>JAFBJR010000081.1:1575911-2169751 GCA_016785285.1 Brachirus orientalis | reverse complement strand
ATGAAGTTCTAGAGTAAGCTCAGTCAGGAAGACTACTCTCTTACATGCTTCAATCATAGTATAATTCTCATACTGTTTTCATCTCTTCTCAAGCTCGCACACTCTCAATCCTTAACTATCCTTCACAGGGCGTCAGTCGTGTGATCAGCTGTTCATCGGCTTGTTTAATCTGTCCCAGCTGCACCACAGCACAAATTTACTAATTTGCCACTCAGTCACATTGTTGCTGTCTTTTCAGATATGTTGTCTCTTTCTGCCTTATTTTTTGTGCTCTTGTTATATGTACCCTCTTCCTTTCCATCACCATCAACTCTTTCCAGTCTTATCTGATGCATCATTCTTCAACCAGCATATGACATCAGGGGATTTCCCTTTAAGCAGATGTGCTCAGGTCTGATATCTACCTAACAGAATCTTCATAGACTATTAGCACATTATTCTCATTAATCTGTAAAAAGTTATTTTTATTTACTAGTCTCTACTAATTGAAATGCTTGTTAAACAGTCAACATGTTAGATCATATTGCATTGCATCTGCTAGCAGTTGCTTCTGCAGTGATGTGCAGGACTGAAAAAAAAGATTGAAAAGTTTCATTTTAAGAATATTTTCCTCTATCTGTTTAGATCAAAATGAACACAACTGTAAATCATAATGAGCTATCGCAAGACACTGTCTGTGTCAAATTAAAAAAATGCATATGTGAAAGGGGAGAAATGCCAGTGAGTAAGTGAGCGTGTACAGTACGAGCAGTACCTGAGGTCATGTTTCTTTAAATGGATGGGTACAGTATTTGGTACAGTTTTAGGTCAAGGTGCATGTACATCTCATCAGTATCTTCTCCTACCACATATACCATCAACTAGTCTTCTCTGTGAAATCTATTCATGTCTTCTACATTCTCAACAGCTTGAGGTGTTGCATTCCTGGCACTTGTCCTGTGGTTTCGCCTTGGGCGGTGCTCTGAGAACCAGTTGGAGATGGTCATGGCAAGGCGGAGGAGGCCTAGGTTGATGCAGTGCACCTCTGATGTGATGGGGATGTCAGAAAACAGTGCGTGGTCCCGGCACATGAGGGCACTTCTGCATTCAAAGTCTTTGACAATGTTGAGAATCTCTTGGCGCTCAGCCTGCCGCATCATCCCCCGTACATTCAGGAGGGTGGAGATGTGCTTTTTCCTGTACAGAGGAAGGATATCAGAAAGAGGATGAGGGGAAGAGAGGCAGACAGGTTTTAATGAAAGCTGCGTCTGTTTGGTGTCATCAAAAGCAGTAATGCTTTGAGTAATAGTCATGTCTTTCTGAGTCATAGCATCTGTTACTGGAAATAAACAGAAGAGTTTGTGTCACTGAACCTCAGGTGACAGCCTTTTCCATAACTCCCCCCTCCCTGTGAAAATCCCTCCTCAAACTGTGACTGTACTGACCTATTTACCATTAAAACACACCTCAAAAATCTCCCTTTACAGAACCGCTTTTAATAAATGATTTGTATTGTATTTATATTTTTATTTTACTATTTTGCATTGTTTTTTTTTTTTTGGTGCTTCACTTGCTTGTTTAATTTATTGTTAAGTGCCTTTGAGCATTGTTAATTACTGCTTTAATTACCTCTTTAACTTAGTCTTCCATGTTGCTATAATAGTCCAAAAAGGATGAGTAAAGCAGCGACTGAGCATATCTCTATGTCTGAACTGCTATGCTCTCCTCTTCCACAGCTCTCCCTCTTGGAGAGGCACCACTCTGTCTCCTGCAGGGTGGCAGGAAGTACTCGGCAGCAGCTTCCTGTCTGCTCCAGAGAGGGTAATGCGTCACATGTGGGTTGTAAGTTGCCAACCGTCACCTGAGTCTCAGTCTGTGCATAAACAGCCTGGGCGTCGGGTCATCACCAACCCTGTGCTCCCCAAGGCATCTAAGCCTCATCCACTCCTCTCCGAAAATAGCAAAGTTAATGTAGATATGTTTCCGCGCTCCTTTTCCTTGTTTTGATCCATTGTGACACACACACAAAAACACACATAGTCTTACATTCACTTTGTTTGGGCTGAGTGCCAAAAACAGCAAAGCTGAATGTGTAGCAGTAAGCATAAAATAATATACCACCTTTGGGGGTTCAGTGCAGATATATCTGTTTTAGAAACTTCCTGGTTGCAACAAAAACATTCCAAAGCTGTTCATGTGTTAAAGCCCTCACCGTATATCTGGGAACTCTTTCACCAACACAGCAACCTCCATCTGAATGGAAGGGGTGTCCTCCAGCAGAATGATGTCAGCAAGGTGGCAAATGATGCTGTCTAACCAGGATGAATTTGAGTCCTAAAGAGGAGACAACAAAAACTCTTTAAGTGCATAGTATGTTATTGCTGCCACCCCGGGTCTCACAATTGAAACAATAAATAAAGAGCTAGTCTGATGACGTCCCGAAGCAGTGTGGGATCATGGGAATTTGTTGAGCTTCAGCAGCAGAAAGAGCAGCAAGTTGCAATAATACAAATACAAATACATACAATGAAATGAAAAAAAAATTAAAAACAACAAACTGGCTAATAAGTAGGACATAATATTTCCTTTTTCACTCAAACATTTGATGGGAGGTTTGCCCCAGTCTCAACAGTCTTTTTTACTAATGTGTGGAAAAGTCACTGCACTTGTTATGCATTATCACTGTTTATCCTAATGGCCTCTTCCAAAGAGGAAACACAGATTGATACCTTCAAATGTCAGAGGCCAAACACTTTAGGTGATTTACTGGGTGAATAACAAAACTCCACCTCTGTTTTTCTAGGTCCTGTTTTTCCTTCATACACTCAGGAAAAAGAAAGCTGAATTCTTTGGCTCTGCATTCCCTAAAAATAACGAGGTCTGTTTCAGAAAACCATTAAAAACTAATCTGCCCCCCAAACCAAGGTTCCCAGCGATACTTCATCTCACTCCTCATTGAAAAAGGCCACCAAGGCCATCAGTGAGCCACATCAAAGCCAGCCAGCTGACAGGAACAGGAAGTTCCCTCTGAACACAGCGGCTTCCTGTTGTCAGCCGAGGTGACGGACACTTGTTTGAACTCGCACACACAAAGGGGGCAAATGCCACACTGACAGGCCAAGTTGTTTTACACCCTCTTCCCCTCCTATGGTAAGTGCTAACGTAAGCCTGCTTCATCAATCTCCATCTCACTGACGGCAGCCATTTTTCAGAGCTCGCTCCTGTATCAACACTGTCTGAGTTATTCCTGACTTAGGAAGTCAGGATCCATTCACAGCCAACAGGCTCCGCGGTCCCCCTTGCCAGCTCTGCTCACCATTTTGAACAATCAGCATTTTGGAATCATTTATAATATTTAGAGTCTCCCATTAAAGAACGATTAACTCTGTCATGGAACCAGATCATGTGCTTTGTAGACAAACTCCATGAACATGTGTCATCTCTGATGACATGACCTGATTTATTATGTTTTTTGTGTGAGGACCAGACTCACCAGATCTCTAAAGAGTCCTTTCAGCTGTTTGGCCTCATCTTGCAGGCGGAAGGCCATCCTCTTCCTCATCTTGGAAGATGTGCAGATGACCCGTCCCCGCATGATGGCTCGGACATACTCGACCAGGACCCGTCGGTGCACCTCACCCACCAGTGTCTGTCAGTAACACATACTGTAACTATTAATCTGTGACCGTCTACATTCTACTAAAACCTATTGAATCAAACGTATTACAGATGTTACCTGATATGGTGGAAAGTCCATTCTTCTGAATTTCTTGAAATGCTGTTTAATGCTGCCTTCAATGGCCTCAAAGGCCTCTGTGTTATTCAACCATTTTCTTTTTATTAGCTTGTCAAAGAAGGGCTGAAATGAAACATTGAGATTTGATTAAAATCTGAAAGTACATTCAACATGTATTTGCACTTTTTATTTATATCTAAGGAAAATTTTCCTTTTACTGCACTATTTATAGTTATAGCAATTGAGAATGAATTAATGAATTAAATTACAACCTATATTTTGCGATTTGGGATTTTTTTTACAAATGCAGTTGTATGAACATTATGTATGAATCAACAATATCAACCAAATTCAATTGCAATTTTGCATTATAAAATTCATAAAATGTCTAAACTGGTACAAACTGATAAAAAGTGATGGCAGTTGTGAAAATTAGATAAGCAAAGTTTTTTTTTACAAGGAGGATGTTGAGCAGTTTGCACTATATGCATAACATTATCTAATCCGTCTTGACAAATTAACTAAATTTTTGAACTACAGTTGTAATAATTTAAAATGCTTTAGGTGAGGTCTTATTTATGGGAAAGCAGCATTAAGGACTGAGACTTGCTGAAGTCTTACTCACTCTGATGTGCTCAAACAGTCTGTCAGTCAGCACCCTCACTGACTGGTTGATGATCCTGTCCAAGGAGGAGTTGGCTCTCTGTGTCGACTCCTCGCTTCCCTGTGGGTCACACTGCCTGCAGCGCTCCACAAAGGATCTGAAGGACACACAGGAGATATGATTGTTAAGCATGAAAAGAATGACTCAGTTGATTTGAATAAAGTCAGTGTAACTGTTAACCTGAGAGGAGGGCAGCAGTTGACCAGAGCTATGGTCCTGGAAACATATCCATCCCCTCTGTCCCCAAATTCTGCCTGAGTCTCATGAAACATCTCCACCTTCCTTTGAAAACTGAAAAGTGAATGAAAAGTTTATGTTGTAAGGCAATGTTGATAAAATCTATAAAATTCTTAAGCTGAAACACAAAATGCCAACAGGCTTGTAAAGTTAAAGTTCAATCAGATTTCCTACCAACTGTCAGTTTTGGGCTGAATGTTTCCCTGTCCATTACTTCCATAAAGCATGTACTCACTTGTAGAGAAATTCTGCCAATCCAGTCACACAACAGCGAGCCACTCTTGCCCCTAGAAACTGGTTCACAGAAGTTGATTTGTCCAAATCCACTTTTAGCCTCTGGAATTGTGAGAGACAAGTGATCAGAAACAGAATCTTCGGGGTGGTGGTTGGGGGGGGGATACGTTTTAAAATTGTTATTTTCCAAGATTTCATTTACTCAGTAGAAATTTGACCTAAATGTACCTGAATGACAGAGCGTGCTAGGTGTGACTGATATTCCTCTATGTGCAGAGTCTGAGCCCATCGCCTCTCCTCTTCATCTAGAACCTGAATAAGCTCTGTTGTCACCTTCTCCTGGAAAAAATAGGGAAGGAAATTAAATATGCCTGCTGTTCACATTATCGGAGACACAGTGAAAATTAAAAAGACTTACCCTGACAATACTGATGCAGTTTTGTTCCAGCCTGTCCACTGTGTCTTGAAGGAGAATAGGTTCCAGAGGGGCATAGTTGATAGGTGTGGATGTACCAATGGTTCCCAGGACATCCCTGGTGGAACGTTATTAATTGTTATTCAACCAGTTGAATGTTGAGGTAGTTATAGCGTGAGCGCACCCTACCTGTTGTAGATGTTGTAGAACCAGTCCAGCAGTGAGTAGACATCTGTGATCTGCAGCGGGCCACTGGTAATAGTTTGGAGACGTTTGGCCACAGCTCGATGGTAACTTTCCAAGTACACCTGGAAGGCAGCAAACTCCTCTGGGTAAATGGACACAGCATTCCTCCTCGCTGCATCCAGATCATCCACCATGCGGCTCCTCAGGCGCTCCAGGTATGAGGCTAGTTGTCCTGCCTGGGTATCCACCTGGTGAGGCAGGCTCCAGTCTGCAGCCTCTGCCACAGCTTGTCTCCACTTAATCTTCAGCCGCCGGGGACGCTGGCTGGGCTGGATCTGTGGATTTTCTTGTGCGGGCTTAGTTGCCTCTCTCAGCGCCCAAGCAGCATCAGTATGCTCCTCCTGCTGGATCACCAGCACCACAAGCCCAAGGTTGGGACCAGCACTGGGCTGCCGGAGGGACTCTCGCACTACATCCCACATTTCCTTCTGTAAGGCCTCATACAGAAGCTCCACATCCTTAGCCTTCCGTCGGCTTGAGTCCAGTGTTGCATTGGTGCTGAGAGCATCGTCAATGGATGCGGATGAGAAGGGGATCATGCCGGGTGGAGTGCTTGGGAGCGTGGGAGTGAGGGTGGGAGAAGCAGGGGTTGGCAGGTGAGACAGCAGCTCACACTCTCGCTCCAATTCCTGAATGTGTGTGTCTGCCAGGAGAAGGTCCCTGTTGTTGACCAGCTGTAGGATCTCCAGCACTGAGGAAAGCAGGAACAGACAGATATACGTTTATGTTAATGTGCAACATTCACAAAATGGAGGGCTGACCAAGCATAAAGGTAGCTGTGCATGTGCCTGACTGACAAATTGGGTTATTTGTTGCTCATTCTGCACGCCGATCTATTGTGAGTCAGGTTCCCTGTGGAGTCAGTGAACAGTTGCTTGGTTGAACATCTATTCAGAGGGACCTGGAGTAGGAGGAAGTAAGTTCATTTCCTCATTTGACAACCTACTGTGTATGGAAGCCAGTGACTCAGGGTTCTGGGGACCTCTTTTTCTCATTAGAGACCTTAGTAGGATTATGGGAAACTCCAGCTGAGGCTTTATCAGGTAGAATATTGTCATACAAGAAAGATTATTTGAGTTTTCATCAGTATCTAAATATCTGTTGGTTACCAATGATCAGTTTTACATGTGGAAAAACATGTTTGTGTTTCAAATTTTAATTTAGTATATTCAATCTGTAGAACTGCCCCTGATCTGGATTTTATTACCTGAGAGGGGCTCTCTTTTTTTCACCACCGGCTCCTCCTCATCTGTTTCCTCTTCAGTCTCTTGGGAGGCCTTGTCTGACATGGAATCCCTCTTCAGCTTGCCCAAACTGACCATCCTGAGGAAGGAGGACCGTCTGGAAGCCTCCGCCTCACTGACTGCGCTCAGGTCCCCACAGGGCAGGCTTTCCCTGCGCTCCTCCTTACGCCGACCTGTAATGCTGCACAACAGCCAAACCAGCAACAAACAACGTCAGTGACAGCCACTGCAAAGAGCTTGAATTCTGAGTACTGACTGCATGATTGGCATGAGCACATACAGTATAAACAGGAATGCCACTCAGTCACACGCCTGCCCTGACTGCATATTAAAAATAGTTCCATTCACTTACCACTGTACGTACTCAACATGCAGTTGGAAAACAAAAGAGTTTCCGTAGATCAACAGATTGTTAAGACACATTGCATAACTTTGCAGGAAAAAAAACACACTGTAAAGTATGTTGTTGTTTTACTAATCAGTGACAGTAACAAGTTATTTTCCATTTTTTCTGTTACATTTTCTGATTTTGATGCCAATTCATAGAGAAACTCTGATTCTTATCATTTTCAGTGAGAGTGTATTGTTGTGTTGGTTTTTCATTGAGAAACATCCTATAGGAAGATTGTTTAATTGATACTTGTTGCATCAATCAAATGGCAACAATAGCCTGTAAAATGACCTAATGAAATATATAATTCTTCTTATCCTGACTGTATTGACTCTACAATTAAACAAAATTGTCTGACTCTTTTGCAAAAAAAAAGAAAAACCCATTAAATCAATTTTGAACACATTCCTCCTCCCCACCCCTCCTTACCGAAGCAAGGTCATAATTCCCTCTGAACCTCTGCGTAGCCCTTTCTTTTTCTCACTCTCTGTGGGGAGTGTTTTTGAGTGTCCGGGGCTGTAGTGGGGGTAGTTGCCCCCCCATACGCTGCGTCCTGAGATGCGGAGCCCCTTCCCCAATTTTCCAAGGGTTTTGATGGGTGAGACTCCACAGATCCGCTCCAGGGTCCCTCTCAGGGGTCTCCCTTTAGCGTTCCCAGCACCGTGCTTCTCCGCATTCACCTCATTTTCCTCCTCTTCTCCATCACGAGAGGTCCTGAGCTGGTGGTTACCTTTGAACGTCCCCATGATGAGCCCTATTTCACCTTCATTCTTCTCACCCTCATCCAGGTCCACATCCTCAAAGGGGTTCAGGTTCTTGTTCAACTCCTTCAGATCATTTAGATCCTTCAGATCATTGAGCTCATTCAAGTCCCTGAGGTCCAGGTCCAGCCGGGGCAGGATCAGGTCACCGTTCACTCTTGGGAACTCGTGGCAGCTCTTGGACCTTCCTGGGAGCTTCTTCAGAATGGGCATGGTTGCGATTCAAAAACACTGAAACACAAGAACAATGTTTTTGAGTGTTGAGTATCATACACTGTAGTGTAGAGGTTATAACCACTGAATTAGGATTTTGTCAAAATGTTCAAAATGTTCATTTACTTCCTTCGACATTTACGGAAATGCTGTCTGGTGCTTTTATTTTTTTAATGGGATAAAACCCACACTTTTGCAAGGTTGCTGACATATAATGGCCACAGCACAATGTAGGCTATATAATTTTGTCCACTGAGAGCAAAAGTGTGACCTAATTCATTGTATCAGCACACAGACAGTTTATATAAGCAGAATCAAAAACATCCTTCCGCATGCAGCTTATGAAATACATTTCACTGAGCAAATAGGAAATATGTATTCAAAATATTGTTGCATTTACATGCGCAGCAGTGCAGCCTTACATAAATATTATATCACATAAGCAAACCCTTATGTAAGTCAGGTCAGGAAAGGTTGACATGCAGCTTGTTGAGAATAACTGACATGTGAGTGACAGGATTGGAGTTTAAACTAAAAGTTTCAGGGTGAAAAGACTATTTGTCACAGTTTTTAAACAAATATATACAAAAATAATTCCTCATTTAGAAGTGTTGAAACTTTTTTAAAAATTATTCCAGATATATTGGCATCGATACTTTCAAGAGAAAGTATCTGAAGTCTGTTTACAACTCTTAACGACTTAAGATAATTTTGGGTTTCCACTCTCCTGTAAAGTGTCAGAGATGCTGATAAAGGGAATCCGAGTGGATTCTGTGAAATTCTGTATTTCAGGCTTCGGCAGTGATAGTTTCTGAGAAATTCCTTCTTTGTGTCACAGTCCTTTTTCATTCAGCACAAGAAAGCACTATCCACACGACCACCCTGTAGTATTTTGGTGGCCTTAGAAATGATTATTTTGTGTCCCCAAACATACTAATTCACACACACTTCATAGACACATTAATTCACAAATGCGTGACTTGAAAACAAAATATATTAAAAATATGCAAGATGCAACCAACACTTATTCTTGTGCCTTTTTAGTGCCTGTGGCTTTAAGCAATATCATATTTTCAGGGAGCCACATCACTGGATGATTCAGACTGAAGCCATTAAAAGTCACAGCTATAACTGCATCTTAACATGATTTATTTTTCGTTTTTCCACAAGTCTTGAGGATTTTATCCCCTCTCTCCAAGTTTAATCCCATTAGAAACGAATCTTTCCACAGCCAGCATGGAGCAGTCCAAAGCTTTTTAAGTGTACACAAGGGCATGTGATTATTTTTTTTTTTTTTCATGAAAGACATGAGAAAGTGTGAACCTTTAAGGCCGGTTGACACTTTTGGTCACAATTATTCCCTAATGTAGAAGCATGAAGAAGCTGAAAAAAGCTCCACTAGTGTTTGAAACACTTACCTTTTAATTTCTCTACACACAATAAACTGTGAAAGGTTGTTTGTCCCTGTATGTTTGTCCTGTGATGGACTGGTGACCTGTCCAGGGTTTTACCTGCCTTTTGCTCTTTGTCAGCTGGGGTTGGCTCTAGTGAATTTATGTTTTTTTGTAATTCACATTATTTTTCTCTGTCTAAGGTGTCTATACTGACATAATGGTCAGAATTAATGTACTCAGGGCATTTTGTAATGACTCACAATGACTCACACACCTAAAATGTAAGATCTCTATCTAGTACATAATAGAAACATCATTTCTGTTTTGAGTCATTTGGTAATGATGGTAATTTGGACATTACATTATCTAGAGCCTTGTGAAGAAGACACAAACTGTTTAAATCCATTTTTGTTACATTTTATGCAAAAATGCTTTTGAAACATCCGTGTTTAGTGTTTTTTTGTTGTTGTTGTTTTTATCTGAACAATACTAATTTTAAAAATGCGACTTGTATTATTTGATCCTCTTCTCACAAACACTAAGATCAAGAATACAATTGGATGCAAAAGGCGGTGAAACATTTATGATTCCCCCTGAAGGAAAGCATTTTCTTGAGAGAACAATAGGTGGCATAAAGACATCACTCAAGATGTTTCATCACTATGCAACAGTTCTCACAAAACTAAACTCAAACCATGGATAGTGGTGTGCAGTTGACTTAAATGTGATTTTGCTCACTAGAACATCGCTAAACAAGGATGTCAATTCCTCGATTACAGGGTCGCTTATCAAACAAATCAAACAACGGGTTTCATAAAATCTAACTAAAAAAAAAAGTCACAACAAAATGACCAAATGATTGATTAAAAAAGAGAATGTTCACATACAAACACAGTGATGTGAACGCTGATATCAGTCTGATTAACACAGAGGACAGAGGATGAGACTCACCTGATGAGATGAATGCAGTGTCTCAGTGCAATGTCATCCTGGAGTGTGCTGGCTGTGCTGGCTGGCAGGCTGTAAAGTGTGTGAGTGTGAGTGTGTGTGTGTGTGTGCGAGACTGATGAGTGTGAGAGCGTGTCTGAAAGTACTTGGTGACTCAAGAGAGCAATGTGGCTGCCTGTGGTTTCCTGACGGGCTCTATTGTGGTGGAAGGTGATATGTTTTCCTGAGGAAAGGCCCGTCCCGTCCTTTCTCCCCCTCCTACGCCACTGACCCTCTGTCCGCACCTCCCCAACTCCCCCTGTCCCTCCATCCCCCCCCCCCCCCCACACACACACACCCGCGCCCCTGGGACCCTTCGAACTGCACTAATTGCATTAACTGTACGGCAAAGGAAGATAAGAGTTGAGCAGAGCTTTTCCTCTGCAAGGCTTTATGTTTTCATCAGCTCCTAACAGTGTGTTAGTGTGCACACATTCATGTATGCGTGTGTGTGTGTGCATGCATGGACATTGTGCCCTGACCTATGTCTATTAGAGGTTCATGATGAACCACACTATGAGGATGATCCAGTGTCATTGGCCTTGAGTCCAAATTCCATTCATACGCCATCTGCAGTGTACTTTTTCCTCAGAGGAAGAGCTTAAGTGGACAGAACTGGGCTGAAGTGACAATCAACACGCTGCTGCTGCTGCTGCCGCATTGTCTTTGGTTAAATGCTGGACTTCAAGGTCACCACAGCCAGGGCATGGCTCTAATGTCACATAAAGAACAGAGCTACTGGAAGATATAACAGTTAAAGGATTTATGAAAGGAGCGTGTGTGCACATGCGTGCGTGTACACAAGCGTGTGCTGCTCAAGTTTATATTTAAAAAAACAACGATGCAAAGCAGCATGTCATCAGAAGCCCCATGGCAAACCCTTATCTATGGCTCTCTCCTGCCACCCAGTGTACAGTCTGGGGTACGACAAAAAGAAGTCGTCAAGGTCAGAGGAGAATGGCCAGACTGATTCAAAATAACAGCAAGGAATCAATAACTCAAATAACAACTTGTTATTAACCTTAATCTCCATTATAATACACATGAGCTTAATTTGCTTAGACTTAAATTTTTAAAATGTAAAAAGTAGGGCTGCAGCGATTAATCAATTAGTAAATTAATCAACTATTTTGATAGTTGATTAATCAGTTTAAACTTTTTTTTCCCAATATTTAAAATGAGCTTTCTGATTTTTCAGCTTCCTAAATGGGAATATTGTTAATATAATATTTGCTCCGTATAACAAATAATTAAAACTTAATAATTTCAGGTTGTGGACAAAATAAGACATTTGTGAACATCATAATTTCTGGTTTTGGTAAACAGAAATCAAAATTTTTCACCAAAAATCAATGAGAGGTTCCGCAATGATCAGGGTGTTTTTTTACAAATATATACATTCTACATATATCTGCAAACATTACAGTACAACCAGATAGAGAGAAACCAAGATTTTTTTTGCAACAATGACTTGTTTATTTCTGTATAAGACAGTAACATAAGACAATGTAATCTAACTAAACTATAATGCATAACATTCTATCTTATGTGGTACTGATAGTTACTAGTTAGGCACAATACTGGACCTGTGCCTTTCATTTAGCAATTCTACTTTGCGTTGTTCAAGTTAAAAACTATACATTATATAGGCCAGAAGACTGACACCACTCATGTCTTATCAATAATGCCTGTCTGTTAGATAAAAGGCTGTTAAAATGTTCTTAGCTTAACACTAGAAATGCAAACAGGGTTCTTTGTTTAATCCTTACAAATAAGCAAAACGTCTACTTGTGGTTCTAAGAAGATAACTGTTGATTTTTATGGAGAAATATCATTTGTGAATGGTTATCAACGACAGAGGTTGCTAGGAGACAAAAGGAGAATATGTCACATGTAACCTGTATTTCATGTGTACTCCCATCCAACCCCCCACCCCCCCACTGCTCCATCAATGAAAACTGCTGTCTAGTCCATGTAGTTAAAACGATTTTGAACCTCCTGCTTTAGGAGACAGATATCATTCCACATCAGTATGTGTGAGGGTCAGAGGGTTTGGTTTTGGCCTCGAGTGTGGTGGTAGTGGTGATGGTGTTGGTGTGGGCTGTTGAAGTGGTAGGGCTCATGGCGGTAGTGGCTATGACAGATGACCGGATGCTCGATGCCTTTGCTCTGCAGCTCGTCCTGCTTGTGAACACCCTCCAGCTTTCCCAGCAGCTCGGAGATGAAGGTCTGCAGAAGAGCACAGCACCAGGACAGGGTGTCACATGGAGCAGAGGTAACAGTGTTCAAACTAGCCTTTCAAGCTTGTCATACGGTTACATTGTTCTTCAGTCACACACTTTTTCCTCAGAGAGTTTCATTATACCCACTTCCTCCGCAAATATTTGCAATAAACCTGACATTCTCACGTTATAGAAATATACAAATCTAAATTCCAAAAAACTTGGGATGCTGTGTAAACCTAAATAAAAATAGCATGCAATGATTTGCACATCTCAACCCCATATTATATTACGAGTAGAACTTAAGCAAGATATCAGATGGTGAAACTGGGACACTTTACCATTTCATGAAAAATATTAGCTCATTTTGAATTTGATGGTAGCAACACATCTCAAAAAAGTTGGAACAAAGGCAACAAAGGGCTGGAAAAGTAAATGGAACAAATCAAAAACAACTGGAGAAGCATTTGACAGCTAATTAGGTTCATTGGCAACAGGTCAGTAACATGACTAGGTAAAAAAAGGAGCGTTTCAGAGAGGCAGATGTAAATATGGGCAGAGGTTCACCAATCTGCAACAAACCTTGCCGAAAAATTGTGGAACAATTTCAGAAAAATGTTCCTCAACGTAAAATTGCAACAACTTTGAAGATCCCACCATGCACAGTGTATAATGTCATCAAAAGATTCAGAGAATCAAGAGGAATCTCTGTGCGCAAGTAAGGCCGAAGGTCAAAACTGGATTCTCTTAATCTTCAGGCCCTGAGGTGGCACTGTATTAAAAACAGGCATGATTCTCTACTGGAATCATGCCTGCATGAACTCAGGAACACTTCCAGAAATCACTGTCTGTGAAAACAGTTTGCCATGCAATCTACAAATTCAAGTTAAAGCTGTATAATTCAAAGCAGAAGCCATATGTGATAATGATCCAGAAACGTGTCCATCTTCTCTGGGCCAAAGCTCATTTAAAATGATCAGAGGAAAAAATGGAAAACTGTTGTGGTCAGATCGATCAAATTTAAAATTCTTTTTGAAAACCATGGACTCAGTGTCCTGCTGACTAAAGAGGAGAGGGACCATCCAGCTTGTTATCAGTGGACAGTTCAAAAACCTGCATTTCTGATGGCATGGACAGCTTACACATCTGGAACGACACCATCAATGCTGACAAGTACATATAGGGTTTAGAGCAACATATGCTCCTATCTAGACAGCATCTCTTTCAGGGAAGGCCTTGCATATTTCAGCAAGACAATGCAAAACCACATACTGCATCCATCACAACAGCATGGCTTCACAGTAGAAGAGTCATGGTGCTGAACTGTCCTGCCTGCAGTCCAGACCTTTCACTAACAGAAATCATTTGGCACATCATGAAACGAAAAATCCAGAAACAAAGGCCCAGGACGATTGAGCAGCTAGAATCCTGCATCAGACAAGAATGGGACAACATTCCTAACCTACACTTTGGTCAACTTTAGTCACTTAAATTGTGCTATCTATAAACTTTGATTGGCTAATCTGTTTTGAGCTGGTCCCATTGTTGCGTCATCCTGTTGCTAGAAAACCCCCACAGAAGGCCACAAACTGAAAACAATCCCGGCAGAATCCTTTATTTACTTCTGTTTGAGTAATATTTGCTAGAGTTCCAAATATTCCAGCTGCAGGTTCTATTGTTTAATTCCCTCATTTACAATAAAAATCTTTATGGCGGCCAGCAATTTTCCTGCAGCAGTTTGAATAGTCAAGCCTGTCAGAGTGCGAGTTTTGCCTGATATACACTGTCTGTCAGTAAATCTAAATCTTCCATAAAAAAGGAAATCTTAAAGAGAGGCATGTTAGATGGGCACATTCTTCTTTATTGTATTTCTCCACAATGTTAGATAAATGTATGCAGAATTTAAACCGTTAAATATAAGAAAAGTTCATAGAGAAATGAAGCTTTGTTTAAAAAGTAAATACTGTGGTCACAATTCACAAAAGGCAGTTTTGTAGTACTACTTTATATGGAAAACATCTGGCCACTGACAGTAAACGTATCCTCACAGTCCATAATAGAGACATTATAAAACAAACAGTAATCACCATGTTGAATGGTGGATACTGCACCGGATTTAGTGTTAAGTCATTTTTCACCCTGTTTGTTTAAGAAGGATTTTCAGAAGAAGAAGGTCTTGTGTCCAAAGATGAAGACATCTAAGAACAGTCCCAGAAGAATTAACTCAAAGGCCAAGTGGAGGAAGTTCCCACTCGGTGTACTATGCTGGGTTACGACATTTTGCAGCACAGCACACAGATGTGGTGCATTAAGTCAAAAGCATAAAAGAGGAGAAGGTGAGCAAAAACAAACAGACTCTCTTAAACAAATATTGACCAGAGCATTTCCTTCTTCGATCGGCTAATGTGATTATTTAATTTTCTGCAATCTTCTGAATTTTACTGGATTCATTTTCTTTGTGGCTTGTCCACTTCCAGACTTCCACGGTGGCCAGGGTCATCGTTCTGTTCTCTTTAGCAGCATCATGGCTTGGCAAACTCTTCAAATGTGACCAAAATCTGCCAAAACCTGCACCAATGTTTTCCATGGAAAACATGCTGGCTAATAAGTAGCACCAAATGTTTGCTTCCTCACTCTGACTTTTAAATAGATTTATTTGGAGGGTGCTCGAGAGTCAACAACTACCATCCAGAAACCGACCTGCTGCTTTGCAGTTACACCTCGTCAGGTTAAGGCTATGGGAAGGAACAGGAAATACCTCACCGGCCCGCAGTGCCAAGTGTGGCGACCCCTGGATATGACTGACACTCACAAGTCGAGGGCCTCAGTCCCCAGCAGCTCTTAAGTACCTAACCAAGGCAGTGGCGAAACACAGCAACAGAGCAGCGGGCACTAAGAAGCTAAAATAAACCCTTTCTTCCTAATGTCATGATATGTATTTTTAATTACCATATTTTATATATGAACAATCAAAATGTAATCTACTATAAGAATGTAGCAATGCAGCTATTTGAGACGGCTGCATTGGGTCACCACAGTAAGTAAATATCAGGGTTATACAGGTTAAGAGCAATAGTCTATCATAAATATTTTTTTTTCTTTCTTATTATTTTATTATTTTTTATTTTATTAAATGTAAATAAATAAATACATACATTTTTCCATTGTAATCTGGGCTGATTATTGTTTCTTACCTTTTGCATAATCATGTATAACACTACCAACCCTGCATTCACATAGGTGTATATGGCTGCTGTTAAAGGATGGACAAAAACAACCTTTAATGCTGCTACATATCAGGCTCTTACGTCTTTGCCTGTTTGCATGTCTGACTAGGACACAGTGTCCAGAGAGACTCATTTTTTTGAGCATCAAAGTGGAGAAGAAAAGTGGCACAGAAAGCCATTGTTGAGACTGTGGACTCTGCACATCTGCTTGTTTAACATGCATTTAAATTGGATTCATCTTGGGTTCAAAGTGTCATGTACAAATTAAAACATACCTCTGTGCTGTTACTGCACTTCTGAAGAAGTTCCTGTTTAAAAAAAAAACAAGTGTTGTAAGAAGCACATATTTAGCATCAATACTCCACTATTTAAAAAAAATCACATTAACCATTTCAATTAACACGTTTGACTAATTCTCTGAGCCAAATCTGTGCATCCTGCTACGAATCAGTTCTGTAATGATTATAAAATGTTAATTACCTGTAACTTTTTCACTCTCTCCTCATCATTGGGCATGTCAATCAAGTCATCAATGTTCACCTCCTCTGGCATGTCATCCTCCTGAAGTACACATACACACAGATCACCATACAACATGGACAAACTCTGTGTGTATGAATTCATCTGGCTCAGCCTCTTGAACATCCAACATACATTCCCACTTCAGTCTTCTGTGGGTTTCCACTATAAGACCACATATAACAAAGCTTCACTGTAACAGCATGTCAAAAAAAAATCAAACATGAATTGAAGGAGACTTTGTTTCTTGTGACTGATGGCCTTGGTCTTGTAAATTTCTCTCAGCTGGATTTTGTGCAATTAAGAACAGCACTTAATAAACACTAAGATTGTGATACTTGCACTTTTTGGGAAGGATTTGCCCATAACATATTACATTTTTCCCACATATATTTAAATATTGGATTATTTATTGAATATTTGAGCCATTTAATGATTATGGCAGGTCCTGTGGTTCCCACTCAACTCTGTCTGAAAAAATGTGGAGATAGATTAGGCCAACAACTCTGCATATGCATATCCATTAATAATTTATAACAATGATTAATTTAGACTAGAAGTGTGATGTCCATCTGTGAGGGCATATTGTGTATTATATATAGTGCTGAAACGCTCATTTGTCTTCTCTTTTGGCTGTTCCATGGTGTTTGGACAGAAGAGGCTCCTAAAGGAACAAATGTTTACTTAAAGAAATCTCTCTGTGTTGCTGGTCAGAACCTACCATCACTTTGTCATCACTTGTCACCATAGCACTCAGTTACTAAATGTTTATTTCAGTGCATTTCAAGTTATGAAAGGGGACAATTCTACATGATTTGTGCATCATTGCAGTATAATTTCATCATATTTTCAAATAATGGTTCAAGCAAATATTAAAGAGAAACTCACCGGGCTCTGTAATCTGCTCCTTATCTCTGCTGCAGAATGCATTGTTAACTACCGGCATATATGACATGAAACCACAACTGTTACTGCTGCTGGAGCTGCATTGTGGGTAGTAATGTAGTCCCAGGTTTGGACAACAAAGTAGAACGTAAGATTGAAGATATTACCTATAGTTCTCACATACAGTCAACAGTCATGTTGGAAAGGCATTAAACATTAGATCAACAGTTAAATGTTGATTAATTAGTAATGAGTAATTAAATAGCCCAGGGTTCACTGAGTCACATACAGTAGATGGTAAAAACTCAGAAACCTTAAGATTCTTGTTAAAATGAAATAAAAAGGAAAGAAAGAAAAACTTTTTCTTCAGGTGTTCATGTGCAGGAATAATGAAAAGCAGTTCTTCACATTTACCAAAATAATAATCTCACTTTTAACCACCTGAACCCACTGTACATCCATCTTTTGCACATTTAAGCTGTGAAGAGCAACAATGCTTGGATAATACAGAAAAAGGGCCCTGCTATGTGTGAACAAACAGGCATTGTACTGGTTGAGTGAAAGGACGCACGTCCCACAGCCTTTCACACCAATGCTCTGTACTATAGTGTCTGGAATTAGGGCTGCAGCTCTGCCGCCCACCAGCATCAACTCTTTCTTTCATACTGAAAACACTGAGGCTGCTGTAACCTTATCACAGTTTGGATGAGAATAGGGCTGCAACTAATGAATTTTCTCTTCATTGATTAATCAATGGATTATTTTCTTGATTACTTGTTTGCTCTGTAAAATGTCAGAAAATGTCGAAAAATTAAATTGAAAAATGTCTATCTGTGTTTATCAAACCTGGAAATGATGACGATGTTCTCGAATGTTTTGTTTTGGTCCACAAACCAAAATGATTCTGCATTAATGATTAGTTTGTTATATGGAGCAAAAGAAACCAGAAAATGTTCACAGTTAAGAAGCTGAAAAATCGGAGAGTTTGTATTAATTGTTGAAAAAAAAAGACTCAAACCGAATAATCAATTATCATTATAGTTGTTCAAAATTGAAAATATGAAACCATCTTTTATCAAAATAATAATAATAGATGATTATTTTAGTAATGGAATGATCAAATAATTGCTGCATCTCTCAATATGTATTTTTGCCATTAAAATAATCAACCATTTCAGGCAATTTTGTTCCCAGAAACTTGATTAGGTGTACCAAAACTTTGGTTTCAGACACAGACCAAAAAATGTTATTCAAGAAATTTTAGTGTTAGTTGACCAATCTTATATTTCTTATAGCAATGTAATCCCTATGCATAGTGCAAAGATACCTAAAACTCAATACTAAGGTGAAAATTTGTTTTAGTTTCTACAACTTTAACAAAAAAATAAACTGGCCTTGTGCAAAACCTGTGAAATCTGGAGCCAATTTGGTCCTGATGCCTCACAGAGCTGCCTTACCACTGTGACAACCTGAACTCAATTAATAATGCCATAGTTCTTAAACTGTGGCACATGTACCACCAGTGGTACACAAGCTTCCTGTGACATCAGAGTGGCGCTGAGGAACTGTGACTGGAGGGCATAGAAAATGAAACATTACAAAAAAGAATGATAAATTAGAGTGACTTTATTTCTCGCTCCATCTTAATCTAAATTGACAATACCAGTGTCTGAAGTATATGTGAGGAACAAGAGGATGATTAGAGAGCAGACTCTCTTATTGGGACTAAATCTGCCTCCAGTGAAAGGTCCATAGCCGAGTGCTCGGCCTAGTCACACCTCTGTGTTTTAACTTGGCGATAAACTTCAAGAGCTCAATGTTTTTCCCAGGTGGTACTTGGTATAAAAAGCCTGAGAACCGATGCACTAATCAACATTTATCAAACTTATTTTGTACACAACACACTCCTGCACTGGACAATACATCTAGAACGCTCCGTCTCCCCCTGAGAGACTCCACCACTATCATCATGATGCTCTGACGAACTGTTAACCTCCTCCAGGGACATCCAGGCCACAACCTCCTCATGCTCAGCCCCACACTGTCCATGTAAGGCAGAAACCTTCAGCACATACATACTGTGTGAGAGGAAGAGGACAACAGGAGGCTGCACATCTGCAGGATCTCTGGCCTTGTAAGGAGAGGCATGCTGTCATACCCCTGGTCTCCATTAAACACTTCATCCATCACAGGAGGCAGGAGCTCCAGCTGTGCAGAGGCAGCCTGCTATCAGTGCCTCATGATATCCAACTTTCATTTTCACTTTAACCTCTCTGCTCCATTTTCTGGGTGAATAGCTATGTTTCTAACTTAATTCAAGCTGGGGTTTTTTTTGGTTTATATTCTGATGAGAACATAAAGTGGGTCACAGAGGAAAACAGAGCACATTCTCTCACCACTCACCTGACCCGCGTACAGTCTGTCCAGGCGCTCGTCGATCCACTTCTCCACGTCCAGTCTCCTCTGCAGCTCCTTCCTGTTGTACTTCACAGTGACACGCGCGTTTCTCTTCGCGATCTGACACCCGTGATCTTGAAACGGGTCCAAATCCGAAGAGGAGACTTCGTCATTCGCCTCGAGCGTCGCTTCTGTCCGGTCCTCTGCCATGACTGCACTTCTGGACTAGTCTGACTGGTTTGTGTCTGTCTTAGGCGCAGGAGGGGAGATGAGAGGAGAGGAGAGGAGAGGGGAGAGGACAGGGAGGCGACGACAGCACAGACTGGCTGCCGAAGTTTTTTTCCCCCTCTGTTGATGTTTATTTATCTCTGCAAATGCTGATAAACTCTCCACCTTATCATCAATCTCTTCCAGAAAGCTGGAGCAGCTCTCTGGTATCTGATGTTTACCACACCTCAACTTGATGCGTGGTGTTGGAGCACTGACAGACTTTGGCTCAGACTATCAGCTTTTACCTTGTTTTCTCCAACTGATCTGCAAATCTAAACCAAAACAGCTGTGTTTGTTTATAGAGAGAGACCAGGGCAGGGGAATTAAACCAGCTGATGAGAGGTTGCAGCTGTAGGTGTGGCAGCTGAAACTGACACAAGGCCAAGCTGTATAGACTAGATTTTGATGCCATTTTCACATGTTTCAGCAGTGAAAACCACAGGTGTGACTCATCACATTAATCTAGGACAAATTGTGATCCAGTGGGGCCCTGGTCACATACCAGAAAAGCCTCCCATACACTCACACACAAGATGGTACAAAGGTGGTGCAAAAGAAAAGAAAAATTAAGCAAAAAAAAAAAAAATGTTTTGGTTGTCATGTAAGGAATCTCACAGATCCGTCCAGTTCAAGGCCTATCTCTTCTTGTTGGGCATCACCTGGCACATAATAAAAGTAATAATATGATTGAGGGGCCCTATCAGAGAGATTATATAATTTAACCTTCATTATTTGACTGAGAGCCCATTCAGGACATCAGGGATGGATAACATATAATAACATCATATAATATCCAGTGTTATTTGGCTTCAGAGCCCCTTTAAAAACATTTAATTAATAACACAGAGGCTTGGGCTTCAGGTCACCCTGAGTCTCTGGGGCCCTGGTAGGCCCGTTCAGTAATCCATCCTTGACATTAATGATGGCTGTGACAGTGACCAAATGGCAGCTGTTGGTGACTTCACCCATAAGAATTTGAACTCCTGTTTTGAAGCTTAAAGATTTGTGATTTAACCAGTGCCATGTTGAGGTTTTGCACCTAGAAATTCACAGACGTCACTTGCAACCAGACTCCTGTTGGACGACCCCAGCTGTCAATCACAGCGGTGTCCACTCGTATGTGCCGTGCTTTATGGGAACACAATTTATCAAACTGACATAATGTGCAATTGGTGAAGAGCTGAAACTAGCGATTGAGACATTAACTCCTCGTGAAAATGTTTAGTGATATTGTAAATCAAGTCAGAAGTAAGCTGATTTGTTATACAGTAGACTTCCATTCAGACAAACTACTTTTGCCATCAACAATGTCGCCCCCTGGTGGCTATTAAGTATATTATTACTTTGAGGGGGGCCTTATCTTGCAAACTGGAAGATTATGTCCACTTCCCATGTGTTCTGTTGCTGAAGCAGAGCCTGTGTTTTCCATGGTAATTGGACACAAATTACTGAGCAATTGTGAAATTTAACATGTGGGAACATCACCTGTTACTCCTCACAAAAAGACATGATGTTATCATTCATAAATAACATTGAAATTGCCAAATGAACACCATTTTTAATAAGGCCAAGATACAGTTGTGATTTGTTAAGAACTCTCGTTAAAAGTAGTGTTAAAAGAATTACTTTAACACCACTAGACTTTTACTGTGTATAAATGTCACATTAGAACAATGCAATACAACAGTGTTTTTCCCAGATAAAAATAAATGTAAAGAATTAAATTTACTTCATGCTACAGATGGCAAAACTAAAGGGGTTTGGACACAAGCTTATTTATTCCAAGGCAGACATAGAGCCAACTCAGAACCTTTGTGTCCCACATCAACAGGCCTGGATTTTAGTTTCAACATTGGGTAGTTTACAAACTGCAGGATGCTCGTATATTACAGGAACAGCGTGATCCTGAAGCCAAGCAGCTGCTGCCTCCAGGAATAACATGGATATATGAGTTTGTCAGTGAGCCTGCATGGACCCTGAAACTGGGGGAAGCTCAATGGAACCCAGCCATCATTAAGCTGAATATTTACACCTGTGATTTTCCTACTGACTTGTCAAAACGGCTGCATTGAAAAGAAAGTAATCCATGAACTATGTGTATTACTTCATTTAATTTATTCTTCGCTGTTCCCTGAAACCTTTTGTGTAAAAAGAAAAGTGAAAAACACATTTGTATAGGCCTACATAGTGTATATTACAATGATTTTAATGGACTATAGCATCAAAACCCATGGTATCAGTGCCAGTACACAACTTTACTTGAGTGCTATTTTTAGAGAGCACTTACAAGAACGCAGTAACGGATGATGGTGTTGAATTTGCTGGACATTGGTATTAGGATGTAAATGACCAGTGTGCATGTGCAGATCAGGGCTCAGGGTGTTTGCTTACTGGATTAAAGGTTTTATTAATTCTAGTATTAGTATTTTGCCATTTTTTTATACACCTCTACTTGAACATAGTATGAAATTGATAAAGTCAGTATCGACTCACTAAACCAGTCTTTGAATAGAGTTACATATTCAGTAGCTCAAGCATGTGGATCGAGACTTCAAACCAGGATCGAATTTTAGCAAATATTTTATTCCACAGCACAACCACCACATAAAGAAATTAAATAATGTGAATGAAAATGTGTAACATAACACAAACTTTGGCATGAAATAAAAATGGCACATGGAAGAGCAACATGATCAGTAGTAGTTAAGATATATAAATATATATATTTATAAATTACAGTATTGGGTGACTGTGTGATAAAGCACATTCTCTCTTATATCCCTGCACTGAATATCTTTGGGATATTTCACATAAGCCTGCACAGCCCATGACAAACTCCACAATCAACATATCAAGCATCTATCTTCATTCAGCATCATATAAATATATCTCTACATCTGCGACAATTAAAGTGAAGCGATAAACACAAGTTTTCAAATAAATAAATAATATAAAGAATTAAAAAAAATGATGGTACGCACAATAAGGAAAAAATGGCTAAAGGAAGATTGAAAAGCAAAACAAAAATCCTGTGTTTGAAAAAAACAAATGGGAAAAATAATCAAAGTAAACATAATAACGACAGTAACGACAGTAACGACATGTTTTTGGGCAGGTTTTTTAAAGGTGGTTGGGGTATTGTAACTCTGTATTTGGTTTGTGTTGTAGGTCCAATGAAAAGTGAAGCGTATTATTGGTCTTTGGGTATTATACATGAAGGAGCTTTGCCCTGTACAGTTTTTCAATAATCATTGTAACTCATCTTCATCAGAATTAGTTCATTTGTCAACATATTGTTTCTTATTCTTACATATTTTACGATCTATTATCCCCAGGATGAGCAGAGCCTCGTTCAGCTCTCAAATCATGCTCTTGTCATAACAAGAGGTGTAACAAGTGCTAATATTTCCTTTCCCATTTTTGAACGTCCGGGTGAGACAGAGAGTAACTCTGTCTCATCTCAGCCCAGCACCAGAGCCCAGAGCAGCTTCATCCCTCCACATGAAGTCCTGACGCTCACCTCTGGCCATGCCGCTCTCCACAGGATTGTGCCTGAATCCAGATCTGGCATCTGGGCAAAGAGAAAGGCTGAGGCGAGCTGAGCTGTTGCTGATCTTGAACAAGCCGTTTGGACCCAGGAAGGCCTCTCTTTCACTCCCACCCACATTGTTGACTGTCTCCAAGTCATTGTAAACTGTAATGTCACTCAACTGTTTCCTCCCTTGCAGTCTTCTCCTCCTCCTCCTCAGGAAGATAATGCCTGCCACCAGAACCAGCACCAGAACAGCCAGAATGCAGGAGATGGTGAGGGTGGTGGAGGAGGGCTGAGAGGTTTGGCGCAGAGCTGGTTTGAAACTGGGCTGAAGTGTGAACTCACAACTTGGACCCATGAAGCCCTTGGGGCACTGGCATACTGGCCCTGTGAAGTGGGTGAAGCAAGTACCGCCGTTCTGACATGGACGAGCACCACAGGCATCTGAGCGCACGCTGCAGTTCTTCCCTTTGTACCCCAGGGTGCAGGAGCAGGTGTAATCATTCACACCATCCTGGCAGGTTCCAGCGTTTTGGCAGGGGCTTGAGGCGCAATCATCAATGTTGGTCTGGCAATTGGCACCAGTAAAACCAGCCTGACAGCGGCACAAGATGCTCTGGCCAAGATCCAGACATTCACCACCTGCATAAGAGAGAAAGATTGTGTTTAGCTTCTAAGAGCCCAGTGAAATTCTTTTTTTAACAGTGTTACTTATTTAATACCATCTCGTCTCGTGTTTACACTTTAACCACAAGGGGTCACCAGAGGATTAGATTTCTCCTTCTTGCTCACCATTCAGACAGGGCCTGTTGCTGCAACGGTCCAGCTTCTTCTCACAGTTGGAGCCGGTGTAGCTGGGAGGACAGCGACAGGTGTAGCCTCCGGTCATCGTCTCCACACAGGTGCCGCCATTGAAGCAGGGGCCATCTGCACACGTCATGGCGATGATTTCACAGTTCTTACCATAGAATCCTTGTGGACAAGTGCACGAGTAGTCGTTCTCCAGGTCCTGTAGAGGAGCAGAAGATGAAGCTTCAGAGGAAATATCGGGCAACTGTGTGTGTTTATAGCTTGGTTCACAGAGGTTTGCCAGTAACTTGTCCAGATGTTTTGAATAATTTATAATTATTTGAAAAAGATTTTTGCGCATAGTACAAGTAGCACACAGGCCTCTTCAGTACTACACTCTGTACCAGTCCCACTGCCTTGCTTTTTAAAATGGGAAAATAAAAAGCAACACAAGTGGGAACTGAATAAAACTAATAATGTTTATATAATGTCTCACTGCTTACCAACTAAAGTAAAATATGTGAACAAGTTATTTATACTCAAAGGGTTTATTGATTAATTAATTAATTTACCAATGTATTTGTGTAATACAACAAGGACAGGTCGTTTTTATGTTACAAATTAATATCTTGTGTGCACAAGATAAAATATCACTATCTAGGATTCAAGGGATGCCTTTATTTTTGTTTGTATTGTTATTATTTTACTTTTTATTACTTGTATGTTTGGTTGGTTGTTTGTTGCAAAGCTCCTGAAGTCCATGCACTTGATTCTTCTAGTCATAAGACATACTCTCAGGGATAATCATCTATGTGCACAAAATGAAATATCACCATATGGAGAGGGGCTCTTTTGTTTCTTTGTGTGTTTGTTGGTGAATACTCACGTTGCAGCTGCCTCCATTCTTGCAGGGGTTGCTGTCACACTCATTGGTTTCCAGTTCACAGTTGGTGCCTCCAAAGCCGGGTCTGCAGGTGCAGGTGTAGCTGCCCTGTCCTGTGTTGGTGCAGGTCGCTCCATTGGCGCAGGGCTTGTGGTTGGTGCAGTAGTTGAGGTCCTGGTCACAGAAGAGGCCACCCCACCCCTCCTGACAGTTGCATTGCCATGGCTGGCTGCACGTCCCATGCAGGCAGCCTGGGTATCGGACACACTCGCTGCAGGAGGGGCCCTGCCAGCCCATACGGCACGTACATCCCCCAGGGGCCTCGCAGTAGCCGTGCCTCTCATCGCAGTCCGCCGAACAGATGGCTGTGGAGGAGAGGGAAAGAGGGGAGGGTGTGTGATTACAATGGGCACGCCTTGTCATACAACTGACACACACACACACACACTTACTAGGCCCCCCTGTCTGACCCCAGCTCGCCTCCAGACTTCACTGTTGGTTAACTATTAAGCCAAGCAGCTGGTAGGCACACTGCCGGAGAAAAATGCTTTCTTTTATCTCCTTTCCATTACACACACTCATACACACATACACAGAGGCACAGACACACAACAGATCACCTTGAAAGATGAATGTATGTGTATCTCAGGGGGGTCACAGTTCTTTCTCTCATTGTAACAGAGAACAAAAGGCAGATGGAGAACCACAGACTCGAAAACACAACACTATAGGACAGATAAAGGAATGACTCTACTGTATACATGCTCTGAAAACATTCTCAAAGTTAAGGTGTCTGTGCATCTCATCGAGAAACTAAAAACTGAGCCGAGCAGGTGGATAAAAATCTTGTGATCTGACAAGAAGTTTTACATAAGGAATAAAAACTACCTAATTTGGATCGACATTCCAAAATTTTGCATCCCTTTTTGTGAATGTTGTTGTGACTTACACATGCACTACATTCCTTTACGTTGTATCAGTTTGTTATTTTATAAACTTTTTCCTTTAAGCTATTTTTCATCATGAAGGGCTATAGTGCTCAAAAAGATGACTCATTTTAACTATCTCCTCCTTATTCTTTTGTGCACAGATTGATTGATGATCACCAGTTTTTTAAGGGAATTAAGATTTAGTCAGTTTATGTACTTTATAGTAGCTATAATATAAGTAGCATATATAATGTTATGCCAGAGAACTTCAGTAAAATCATGTTGAATTGTTTTGTATATGTGCCAGTTTGTCATTGCCATTTTAGATGCCTATTTTATATCTTAAAAAAAAAAAAAATATGTGATGATGTGTGTCTGACCCCCCTCCACAGGTCAGTTAGTGAACCATTATAGGACCTGGGTGCATTGTTCCATGGATCAGGATCACAACACTTACGCTCAGAGCAATAGTTTCCCTTCCATCCCTCCAGGCAGATGCGGTTGCCCTCGTCGCAGGTGTAGTGGCCCAGCGTGTCGTCTCTGGGCCTGCAGTAATCTGCGCAGCCGTCCCCAAAGTAATACTCATCGCAGAAGACGTGATAAGAGTAGCGCAACTCGCTCTGCTCGCCAAAGTGCACGTCCTGGGACCAATCTTCTCCGATGGCAAGTCTCCTCCTGGTCGCCAGACGGCTCACGAGGTTGTTTTGGTTGTCTGGAGGGAAGAAAGATGACATTTATTTTACAACATGAACTAGTAGTCCTGTGCATCAGAGGTTCAACTGATTGAAATAAATTCAGCGAATGAGTGGAGGACAATTAGCCTACCAGTGTATTCAGTTGGAGATTCAGCATTCCACGCTTCGATGATCAATGAAAATGTTCCCTGAAACAACAATCACACTTCAGATATATAAACTACGACTCTATGTTTTTAAATGAAAAAACAAACATGTAAAACAGTTAAATCTTAATAAATAACAATTGAGATTCACTATTTTACCGGCCACTTGAAGTGAAAAGGCACCCTGATGGGCGCGCTGCTGGAGATGGAGGTATGATCAGCTCTGATCACGTTTGTGTGTCCGGTGCCAAAGGTACAGGGAGGCTCTGCAGAGATCACATCTTCCGCGTGTTTCAGGCAAATTCTGAAAAATATGTGGCAGTCCCTGTGTCTCCTGCAGATGCGCTGCGCCGTGTGGAATGAGTGGATCTTCAGCTCAAACACGCCGGAGGATAAAACCTGCAGTAACAGAGGAATGATGTCAGACGTCCTGGAAAACATGACGAGCTTACTTTATTGAACAAAAACACAAAATAACTTACTGTGTGCATTAAGGCCAAAGCCAGCAGGTATCTGGTGAGTAGCTGTGCCATTTCTTGCTCTCCGATGAATGTAAAAGAGTGAAAGGTTAGAAGTGGATGCCAGCATTCGTTGTGTACAACAATATTCCCAAAAGTTCCCGAAGAAAAAAATCTTACAACGTGGAAGATAATCTCCCAAAAAAGGAAAAAAAGTTAAATTCTAAGATATATAATCCTTTTAGTCTTCCTAATATCCCTCTTCTCCTGACTGAGGGTCTCCCCCTTCCTACAGCAACTGACACTTGTTTTAGTTCTGGTGCGTAAAAGCGCACGGTGCTTTTATATCATCAGATTCTGCGCGTCACAGACAGAGAGGTGGAGCCGAGGCCGATCTCAGGGGAGAAGCCTGACACAGCAGGCCTGCCTGGGGATTTAGACAACATACATTACATCTGGACCAGAATCACCGTAAAGAATATACATGAGGCTGGCGCGAGGCAGATAATATGCTGATCATTGCATGAATCTTAATCATCCAGAAAAGTTAACTGTGTGGTTGATGGAACTGAATAGTCACAAAGACCATGGTCAAAAGATTGTTCTCGTTTTAGTGATCAAGAGTTTAATAATAAATAATAATGTGGTGGGCAATATATAATAATGTGTTTTGAGCATAGCATTTCACCAAAGAGACTATGCTTTCTTCCTTCTACACACATGATCCTCATTTGTATTTCATATAACACAGCATAGTATAATTTAGATATGTGGACAATTTACGTCGCTGTCTTCACAGAGAGGGACATGATTTTGTTTGTCATCAACAGCATAAGTCAAACTGCATAAAGAGTGGATTTTTTTTTCCTGTTCAAATTTCTGAAGATGTTTGTGGCCCAAGAAAGAAATAAGTCGATTTTTACGGCGACCCGGGCAGCCTCGGAGGAGGTTTGTGCTCTGAGTGCTTTCTCAAGTTTAGAAAGTATTTGTTTTTCTTTTCTTTGCAGCTCCTACACACTAAGCAAAGATCAAACGGCAGCAGAGAAGAATAGCAGACGACCTTGCCTTCTTTACATTCAACTTTATAATTGCTCTGACGCGTGTGAGGTGAGATAGTTGGCGCAACTTGGCAGGTCCGCATTGTGCGTCTATATGGGGCGGCTGCTTGGGCCTCTGCTGTTGTGCCACGAAAGTGTGTGTGTGTGAGGGGGGCTGGGTTTGGACTATCATGTTGCTTTTGTCTGGACCTCATACGAACAGCTGTATGGTAATCAAACGGCACATGGTCGACACTGTGGGGGCTCCAACCCCTGTTATTGTCTCCCAAAGCGTCTTAACCCCCTCCAACGTTCTCACACACACACACACACACACACACACACACACACACACACACACGCACACACATTGATTTTTAGGGAGGACTCTGCTCGGCTTTCGGTTCGAGCACCTGTCGCCAGCAGTGATGCGGTCTGGGGAGTAAACACACCTAAAATGCTGTTGACATTTGAGCAGATTCAGCAGATCCAGACTCTCATTCATATATATATAAGCTAAAAGCTTGACTGAGGAAAAAAAAAACAAAAGGTGTCATCATGGAAACTGCTTCTTAATAATTTCACGCTGCACATGCCGGATTATGTGCATATGTATGGTGGTGATGGTAGGTGGTTGGTAGGGGGAGAATGGGGGGCAGAGAGAGGGGGCCCCTCATTGATATGACAATGAGAAAAGGGACGCGTGCCTGCAGTGACCCCCCCGGGCGCCCCCCCCCCCCCCCCCCCCCCCCACATATCCTGACACGCTTCCCTGCAGGACAAAGAAAGGAGGAAACGCGCGCGCGCGCACACAGTTGTAAACGAAGCGAAGTGTTGTTACAGTTTTCTAGCCTTACACTTCTGAACGGTCTGTCAGACTTTCAGGACTTTGAATGGTTTGTAATCGTTTTAACTCGAGTTTCTCTGAATTCTATTTAACTTTATTTCCTTTTTAGATTTAGATTTAAAAACAGTTTATATAAAATCAACAGCTGACCCAATAAAATCTACTCACTGCATGTCATTCAAATGTACTTTTCATTATCTACACTATGTCCAGAATTAAGGGTGCACACATGCATGAACAATATGCTCTGCTCATTATATCATGCTTGAGAGTATTTTTTTCTTTTTCAGATCTTCCAGACAAATTGTGTTTGTGATGTTGGTCTATATAAATAAAACTGACTGGCAATTAAGGTCTGGTTATAATATGAAAGGTTGAAGGTCAGGGAATAAAAAAAGGGAGCTGAACTTGTGAGGTGGATACACTGGAGACAGAAAAACATTGTCTAAGTGTTAAATTACATAATTGCAAAGTTGTTCAGGAGATGATCTCCCAGATGCTATTGGAGGAGTCAGTGTTTTGAGTAGAAAACATTGCAGACCCCTTAAAAATAATGGAATGGCTTCAGCTGTTTTATCACCATAATAGGAAAATATTTGAATTCCTGATAGTGTTCCTAATAACATACACACACCTATAGGCACATACATTAAGCAATGTATAAAAGGTGGTCAGATATGAGCCCAAATGAAGCGTGAGTGTTGCTCCACTCCTGTGTATCATAAATTGTAAATAAAGCTTTGCCTCTGTTAGACTGTAAATACTTCACATCTGTCTGCGTCATCAATTATTTTCTCCGCAACAGAATATATTCAAAACAGCATTTTGACACTTGTGACGATGAAATGTGTGCGTGCATGTTTCCATACATCACATCTCCTGTCGCAAACCTCACATCATCCTCCTCTCTTACCCCTTTGACACAGGCGGACACCACTGCTTCCATCTACAGTACCTGCTGCATCGCCCTGTGAAGGAGGAAGTGTGTGTGTGTGTGTGTGTGTGTGTGTGTGTGCCTTTGTGTCAGGAGAGCAGATGGACAGTGCACCCTCTCTGCGGCCACCATCAGTATTAACTTGCAGGAGTGTGACATGAGTGTGCCACAGGGCATGGGAACCAAAGAGGAGTCATGTCATCCCCCTCAGACCTCCCATTACTTTGAGAGGCCGGCATCTGCCTCATCTACAGCCCACAGCAGCTTGGGGATCCCTCTTCTCCCCAAGGACATTTGGAAATGGAGAGAGAGGGGGGAGGCTGCTGCAAATCTGACCCAAGTAGGCCCTCAAGGGAGAAGTCAGGCTGTTGTGGCCACTTCTGCAGCCCCAGCCTGCTGTCGGACTGTGGAACAATGAGAGGTGTGAACTGGGTGTGATGTCCTGTTTGTGTATGTATATTTCAGTGTGTACATGCAGCCTCAAATTTATGCATGTCATTTGGTTGATTAGTTGATCTCATTAAGATGCTGGATGTAGAAGCACTGTTGGGCGCCAAACAATGCCCACAGTCCCGCCACCTCCCTACTCAGGAAATTTATGGGTAAGACAAAGGAGGAGGAACGAGGCGTGTGGAGGTGCACACTCAGCTAAATGACTGAGCAATAATAACAGTGACAGAAATACTGTGTCACATGACTTTTCTTTACTGTCCCTGGTCTCCGGTCATCAAATTGGTTGTTTGAAATGTTTAAGCCATTTACCTTGTTCTTCAGGCCATCTGTGCTACGGTTCCTTTCTTCTTCTTCTGCTGAGGAAAGTGGCCTAAATGTCACAAACAATCAGAAATGAGGACACACATGCAAAGTCACTGTAGAAGCAATACATGAGGAATCAAAAAAAAAGATGGTCTTACAAAGTAGAAGAGGAGCACAGATTCACAAAGAAGGTGAGGTAAATTGAACACAGGTGATACACATCAGGGCAGGGCAGGCAATCACAAAGAGAGAAACCAGACACAGATAACAGCAAAATGTAGGGTGGATTAAAAAATAATAATAATAAATAAAAACAAGTAGCACAATATGGAATATAAATTAACAAAATCAGTCTATGAAATTGCAAAATATAGGCAGAAAACTAAAATTAGATATCTCAAAGCAAATGTCCAGAGGCGCAATGATACTACAGTATTACTGGCAGAAGTATAACACTTTATTTTGTCCCACACTATGATATTATGATATATTTTATAGCACTTTATTTGTATCATGCAAACTATATAAATTTATAGTTCATACCATTTTATATTAATTTAACAATTACTTGTAGAGACAATCTGAGTGAGACACAGGGCCCATCATTTAAAAGAGAGACCCGATCAAAACAATATAGACAGACATGACATTCAGAAGCACTATCAATCATAAAGTGATAAGTGCAAGAACAACCTAACAAAAGTAAAGTAAAATTAAAAGTAGGCTTTTTAAAATCTAATTGGGGGCAGACTGAGGTGATGGAGAACGTAAAAATGGCTTGTGAGAGAAGGTTAAAGCTGCATCCTCTCTATGACATATTTATTTGTAAATTATATTATACCAGCGCAGAACATGGACCAATGAGGGTGACCATTTGACTAAGGAATACAGAATACAGTGCCCATTAAGTGAATGGGGCAAAATTATTCATACAAAAAAATCCTCCACAGTCCAAAATATGAGTTCTTGAGTTTAATCAAGCCAAGTGAATTTCTTCACTTTGAATAGCATACATTTTGGTTTAGAATTAGTTAGTTAGTATAGAACTATCAAGGATATTTTGTTGACGCTGACAAGTGTAACAAACTTCACTGACTCAATCAGATTCAATAAAACAAATGGTGAAGAACAACAATTTGTTCAAACTGTATCAAAATGCTGCTGAGTCAAAATATGTGTGGTAACAATAATGGTCTTTCTCATTAAATCCATTAACTCTGAACAATTTCCTAACACAGTTATCAGTATACTATGGTGCTGCTCATTTCCATAGAAATTAGAGCCATTATCCCTTTTCCCTGCCTCAGGGTTGTGGGTCTCGATCAGTCCATCCATCCATCTATCCATCCATCCATCCATCCATCCATCCATTGTGGAAGGGAAGGTATATAGAGAAAGGTCAAAAGTCAGGGAACCAGCAAGATAGGATTTACTGTAAGTGTAATACTTAAATCCTAAACTGAAGTAGACTTGAAAAAAAAGGTCTGGCTCCCATGTGTCCGGCTCCATTTAATGAGCGTTTTCAACTATAAACTATATTAATGGCTAAGAGTTTGGAGATAAACTAAGCTGTTGTCTAGGACCTTTGGACAGCGCTAATGTTTAACTTGTAATGTAAGCCAAGGGTATAATGACCTTTTCCAAACTGATGTGTGTATCAATACAATGTTTCCAGCAAGTGAGCTTGGCTGCCAGGAATAGTTTTGCAGAAAGACTTTTTGTCGGCAATACACATACATAAGAGTTGCTAATGTGTACTTTCACGGGTGTGACTTTAAGGCTATAATACCTCACATCTGTCTGCATTGTCAGTTATATCATCCATCCATCCATCCATCCATCCATCCATCCATCCATCCATCCATCCATCCATCCATCCATCTATACATCTCTCTGAGCTGACATTGGGTAAGAGGCAGAGTAAATGTTGCACAGTCAAATTAAACCCTCCAGCTAGCCTGAGCCTAATCTATAGTTAAAGGAGTTCAATAATATCGCAATAATCTGAGAGAAGCGCAGAAATGTGTCCTATAGTGTTTCCTCAGCCTGTACCACTGAGTCCCTTGTGCTTTCTAATAAACATTATCAACTTCACAGGGACAGTAAGAAAGTGTCCCAGAAGGGCCACACATGTTTGAGTTTCTCCAGGTGGTTTTGAAAGGGATGCATCTTTGGAGGTCATTATAAATCCACTGAAGTGATGTTCAAGTGTTTTCATAGGGGTTGACAATCTAATCCAATGCACTTTTATTTGTTGAAGCACTTTTAAAAACAGCTTCACTGAAGTGATGTACAGAAACAATGAAATCCGTATACAACAACAAAGCGTGCAAACAAGATTTTACATTTACAGCATAAAAAAAGCCAAAAGTCAGTCAAGTTTTATTAAGCAACATTTGCCAAGAGGCACAATTAAGAGAAGAGAGATGTTTTAGCAAGCATGATATAATGAACACAGCGTTAAAAAAAAAAAAGTAAACATCAAATATATATATAATATAAACAACATTATTGATAACTCATTTGAACATATTATTTTTGGACATATCATGCAGTCCTATGTTATTACCTACAGTAATACCACACACAATATTCACAACATATTGTATACGTTATAGTTTACAATCATGTGTGATTGTTTCTCTCTTTTTTTAGGTTTTCGTGGTGTATCTCCACAGATCCAACCAACAACTTACAAAAGCACTTTATTTCTCACAGCCTTGAGCTCATTCCTCTGCGGTGAATGCGTATGTGTGGCAGGTGGATTGACAAAGATTTTGTATCAGGTCATGGTCAGACAAATTGTGATTATAGCCTTAACATATGGAGAGAAACAACCTGTCTCTGGTTCACTTGCACAAATCCCCACCAAAAAGCAACATGAAAACTGAAATGTGTGGATAAACTGCAGATATGTAATTAGTCCTTTTTGTCTGGACACAATAAATGAATCCCCTCCGAGCCGAGACACAGATCTGCCTCCCTTCATCCCACCTTTACTCCACTGCCTTGACTCGTGCAGCAGTTTCAGTGGCAGATGGAAGATAAAAGAGTGAGCTGGGTGGAGCGAGGGAATGAGAACAGGTGGGGGTTAAAACTGAAGAAAAGGAAAGGGCACAGGGTCAACTCAGGCAATAGAAAGGGGGGAGGAAATGTACATATAGACTTGCATAGGGACAGATCGATGGAAAGATTTTTTTCCCCTTTTTATTCTTTACATCCATGTCTCTTTTTGCCAGATGTCGAGCAACTATTGTGACACATAAACATTTTGGCTTTGGGAAAAGATGAAGAACTGAGCCAAATAAAATGGCTGTGTTGTAGGAATGTTTTCTGTTTTCTCTGTAACTGTAGCACTGTGTCATTTATTTTTAACAATTTTAACCCATTTCGCAGACATTTAACCCAGTGCAACGTATGCAATAAAAACACATTATGTAGAATACGGACAAACACAGCCTGTAGAGGCATTTTTTACAGAATTAAACCAGGAACGCTTTCAGTGTAAATATTCACTTTCAGTACAGTACAATAGACAACGTCGTATTTTATTCTTAAGAGATGGAGTAGAATACAGTTTTATAGGCATTCAGAGTGAATAATGCCCTTTCAGGGAGGCTTAAGTCTCAGGTTTAAGGGCTCTATAAAGAACTGAAGGTAAAGAAGACCAGACCTCAATAACTGAATACAGCTGCCTATTCAGAACCCCAGCCCCCCAACCAGACTCTAATGCCCCCTGCCTTCCAGCCATGGAGGAAACCACAGCAGACTGTTGAACTCCTGCTACATCCCGCCCCTGTTCCCCTCCTGCTGCAGCATCCCGGGCCAGCAGCTGTTTAACCAACGGAGACGAGAGGGGCCTGCAGGGGAACAATGCAGTTTGAATTAACTTTGTCTCCTTCTGTGAGTATGTGTGTGCTCTTGTATGTGTATGTAGTTTGGGAGTGAGGACATTCTCCTAAAGTGAAGACATTTTGTCTGGTCCTCACAACTGTAAGACCCAGTTTTAGGGTTGGGGTAATCATGTAGGTGTGATGGTTAAGGTTAGGCTAAGGGGTTATAGGAAATGCATGTCACAAGAATGTGTGTGTGCCAGACCTTAGGCAAAAATGACCACCAATTGGAACTTCATCTGTGAATGAATTAGAAAGAAATAAGCCACAACTCCCAGCCTGATTAAAGACACTAATCATTAAAGCTCCAGTGTGTAACTTTTATTGCCAAAGCACTGCTATGGCACTTTTCCATTATACAGTTCTAGCACTACTCAGCTCAACAGCTTGACTCGACTTTAGATTTTTGTGTTTTTTAAATTTTGTGTTTTTGTGTTTTTTGATACTAAAATGTGATGACTACAGTCTGCCGGCTACTCATTGGTCAGAGAGTGTTGTTACTGGAAGAGTTATGAGTGCGACGTCCGACACAAGAGTCAAACCAAACAATGCTGAAATGCAGATTAGATAAAAAGCCCTAAAAATCCCCAAAACATGAGATACTGTGTTAATCTCCAACATTTAGCAAAAAACTTTCTAAAATCTCAATATTTAACAGAGGAGTCTGGTGTATTTAGCGACAGCACTGCTGAAAGCCAGTAATTGTGAGCCGAATCGCAACCATATTTTAAGCCACATTTTAATTCGGTAACTGTGTCAGACGGAGTCTGTGCTCCGGTCATGCAGGAAGTACTGAACAATTTGGTGAATAATTCTTTTTAATGATTCATTACACTGAAAAGAACTGTTACTGTTGTAACCCGCTCACTCTCCCACACCAAAGTTCATAGAGAAAATGAATGATTTTATCTCACAGTGAAACAAGAGCCGTTGGTCTACTTGGTGTGGGAGAGTGAGCGCTTTACAAACTTCAGTTTTAAGTGGCTAAAACCAATTTTTCCTTGTCTCCCTTTTCATGATTTTACTGAAAGTGAGCTCCTGTGGAGCACTCATAGCACGGTCAGTCCTGACTATATATTAGTACCTCATACACCCAAATCCTAACTTTCCCCTTTAAAGCGATCAGACATTAATGTTAAATTTAGTTAACAACAATAAACATGAGAAGCAGCAGCAGCAGAGATCAGTGTGTGTGTAACACTTAATAACACCTGCTGCACAGCATCTGTTTTCATCCTGTCTCAATTGTTTGACTAAGTAAATAATGCCACAGCAGTAAACCTATAAGCAACAAATCAGTTATTGAATAATTAAAATCACTAAATGTTGATTAATAATCTGAGATTTTGAGATCATTTCCTTTTGCTTGACATTTAGAGAATCTGAAAACAAATTAAAAAAAAGTGTTAATAATCTTTACACCTGTATATCATAGAGATTGGTCAGTAGAGGGCAACTTAGCATCAACCCATTTCCAGGTGGAAAACAGAAGAATGTTTCTGCTAATTTGGGCCGGTTGCTTCTACTCTCTTACATCTTCTACATGAGGGTGAAATGCAAGTTAAAAGTCCATGCAAATCAACTTTAATAATGCAAGTAATGCAATCTATGGCTTACTCTAAACTGAATCAGCTGGAGTCTTCCAAACTTATTTATGTTAGAAGTAGATCTGGTTTGACTTGGTCCAACACAGACTTAAAAAGGTTATTCTGCCAGATATAATTTCTTCTTCAGTAAATACTTACAAAAAATAAAAAGATAACAAAAACTTGGTCAAATGAGGCAAAATTATTATTTATACTGAAATCTTTAAAAGGTAACTCCACTGACTGATGATCTAGTCTGCAAGGACAGATTAATCTGTCCTGATTAATCTGTCCTGGTTATTAAAAAAAAAGCATTATTAAGTCTACAATTCAAAGTTCAAAATCACATTTTCACCACATTTCAAAGTTCCTACAGTTGGTGCTCAAATAAGATTTCAAATTGTCTTCTAAGTCACTTGCAGCGACTTGAATGTTAACAACAATGACATAGTTAAATGATCAACACAGTGGAAGACTATAGTTTAAAAATTAGGAGAAAGTTTGCACTGCGGCTCCACATAACCATTTGGGACAGAAACCGGCACAGATTTCTATTTTGTTTAGAATTGTTGATTTTTCCCTATAACTATAGAAATCCATGTGGAAGATGGAAACACACAGATTGGATCTGATCACTTGCAATATATAATGTAAACAGTTGGTCAGGAAGATCAGATTCTCATCAGATATGCTTACATAAATTAGATTTGGGCTGCAGTCTGAACAAGGCCTCAGAGCGCCCAAGTTACCTTTGTATGTTTTTGGACTGTGGGTCAATGCAGTTCAAACTTTTTTCAACACACTCCAAAGTTCCTCAACACAGTTCAAACTACTAAAACTACAATGCTCATGTTCAATTCATTATTTTCAGCATTTTCAATAAAGGTTTCCACTTGTCATTTATAAATAAAAGGCCACCACCTGCTGGAGAACCAGGAAACTTACACATCTGCTAAACTGAAAAATTGGTCAAAATGATGTTGGATAATAATAATAATAATAATAATAATAATAATAATAATAATAAATAAAAAAATAACATTAATGTCAGACTGAGACCACCGAATAGTATAGTAACAAGGAAAACATGATTTTATCTTTTAATGACGAGAATTAAAAAAATACTAATAATGCTTTGTTATTTGGGAAAAAATGTGAACTAAACGTCAAAATAAAAGCCAGTTCAGTCCCAACGTTCCAATATAACAGAACAAGGTGTACAACAATTAATATGTGTGTGTGTTTGTTTGCTTTTTTTATGAAAAAATATTTTTTCTAGGGGGGATTTGTCTTAGTTGTACATTTTTTAATACTTTTTAATTGTTGATCACTGTTACTCTTATTATAAAATGAACAAAATAAATATCGCGAAGTAAACCCTAAGGACTGATTAAAACTCTCTTACTGTTCAGATGGAAATGAGTGAAGTTCAGAGAATTATCAGGTTATTCACTACTTTAAATAAATGTGTCATTATTACTTACATGATTTGACAAAAACTTGCTTCCTATTCGTCTCCTCCATGTTACCGTTTACATCTTCTTCCGGCGACGCTCGCTCTCGCTTCCTCGCAGACTTACTCTTCATGCTCCCCCGTCTAAAATCTCGTAACTGGAAGAGACACCGACGCAAACATGTTAAACACATACAAACATCGCGCAAGTTCTCACACCAAGAATGCTGAGAACGTCCTCAATGTCCTCTCTCTCTCTCTCTCTCTCTCTCCCTCTCTCTGTCCTCATTTGACCCCCGGGCTGTAGGATCCAGATCCAGTTTTCAACAATCTATGCTATTGCATGTATAAATACCTCATAGTTCTATAAACATATCATCATATCATATCATATCAAGAGAATTTGAACTGTCCCGCTAAAACTATAACTTAATACAAAGGTTATAAAATCTCTGTCCCCTTTCTCTCACCTGGAGCACATTTTTGAGTCTGGTTCTGTGAGAGATTTCTCTCTGCTGATGCCTAATGTCTGCTCATTGTGTGAACTGTTGGGATTCTTTTCTCTCTATAATATTGTAAAGGTTTCAGCCTGACTACGTACAGTGCCTTGAGATAATGTATGTAGTGATTTGGCACTATACAAATGAAATTGAAATGATTTGAAATGAATTATTTACCACTGTATATGTTCGTCTTCAGACCGCCAAAAAAAAGAGGAAAATAATTCTCTGATCATTTGCAATATATAATGTAAACAGTTGGTTTCCACAGCTAAACACAGTTCAAACTACTAAAACGTCAATGCTCATGTTCATCATTGTGAAGGAACATGTCACCCAGTGCAACAGTGTGGCTCATTAATGTTTTAATAGCTTAATGAACAGAGAATAGGTCTAAAGGGCACAGAGGATACAGGACACATACAATACTTTGGTTTACTAGTTTGTTTTGGTCTTCGCATGATATTTAACGACAATGACAAAACACTGAGCATCACTTCCCCCCTTGAAGCTCCAGCAGTAACTTTTTCCTTACAACTCTAATTAGTCTCTAATAACCTTATTTGCACAGTCAGTCTGTGAAATTTAAGATTTGCAGAATACAAATGTTATCTATATATAAATAGTACTTGTGTTTGAACTAATGTATTTCATTCATGAAACAATAAAACTCAAGATATATGAATTATGTCCACTTTTTTTCTGTTTAAATACATGAGTAGTTTATTCCATGTTTTTAAAAGAAATAATTGAAACTTTTATATTCAAGTGTTTGTAATGGTTAAAATAAAATAAAAATAAAAACTAAACCAGACAATCACAAATTATTCAGTTACAGGAATTTTCAAACAACAGTATATAATACATCTTGTAGAGCTTTCTGACAAATGGACCATATAATGGTCAGGTGCAGAAAACCACTTACCATTACAGTACATGTGATAATCTCCAGACACTGATGCAAGAAAAGAATCAGTTTATACAAGGACACACAAATGAACTTGACAGACAGCTCAATCTTAAAGACTAATTCTTTGAATGTCAACATTAAAACAATTTAAAAGCTTTAAAAGTGGTGAATCATAAAAAGTGTTTTACAATGTGAGTGGAAAGTCTCACTTTCAGTAGCAAAAAAACAAACAAAAAAACAGAACAAAACAAATCAAACCCTCCACATGTTCTTACTTTATAGCTAACACTGGTTCTCCGTCAGTCCTTGTCATGTAACTACACAGACAGCATTGCCATCAATACATCTCCATACCATTTTCAAATATAGCTGTGGAAAATCTGTAGAGTAATATCAAAAATTACAGTAACCAGCAGTGAAGTCCAAAGGAACTTTAAAAAAAATCCTGCACCTAAAGGCCATGTAAGAAGTCAGTGATACAACTCAACAACTCTTGCTTGGTTGCTATAATGCTGGCCGTCCATTCAGTTTGTCATGCATGAGTGCGATGGCTCCGCCTGTGAAGTCTCTGAGAACCTGCACCATCTCCCTCTGGAGCTGCAGTGACTCGCGAACAAAATCGTGCTGAGTCTCGGCCAGCTGCTGTACCGACTCGGACAGCAGCTCCAGGGAGCGGGAAACTGTCTCCAGCAGCATGTTGGTGGCGTGCTGCTCTTGAAGACTCAGCGAAGCATTATGTAGCATGCTGTCCCGCGTGTTCTGTGGTGCCTGACCTGGCATCGAATGCGGGGCAGCTGACGTTGATGGTCCAGAAGCCATCTGAGATTGTCCTTGTTTTTGGATACCATTGTTTCCTTGATGGTCCTCTGTGGGTTTTGCTGCATGTGCAGAAGGAAGCCCATCATCCCGTTGGTCCTCGTCTGAGTCTCCAAATGCAGCTTCAGTGTCTTGAGGCAAAGAAGAGACCACATTAGTGTTTTCTGATTACTAAAATCTGGTTTGTTATTTCAAGGATTTAGCATCAAAGCATAAAAGACCTGAAACCTTACCTTCCGTCGCAGGTAATTCGTACTGCACATCAAAGCCAGGTTGTGATGAGTCTCCTGTTTCATTCAAAACATTCAGATGATACAATTTCCAATGAAGTTTACCTAAATAATTCATAGTTCCACTGTCAAAATGTATAATTGCTATCAAGGTGATGTATCTTATGGAGACATATCAACTTTAGTGACGCTGACACTTATACAATGTAAGATTTGCTCTTGGGTTCGCCCTACAGTTAGTAAATGGTAATGTTTATAGCAGGACTTTTCAATGTACACATTTAATATATAGTACCTGGTCTTCAACCTGTGTTACAGCATTTAACAAAAATATGATATATATAACATATTTGCAATGTTTTACTTTTCAAGATACTAGACACGAAACTAACCACCAAATAAATGACAAAATAATGACAGTGCTTTAAAGTGGCAGTCAGTGATATCATCTGTTCAACTTCCTTTCCATTGCTGCAGTTAGCATTCCTCTCTTTCCTGCTTATATTACTTCATAATTATGTTTGGTGAGGGAGAAAAAAAATCCTCAGGGACAAATAGCCTAACCTCATTAGCAGAGAGAACAGCCTATGTGGAGTTCTGGCTCCTGATTGGATTAAAGTGTTAATAAAGATATTTATTGAAAAGGTTTCTCCTCGATTTACTGTGAAAACCTGAGGCTGAGAGACACCTGTCACTGAGCAAGCTCTGAAGATCAGTGAAAACGTAGAGCAATTTTACACTGATTTGAACTAAAAATGTAATTGAAAGCAGCTTTAAATGCATGCAAGTACATTTGGGGAAAAAACATGTGTAGTTTCAGTATTAACTCATGACAGGAAACAGTGTTGCTAGACATAAATGACATATCTTTTCTACCTGACTGTGCAAGTCCACTCATGTTGTAAGAGGGTGGTGGAGGCATAGACGCCACGTCGCCATTTGGTGAATTCTGCAACCCCATCATATCCTCCTCCTCAATTTCCTCTTCCTCCTCTGGCACATCGTCGTCATCTCCCAGTGGGCCAAAGTCACTCATGCTCTGGTCTTCCTCATCCATCTCCAGGATCTGAAGCACGATTTTCTCTGTCTGATTAAGGTCTCGGGAAAGGCGTGAGTTGAGGCCCCTGTTGGGCACTGTCCCTGACCGCATAGCAGCCACTTTCCGCTTAGTGTCACACTTGAGGTCAGACCATTTCTTGATGACCTCGATGACCTCTCGTTGGCACTCCCCAATCTCATTAACGCGTGCAGTAATCTCTGCCCATGTACGTTTCTTAATGTCTGTCGGCACACCACGATTGAATTTGCCTTTGGGAAAGAATTAAAAAAAAACAAAAAAAAGCCCAATAAGACATTTTAAGTGTTTACCTTCAAATGTGATAGTGGGCAGACCAAGTTCAACATTTGATCATTCATATATGTAATTCTGTGATTATGTGTGACCACCATGTAATTTTTATTATAACCAAACACACCAAGAACACATATTCCCTTCTTGTAACCCAGACAAAACATTGAGGTGAATGAAACCAGTGAGATAAGGATATGAATTAAACACATACCCACAACAACTGTACGGTGCTTCCTCACTTCATCCAGTAGTATGTGGACTTCACTGAAAGTGAAACGGGCTTTTCTCTTCTTGAAGCGAGTGACACTGTCTTGGCTGTAGTACAACGGTGACGACATCGTCCACTCGCACAGTCAGCAGGTGTCCAGCTGCTCTGTAGTCACCTCTGTGGACAACTTCTCCAGCTGTCTGTCCAGGAGGGACAAGAGTCTGATTAACAACACCATTTTTTTTAAACTGTGTTTTAATGTGCTTTATTAATCTGCATCACTAATTAATTTAACCTTCATTATTCCCAACAAATTAGGACGTCTCCGAATGTGCTGCCTTTTTTAAGTAGTGCTTCAAAACCTCATAGTCTCATAGCTTTACATTAAAGGCACAAAAATAAAATGATAATTCATGAGAAAAAAAAGAAGAAATACAACTAAGTTAAAACCATTAAACATACAAAGCAATTTTGATTTGAATGATTTGAGGATTTGAATGAGGAAAGGTCAGAACAGTTATAGATGGGTTATGGTAGTGACTTCCAGAGGGAAAGGGGTTGCAGCGGAGAAGTTTTTGTCTCCCCAGGTTCTGTGATTGGTCAGTGGTGGTGGCTGTCGCAGGTTCAGAGACTGAGGTGCAAGCTTTTAAGTTTGAATGACTTAAAAACAGCAAGATTGCCTGAATAAGAAGTTAAAACTTGAATGGAATGGCACCCCCTTTCCTTGATGATTACAAACATAAAACAACCTGTAATTCCAAAACATGGACCTCAAAAGCCACAGGTGATATGTCCCTTAGACACAATGCTCTTCAAAAAGGTAAACACAGTTTACCATCTTCAGTCAGAGAACGCTACAGCTTTGCAACATTGACAAAACAACTAAAATGTGGCTGAGCCAGGTCTGTGGACACATCTAACCACCATGTGCTATTAATATCTGTTATACACAACTGGACAAAACAGTAATTTATACTACAAACAATAAGTTCCTTACATACAAACCTAAACAAAAACTTAACATCTTGATTTCTCTGTGTTTCAGTTCAATGGGCCTAAATTGTGACAACTTCTAAATAGACTTGATCAGTGCTAGAATTACTATTTTACCGGAACTTCTTCTATTGGTGTACCAACACTTCTGGTATGCTGTTTAGGTTTTCTGTCCAATTCATTATGATGGCCTGAGTAATAATTACTCAGGGTGCACTATATGGCATACATGTTCAGAGTCCAGTGTTTGCTTCTAGTGCCTAGAGTTTATATTTTTATTGGGGGAAAAAAAGCACAATATCTATCAGGCAGGTGATCCACTGCGGTGACGCCTAAAGGGAGAAGCCGAAAGATGATGATCTATTAAAGGTGTTCAAAATGTTTCACTAATGTTTAGTTATATTCACTGACTATAACATTTGTGTCCTGGAATACAGCATAATAAAAGGACCAAATAAAATGGACTGTGTTCTTTAAGTTCAAATCATTGTTGGAAATATTAAAGACAATCTAAATATATGAGTTGGCAAAATAACACAAGTCATTTTTAGTTGTTCTTTAAAATGTGAACTAAATACTCAAATAAACAGACGTTGTGAACATCATTGACATCTTCTGGGATTGTTTATTTACCAAAACTTTTCATAATTTAGTGTCTAATTATTCAGTAATACAATCATCATGGATAAGGGGAGTACAGACACTTTCTTTGAACACTGGTCTTGATTTAGATTAAAAGCATTTATTTTAACAACACACTGAAGGTTTGCCTCTGTGCAAAACCGGGATACTGACACTAGGTGGTTGTGCTGGGAATAATGTTACAGTATGTCAGTTAAATCCAAATGTTTTTACAATTTCCCAGTCTTGGATCAATAAAGTACATCCGTACATCTGTATGACTGGTGCATATGTTGACTGGTTGAGGTGTCACTGTCACACCAACAGAGACCTGATACGCTCTACTCACTGGAAATGTGTTTGTATCTTAATTGACATCTGCATACGCATTACATTTTCACTGATTGACTCTGAGAGCGCTATATTTTTTTTGCACAAATTGAGCTTGGTGAAAACTCGGGAACGCAGGGCTGATGCACTTCAGTCAGCCATGTGTGAGGATAAATAAATAAATATTATCAACGTGCTATCAACAACGTCGTTGCACGTAGAGGTTTGAGTGTTTCCGTACAGTTGATTATAGTTTGTGCAGGTTTAGAGAATAGTGTCTTTGCTAACACTGAGTGAATGAACAATGGATGACACACATGCGATAGCATGATTAGTTAGCTATGAGGGAAGAGAACTCGTAGCTGAAACAAATTATACCTCAAACTATATAGACACGAATATTGTGAACACATAACAGTTCGTTTCTTCATACAATGCAGCACATATTTACTTATCAAAGCTCACTCTAATTTTACACTACAGTTAACACCGGGTTAGCTCTCCTTGCTGCAGGATGTTAGCTAACGCTACGTTGAGGTCAGAAACGGCTAAGGAAGTGTTTAGTCAACGTAACCTCGACCGACGAGTTGTGCGTTGATATCAAAAACGTCTGGTGATCTGATGAACATACCCCACAGTCAAAGATGTTAGAATTTGGTCCAAAAACGTGAAGATGAACTTCCTTATCACCAGAGTAGCTTCTGTCAAGGTAGCCAGTGTGAAGCTAACGCTTGGCAATACATTATGTCCGGTTAATACTACTGAGGTTACGTGGCGCGTGTACAGAAGTAAGTGGATAAACATTACTGACCAACTTGATATTAATGTAATAGTAGTTCCGACGTTTTCTGACTGGTTACACGTGTACCTTTTACAGTAATGATTACGATGGTCTGAGGTTTCACTAGTTAATTTCCTTTAATTCTTTGTATACATCTCGTCAAAATGTTTGGTTTTATTTCTAAGAAGAACATATAACTTCCGGTGTCGATTGAATGCTTGACTCTACAACTAGACAAAATACAATCGCGCGGATTCTGTCGAGCCCTGCAACAGCTGTAAGACATGAGTCTTGCTTTGTTATTTGCCACTGCAAATAACAAAGCAAGCATGCCGTGTGCAAGTTACGCAATAATAATCATATTTAAATAAAAATAATAATTATGCTCTTCAATGTCACATTTCGTCTTAACAGTGGAGGGCGCTGTCGTCTTAACTTACTGTTTGTCTTTGTTAATATGGTTTCCTGATGCAGAAGAAGACGTCCGACATTGCCTGTTGCAGCAGATTCTTCTTGTCATTTAAAAGTACAAAGTTATTACTTGTCTAAAATCGTTAAATGTTTTGAACTTTAACTTTAAATGTTTTTTTTTTAAATATAGTAAGTAGTCTTAATTACTTTTTTAATCAGCAGATGGGGCAGTCTCTTCAGTGGAGGGCAAAGGGACAAGGTGATGTAAAATCTCAACGGAGTTGTTTTTAATTGAGGAACACCTTTAAAAATTAAAGTGAAATAACAAACAAAATAAAGCATGTCGACATAAGAAACACGAAGAGAGATATACATGTCATTCTAGTGCATTCTAGTACTTTAACTATTCCATTTAAGTGTTCCATTTAATAAAGGATAACATGGTTTAGTTTTGCAGTGATCTTGAACACTGTCCCCGCAGTTCTTATAATAGAAATGACAAAAGCTAAGTAGTGCAGCTGTAAGTGAATTGAGCCAGTCATTGGACATGATGCTCTTTGTGAATAAAAACAATATAAAGCTGCTGCGGCTGAGAACTGAGATAGCCCTGGCTTAAGTAACTAATGTTTCTAGTTTTAAAATAACATATGCATGACTGTTTAAATATCCTCTCTGATTTTCACAGGACAATTTGACAAACCTGTACGCTTTATAGAGTCAAATGCATTGTTGTACAATTTTGAAAAAAGTTATAAAAACTGCTGATTTTAAAACAAAAAATGTTTTGTTTTCGTAGGATAACTGCATGTTGTATATAACTAAATGGGTTAGTATCAGTAAAATGCTGATACTGATAAAAATTGTGGTAACCGAGTAAACACTGAAATAATGTGCATGGAATTGATTTTTGCAATTAAGTGGTTAATTGCATAAAATGATTATGCAAATATTATTCTCTATCCTTCAGCTCAGTCTCAAAAAGGTCAGTGACTCTCCACAAATAACATTCATTCCTGCTTTAAGTTAACAAGAAAACAGCCATGTGATGCTGAAACATTTAATATACCATTTTATCAAATATAGCACAGGTAATTTTAGCAAACAATTTCAGTAACAGATAAATGACGGCGGTTACAACTGCATGGTTAAAACCTGTTCACAATTCATCTTCTTCTATTGGCTGCATGCATTAGTGGCACACATCAGTTATATATGATCAATTCACACACTGTGCTCGCATAATCCCTGGTGAAGTTATTTGGAGTAAGTACATGACGAAAAGTGATCAGTAAGTTGACAAAGGAAAAGTTAGGTTTCACCACCAGCATCAATATTCCACAGCAAAATATGACAGCCCTAACACCACCTCATCTCTCAGGATGTTAATATACATTATTGCAAACATGATAGTAGAGGTGTATGTGTTGAATGTATACATTAACAAATTTAATATAAGTTTACATTTAAAGTACACTGCAAATTTTAAGGATTTTTTTGCATTTTTTGTAGCTGTAGAGAGCATAAGGGTTTCTGACCACAATACATATCAATACCAGTGTAACTAATGCAGAATAATGGAGTGCACAAATTATGTGCTTGGGTTAAAATAAACCATAATTCATGCACTTTCCTCACATTTCGGACTTGGTTTCACAAAGACACAGTTATATCATAATGAGTACATAGAATATGGGGACACATTTTTCAAAAACTTAAGCCAGTGCAGAACAGGTACAATACCTAAAACACCCGTGGGTGTGCTACTGCAGGCATTAAAACTCTGGGGGCTAATATGTTGTTTGCTATAATTTAACATTCTAGAAATAAATCGCTATGATGTTCAATATCAGCATCTGCCAATACTGGTCAAAAATCACTTGAGTGGGTAGAGAGAAAGAGGTAAAATGCACTACAGAACATATCATGTAAATAAATACATGCTATAGAGAGAGAATCGACACAGCCTTCTTGTGACCAGAATGTGTGAGGGATGCACATTCTGTACCTGCCATGCTGCAGTCATTAGCTGCGTGGAGTTATTTTAAGTGAAAAGAGAGGATTGTTATTTTGTTGAAAACGTTTAGATAAAAAGAAGCTTCAGCAGAACTGGAGAAGAACATTTATTACACAGTTGAAGCATTATGTTTCGGATGTCGCCGATTCCAGCTCAGTGGTAAATGCATCAACACAAATTGCACCTCTCAGTGTACAGCCTGCCGGAAATTATTAGAAACAGGAGAGTATAAATAATGAAGCTGAAAAATGCCCAAGCCCAAGGGGAGAAATAAAACAAGAGAAACATGGAGATGTCATTCATACAGTTAACAGTATATTATGTAAACCCATAATAAGACAATGATCCAAATAAAACAAATAGGTGACATACCTAGTACAACATATCTTCACCTTCAACCTCTGCTCTGTGAGAAAATGTGTGCCCACTGCATGGTGTGGTTCAGGTTTAGTTCAGAAGCAGAGAGTTGACAGAGGGTGTGCATGTTCCTTACTAAACCTTTGGTTATGCTGTCAAAAACGCATTTTAACAATTTAACCTGTATCTTTGCGAAACCAGCCCCAGCCACAAATCAATGAGAGCTTTCTGCTTTCACATTATCAAGCTATCTGCTATCCAAGCATCTGGATGTTGCCTGTCTCTTCTCAAATTATTCAGACCTGAGGGAAAGTAGCAGGTCAAAATCAGATCCAAAGATGCTGACCATGTAATGAACGTAAGTAACATACTAATATCTTTATAAATCTAAATCAAGTGGGCTACACAATCATCTAGAATAACTATAGGTACTAATGTGAGAGCAGGCTTGTCTTTTCTTGCTCGTTTAATTCTGTCTGGCCAGTATTCCAGCACAATGTAGAATCCCCCAAGTCTTGCATGGTCTTAATATTATGAATCTAAATCTAAGTAAGCCTGCATGCATAGGGGATAAACCAGATAACACAGGAAGTCTAAGGGTTAAATGAGGAAAATTATTTGTAATACATAGACAAACAAAGTGGTTCCAACAAGAAGCAGAAGTAACATCGCCTGTGCTCAAGAGTACATGGTCAACTGAAGCCACTGAAAAGACATAAGAGCAAAGATGATCACTTTTAAGCAACTGATCTTTTCCTATAAATAGAATCAAAGCTTTTAGAAAATGTGAATTCTAGTAAAAACCATGAAATATTTAAAACATCTGAAACAAATTTACCTCCTGAGTATTGACTTTAATGGTCCCATTGTTATCCTTATCCAGGGTTTTGAAGGCACCTAAATCAGAACAGATATTGCGCCCACTATACCTTTAGTTTATGTGATTAAATTAATAGTCACTGTTGTCACACAGATAAGGACAAATTATCTATACATTTTAGGAGTGGTATTTGAAACTTACGACACATGGCATCCAGCCTAACAAGGCAGCCAATGTAGTTATCAAAATCCATGTTGCCACTCTCATCACTGTATCTCCGAATTATCATCTGGAACAGCTGTTCATTGAGAGGGAAGCCTGAAGAGGAGATGAGCAGAAGAAACCACTGTCACTTTACTGTTAATAAGTATTTACAGAAAGGCGGGTACGCATATGAGATTATGGCTACACTCCTCTTCACACAAATACATTCAAACAATTGGAATAATAATAAAAACATTAACCCGTTACACAGTAGCTGATGATTGTAACAGTAAAGTTTGAAACCTTTTTGTTGACCTTGCTTTCCAAAGTGTTTACAGACGAGAAAGCTAAGAGACATTATTAATTCCTGATAGACTAATGCACCTTAGTGACTTAGAAATAAATAAAAATTCAAATCCATATCATCTTTGATTCTTTTTCTATTCAATGTAGAGCTGCTACACTTAATGAAATAGTAATCACTGACTAAGATAACTAACAATTACTCTGATAACTGAGGACTGAGTGGGACTTTATACATATTCTGTAATATGAGCCTTCTAATTGCGATTCTATTTTTGATTGTTTGTCTCCTGTACTACAGTCAACAGGATATTTTGGTTTATGGAAGAAAATAACTCATTGATTACTATACAAATAAATCAACAATGAAAAAATGGAGGAAAGGGTTTTCAGCAATTAATATTTAAATATTTACTGCATCTATAAGATAAGTCAGGCAGCAATAAATGATTATCTTCATAAGTGATTTATATGTCAAGTAATCAGTTGGCAATGATCTGTGGGTATTCAATTAGTTTCTTGGTCGAAAAAAAAGTTAATCAGTGCTTCATAAATTTAAAAATGATGACATCCACAAAGAAACTAGAAAATTTTACCATTCAGGAAGCTGAAAAAAGTCAAACCAATAATCAATTAAAAATAATACTGAATAATTAAGCAAAACAATAATAATCTATTATGTATGTTTTAGCAGTAACTTTTCCACACCTGTGCAAACATTAAAACAACAAATAAAAAGAAGAAACTCACCAGCAGCTCTGAAAGCATTAGGCAGCTCATCTGCACCAATGACACCAGAGCCATCTGTGTCATAGGACTTGTACACACCCTAAATAATAACAATACAATTATTTCAAACATTACCATCATCTGAGGTGGTTTCCTCGACAGTGAATCGAACTAGTGTAGTAATATCAAGTCGGTTTGCAGCCTAAAAAGAGAAGCAAACTGCTGCTACCCATCAATCTAAACAGCCACTAATTTTATTGTAAAACCTGAATTAATCTATTAAAAAATGTAATTTTTATTTAAAAAAAAAAAACTCAATTAGCTTTATATCGAATTTATTGTCAGATACTTTAGAATTTTTTCACACTGCTAAGCTCAAAGTGCCAAGTCCATCATGTAAGAGGAAATCAGATTATCTGTCCCTCAGTGTAGCCAGTGTTCAGATGTATGTTAATATCAAATGTAGCAGTTAATGTATCTAGCGACATATCTGGGCTACTTCACAGCCAAGTCTGAGTTCTTTGCAACTACAAAAAGCAGCTGATTCAAAAAGCCTTACAATATAGCGTCTTCCGTGTTCACTATTACAAACAGCAACACCTACCACAGGAATGCAACTCTACAAGAAGACACCACTGTCTAGGAACATTCATATGGGTGTGCTCTACTTGCCTGCCATTTCTTTATATTGTTCCAGAGGTGTTTGAACTCATGGAAGCCCAGTTTCCCAGTACTGTCACTCTGAAACAGCATTAAGGACAACAGTCTTCTCATTTAACTCAAGTGTCAACAAACAGCAGTACTGTGTGTGCACACTCTGTTTGGCCAGGGTGTATTTCTCAAGTCTTCCTCATGTGGTACATAGCTCACTGCTGGAACTCTGCACTGTTTATGCTATTTATAAGAATTGCATAAAACCATTTACACTATTTTGATGTAAAAGAGATTTATTTTTTCATTTTTCCAACTTTCCAAAAATGATCAGAATTGCCTTTATGTGATATTTACCATCTTGTTGCTTTTCTTCCTTTTTTTCTATTTTTCCTTTACATTATATTGTCGATGCTGTCCTCTTTCTTTCTTTATAGTTTTTATTTTATTGACAATTGGTGTTCTGGTTTTTCTGAGTTTTGCTTATGCGTTTGATTTTTTTCTAAATGCTTCGTAAACATGTGTTGTAAAATGCGCTATAATGAATGAGGTATATTATTATTTACAGCAGTGTACCGCTCACAAATATTAAAATCATTAAACCTGACAATCCAGACCTACAAAAAAATGAATGAACTTCAACTTGCCCAAAATGTTAAAACCTTTCTTGATGGCCAAATTATGGGAGCAGTTTTCAATGTATGTTCTTTGCCTTAAAGAGCTGTGGGTGTGATGGAATGTGGTGAATAATCATGCCCCCATTTAAAGCCAAACACCTTTTCTATACATTTCCACTCTGCTGTCAGCTACAGTATATACCATCTCCACAATCACACAACACATAAAGATTAAAAATTACAAAGAGGATACATCCATGACTGCCACCATACTTCTGCAAGACTCAATGCTGAAGCCATCCGTCTTTAGATCTCCATCTGGAAAAAAAAAATAAAAGGAATTTACCATTTTAATTTAAATCCATAAACACTATGTATATATAGTAATATGCAAAAGTCTCAGGGCACCAGAAGATTTGTTGTTACCGTGCCTGTCAAATTCTGTGATCGTGGGCTTTTAGAATTAGAATTATTCGACTGAAAGTTGGTCTTATATATTAGCAACCTGTCAATGAGTTTAACTCTTTCAACGTATGTATGAAATGCTCATGCATGCCTTAAACAAACCTGGCATAATAGACCTTTTTCACAGCAGATATTTCACAACATGAAATGTTTTACCAACAACATTAATTAGGGTTCCACTCCAGGTCTAAGAGAGCCATGATCAAACGTAAGTAAGGGTAGGTTACACTAAATACTTGACACTTTTTAAATTGTTTTAATAACTGTTATTGTAACATTGCGTGCATGTTTTCTGTATTTTCTAGATGCATAACAAATAGGTAACTAAAAAATAATGGTCATTATAGCATTACTAAAAGAACAAATCTAATGGTGGCTAAGACTTTTGCACAGTACATCAGTAGAACAAGTGACAGAGAAAATCCAAAATTGATGGGTGATGAATGTCTTACGCTTTGAAATTATTCTATTCAGGATGTTCATCAGCTCAGCTGGGCTCACTTCCATGTCCTGCAGCAAGTATTCAAGAGTATAAACATTGTAAGTAGCAGTAAGTTGTGCAGTCATGGTGCAACAAAATGGGTGATAAAGAAGCATTCTTGAGACAGTCGACTCACTTACTCCTTGACTAGTGAGAATGAAATCTAATAAATAAAGAAAAAACACCAGAAATCGACAGAGCAGTATAGGCAGATGCATCACTCACATCTCCAGCAAGTTGCTGGAAGACTCTGCGGAATTGTTTCTCCTCATCGCTCTCATGCTGCTCTGCATATGCAAGTGGTCTACGTGGTGGAGGCTGAAGGAGAGGAGGACCAGAATTTCTATTTTAACATCAATGTAATTATCGAAAATTAGCAATGCAGTCAAGAGCAGATGAAGCTGGTAATATAATGTAAACCACTCACAGGATCAGACGGCACAAACTGGCCCGGGTCGATGTTGCTACAAAGACAAGAAAGGTGAAATGACAAGTTTAAAATCACTAACCACTTGGCTAGTGGTTAGTGATTTTTATTTGGCTTAAGTATGTACTCTGTACAGATTTTTACCTTATGGCATCGATGATGCCACCGAGTATCGTTTTGGCCATAAACATCTTGTACCAACTGTGAATGCAAAATGCCATACAAGTCAGGGAAAAAACTTTACACCACAGACACCAGCCCAGTGAAAATTTTGAAAACATGCTCCATAAAATCCCTGGAAAACAAAAATTACAATGAACTCAAGAGGAGAGGTACAGCTATGCTTGGGACCTTGGCGAGGGCGGTTGCCCCCTCCCTCCCAAGCAGGCCCGGCAGCATGGACATTTCGCGAAGCCACACACCCACTATGGGTGTGAAAGTCATTTCATTGTACTTGTACAATGACAATAAAATTGAATCTAAATCTAAACACTGATTTAGGCTATTTTAACATCACATCACTGGCCTATTTAAATCATCAGCTGATTGTTGCTAATTTTAATCAAGTTTACACATTTTTTTCTCAGAAACTTAATAGATGCTTTGATGTCCAAAGCACACTAGATTAAGATTGCTTTTATCAAAAAGTTTACATTTACTCACTCATCCTTTACCGCTTTATCCTCTACATGGGGGGGTACTGGGTACACCCTACACAGGTTGCCAGTTCATTGCAGGACCACATAGAGACAGACAATCATCCACTCTCACATACACACCTACGGGCAATTTAGAGTGTCCAATTGGCCTAATCCCCAAATATGCATGTTTTTGGATGCATTTTATGCCAAAAAAAAAGGCCAAAAAAAAAAACTAATCCCAGTGAAGTCATTTATACTTTGTCATAAAGTTAGAAGACCTTTATTTTGGGGGGAGGGTGGGTTAAAATATTAAAAACATAGCCTTACATATATGAACATTTGATTTTAAGGCCATTTGTGATATGAAGCTTCAATTTCTTTGGATACATGTGTATTTAATTTAAGCAACTTTGTGTATTTTTTGTTATTTTTATTTGTTATCAAAAAATAAATTAAATTATGGCACTGTCTACTGAAAAATACAATTTATCTCAGGTCACATTCAGATTAAAAACAAAAACACACAGGCTAAATTAACAACAGCATAAGTACAACTGGACCACCCTGTCGTCGACAAAATTATCAGAATAATAAGTAAAAAATGCATAATGTAAACAATGATCAAGGTACACTGCGACAATACTTCGCCATTCATTATAAGTGCCAGTCATGTTTATGCCATTACAGTAGTTAATTTCAGCAGCAAACATGCCTCGAGTGCTCCTTTAATTACTCAGGCACAGTCGATAGACAGCCACACCCACTCGCCGCTCTGACAGTGTTTCCTGTTTTGGTAACATACTTTGATAATATACACTCATCTTAAAAGTTGAGTATTCAGCCGTTATATGACGTTTAAAATGTTAGCGTTAAACCCTGGGTAAGCTAACTTCAGGAAGGAAATCCACACACAACAAAGCTAATGTTAGTTTAGGCATTACGCTACAACATATACCATATTAACATGTCTAAACCGAGCAAACTCGGTAGTGAAGGGCGTTCTTGTGGTAGCATGTAGGCTAGGTTAAAAAAAACAGGAGTAACTTTAGCATTAGCTAGGCTAACATTTAGCTAACTGACACGGCTAGAGAATGCTATCTGTCAAAGTCAGCAACACTCAAATTACTGACATAAACCATCATATAATCCTGCACCGAATTTACAGGAAATGACACATTATTGTCTGAACATCTGACATTAGTATTTACCTTAGGGCAGCAGCACACAGAGAAGTTGTTGGCAGAATAGGTGGGGGAGCTTGCGCAAGTTCCACTAAACTACAGTTGGCACAGACTGTAGTGGGACTGTCTGTCAACACACCCCGACTGAGGCTGCGAAGAGGAAGTGACGCAACTGGGGCTGCAGAGAGAGGAAGTAACGCAAGACAAAGGAGGCCCAGTTCTCCCACTAATGTATTGAAAATGTTACTAATTCAAGGCATTTTAACCTTTGATCGCCAAGTTCGACTATCGACTTACGAGTAGATATTTGCGACGTCGTTTTGACTAGTCGTAATTTCACTAGCGTATGAATTGTAGTTGTAGATATCTATGACGTCATTTTTACTAGTCAAAACTACAGTTTCAGCTATCCGTAATTCAGTAGACATCTCAAACGTCATTTTGACCTGACTTGTCACAATTCAAATTCACAATTCTACAACTGTATTCTGACTATCAGAAACTTAATTCATTTTTTAAAAGGACAATGTAGATATCTTCAGTTGAGGATAATCAAAGATATCTTGAACTTGAATTATGACTAGTCATAATGAAGTATATATCTGAAGCTATAAACCCCATAAACATGAATGGCAACCGTGACGTCATTTTGAATTGCAGATATCCGTAACTGTAGTTTTGACTAGTAAGATGGCATTGCAGACATTGATAATGATTCTTCCGATTCAATGTTAAAACCACTTATAATGCCGTATTTATACTGCGGAATGAAAGTGCCTTCACACTGTAAGTGTGTGTTTGTGCAAATAATTAAATAAAACTGTTGCGTTTTTATTTTATATTTTCTAATTGTTTAAAATGTAAAATCATTTACATTACATATGTTAAAGTGTAACAAAGCCACTTTTCTCTCAGGTGAAAAATAGTATATAGGTAGTAATGTTATATGGTCTAGTAATGTTGTTTGTTGATCCAGGTGCAAATCTTCACAGTTCACTATAAAGTATTAAAATTATACATGTGATCAAAATCTGCATATCTTCTGCCTCTCTCTGGTCAAAAACCATTCTGCCATTGGCTAGTTCAGCCCTTATTTGCATTACTCATAGACACACATATATATGTAAATATCTCAAATTAAAGTTTTCAGATATCTACAATGTCATCATGGCTTGTTATATATAATTTCAGTTCAAGATGTAGTTAATTATCCTCAATTGAAGATATCTACATTGTCCTGTTTAGATATCTTGAATTAAGTTTCAAATAGTCATAATCACACTGCGGATATCTATAATGAACCCCATAAAACCCCATACACATGAAGGGTGAAAGTGACATTTTGACTGGTAAAATCTGAATTGCAGATAGCTGAAACTGTAGTTTTGACTAGTCAAAATGACATCACAGATATCTGTAATGGTAATTCCGGATAGTCAAACTTGGCGATTAAATGTCAAAAAGGCTTGCCATAAGTACAGCAACTCTGTCTGCATGTACTGCTCTTGTATAACAGTCCTCTGGCCAGGAGGTCATTTGTAACCCCCATAACCATCACTGAAAGCTCATCTAGCATAATACCTCTGTCCTGCATTTAACAGAAGAACCCCAACGACTACTACAAGCGCCCAAATGGGTCCTAAACTTTGAGATCCACAGCTCCATTAGGTCCTCTGCAATGCATTGTAAGCAAGGATGACATAATCATTTAGCTTTACTTTGAAAGCTTTGAAAAATTTTCTTCAGAGAGGCATAAGTGGAGCACTTTTAAAAAGCCTAACACTCCCTCAGGAGATTTGCCAGTGGAAATGAGGTAAATTTAAAATTGATCACACCACAATGAATATTTGAACACAGCTTAGTGAGAAGGGGGAGAAAATTATGTTGTCATTTATTTTGACTAAATCCTTTTCTCTGATAATTAGATCATATAACAACTCAGGCTCAGGCATGAGTGAGTAAAATTGTTAGAGGAACTTTTGCCTTCTGTTGTTCAGTGATCAAGACAATGTTAAGAAAAAATGCTATTGTCTGTGCAGATTGAGAAAAGCCTAATGTATTCATATGGCCCATCATTTATTACATTCCTTCTAAAATGGTATGACACCATCCGAGGAGAGTCAAAGTAATTGGAACAGTGTCAGTGGAACAGTGTCAGTGCTGAGTTGATCCAGCAGGGGGAAACAAAGAGCACTTGACTGTGCTGATATTTAGCATAGAACTGCATCCTCTGCATTGACTGTGCAAATTAACCATTTTAATGCATGTAAATATGTCCAAAATTTTATAATAATATGGAATATAATTTACTTTACTGTGTCATGACTAACAATACTGTTTTAATTCACAGACGTTAACTCCTCTGCACTGCTACATTTTAATCAGAGCTGAACAGCTCTGTCTTTATTTTCTGTGTTGTAATGTAACAATAGGATTTAAATATTTTACAATGTATTTTTATACAATTCCTTTATTAAACAAAGGCTGATGGATCCCTGTTTAAACACACAGCCAATCCAGCAACAACCTTTTGACAGAGAAACAAGTCTTCCAACCTAAATGATCATACAGAACATATCAGTTGTCGCATTTAAAATCAGATGTATTTCTTCTACTATTCAAATTTTGTAAGGGGAAAGGGCACCTACTGTCTGTGATTGTTTTATTTATTTTCTTGCGTATAGATTTATAGATTGACAGCAGTTGGCAAAAACACGTTCCTTTCCCGGCTCGAGTTCTGACTCCGTGACATTATGACAATCGATTCTCTTGTTTCTTGACATTGAGGAACTGGGTGAGCTCGTCTCAGTGCTGCTCTGTTTTTATCACAGCTACATCTCCTTTTAATCCCCCATGGTCTGTACTATCTTGGTTGCCTTGACAGTGCAGGCACCTCTCTTTGCCACTACTATCCCACACTCTCACCACACAGGAATAGCATTCATTTACGCAATGGCAGCATGTCAATGAACTATACATAAGTTTGTAGCTGCTGCTGCTGCTACTTGCAATAACATTCACTTTGAAAACACACTCTAGTTTTTGAACCTCAAAACTATATATAATCAAACATAAAGGTTATCCTGATTTAATTTTAGATTCTTTTCTTCTCCACATCAGCTCTGCACATTTCCCCAAAAGGAATGTTCTTTGTTTACTGACATGCAAGTTACAAAACAATGGATTAGATGGTCAAACTGCTGTTTACTTGGATTCTAATGGATTACTGACACCTGCTTGGCTTCTGTGACTGCACCATTGTTTCTGGAAACCAACACATCCAATGTAAATGGTTTTCTGTATATACTGTTTATAGTATGTAATATGCATATGGTATTAGTGAGATATGAATGCTCTTGCAACCTGATAATTAAGAAGTGATAATATATAATGTGTACTGCAGAAACTGTGATATGTGTCCTTCAGGTTCCACTCCAGCTAAAATTACTCCATCCATGAAATAGAGGTATCCATGGTTACATCAGGAGCCATGTTAAAGGGTGCCTCTGTGTATCTCTGTGTTTTCTGGCATTCTCCACCCCTTCCCCACATTCATCATTTAAAAGAAATCGATGTGCCACCTCAAGGTATACAACAGCTATCATTTGGTTTTGCAAATGAAATTTGCAGTGTGTAATTTGAATCATATTGATAGCAATAGACCGACTATTAAATATTTGTGAATTATGAATGCAAAGCACATTAACATCTGCAGTTACCTGCTCGGCTTTGAGGAAGGGAAACGCAGAGCTCGAATCGAGGCTGAAAGTGGAAATATTGTATAGCAGCATCCCCAATACGATGTATTTGCAATCTTCAGAACAACCTGTTACCTTGACAACACAATTTTATCATTCTAGGCCATTGCTACCTTCTCTCACAACAGGAATGAAATGTGCCTTAAATGTATACTGCTGCATGTTTCTACATCTCACTTCAAGGTAGAAATGAGATGTAATGAGCTGAGATGAATGTATTTGAATTATGATTTCACAGTCATTGTACTCTGGACTATATGAGATTATTTTTCCCCTTTATTGTTTGGATGGTTTGCTCTGTAGTGCTTAACAAATATTATGTTGGACAGTAAAATTAAGGCAGATAATATATGATATAGTTTAAAGATGAAGTTGTTGTATTTCTCAATAAACTACTTGGCAAATGTGAGTGGTTTCCAGATATTTTCATTATGGCATATTATTTGTAGAAGTTTAGAAACAAGACTTTATTTAATCAAGTTGACATGCAATTCTTCAAATAGCAATGTCTTCAGGATTGTTACTATTTCCATTGACTGACACATGCAGGTTTACTATTTTCAAGTTTTACATTCTGACCATTGTTATGCGAGCCATGATCAATTCACAAAGTATGCTGATCTGCTGTTGCATCTTGATTCTTCACTGAATTCCACAAGCATCCTGGAAGGAATTCTTTTGTTTTGCAATAAATCTAAATCAAATAAGCAACTTAGGTATATCTGTATGTGGGTATATGCAGATTCTGATGTTGCCACTCACCAAGATAATTTTGATCATACACAACTAAAACGGGATTTAAATTTAATTCCTATGAGATCTGTTAATTTTTTCTTTTTTTTCTTTTTTTTTTTTTTTCCTAGTTTTATTATCACATGAAAGCATCTGTTCCATGCATACCTTGATATTGTAAATAATTCCTAGAGCCCCTTCTCAATGCCAGAAATAACATTCTTGTTGGGAGGTACCAAATACCTTCATTTTTATCTCATTCTGTTGTTCCAAACAGGTCAAATTTAAACTCACTGTGGATAAAAATACAGAGACCAACCTTTAAAAGTATCTAATGCATGTTGTTTCAACTGCATAATAGAGCTTGTATTTCATGTTGCTAAAAAGAGCACACATTTATTTGAATGATCTCAGTACAGCTAGAGCTGTGTGCATGTGATGTCACCTTTCTTGTTTGTGTAGCTGGACTCAGAAGATTAGGAGTGTATTTGCAACACTATGACTCCGGTCAAAGCTTATATAAACAATAAAATAAAATGCCACCTGATTTACGACTGCCTTTTCATTGGGCACATTTACTTGAGCAAAGATGATTCAGTGTCAGCCTGATCTGAGTTGCATTTCAGCTGAGGTGAAGTGATAATTATCACATACTGTACCATCCAGCTACAAACGTACATGGGTTAGATTTCATTGTACCCACACCCAATATATTCCCCCTACCACTACAGTAGAGATTTGTCAAATTAAATTTAATATATTCAACTTGTATAATCAGTCACTGTGCTTTGAATATTGTAGAAAGTCAACTGAACAGAAGTTGTTGTTACTGCTGAAAGGTTTTCAGTACCCTGTAATGCTTTGTCTTACTGCTCATAAAGAGGAAAATGCTGAGGAAAACTAAAATGTAGATTTTCTTTTATCCAGAAGCTGGTCTTCCATTTACTATAATTTTTATTTATGCAACACTAAAATTGTCCCCAAGGAATGAATGCTTCTCATTTGATTAGTGTTAACAGCAGAATGGATGGATTAGTACAAAATAAGGTATCGTTACATGATGATTTCTGAGATATCGACATTGCGGATGTGTTATCAGTGTCCTTGTAAGTAAAAAAAAGTTTGGGACAGGAATTCATATTACACTTTACCCGGTACCATCATTGGGATGGACATTCATATATAGCGGTCTCAAACTCAAATGACCTGGGAGCCACTGAGCACATAGTCTGGTCAGGAGTGGGCCAGTCATGTGAAAAACAAATTAAAAATAAAAACAGTTCATTAAAGGTGGGTGATATGAGTTTAAAATTGTAACAAGATACTTCCATGATATCATAATAACAATATAAGTGACGATAGTTCAAAATAAATGTTTGTGTTGATACGGATAAAATTGTATTTAGGATGCAAAGTGAAACTTTTCAGTAAAAAAACAACATATATAAATACATCATTTTAACTCTAGTATTCAACTAATACTGTATATATTAATATACTAATGTTATCTTTAAGGGCATATTTTCAGATAATTTGAGAACTAAATTCTGTGTGTGCTCGGCATTTATACATTTACAGACATAATGCAACCTCTATTTCCTTTATCTTAACCATCACAAATGAATCATAACCTAATTCTTAACACCAATACTGTAACAATAAAACTGTCATTCGCACACACACGCACACACACACACACACTATACCTTGTCTGAGGATGTGTCCTTGTGTGTACCCAGACATTGGTGCAGTTACAGCCCTTTAATCAGCCCATTTAACTGAAAACACCTGTGTGGGTGTGTTTGGTGAATGTAAAGAAGGAGTAAAGTGGCTTCAGCCCATCAAACCCCACAATCTTCATTTGTTTTACTGTAAACTGTCAACATCCAAATTGTGACCACAGAGGAAACATTTGAAACCATAATCCCTCAGATGCTTTATGAACTGAAACAAAATGTTTGTGTGCAGACGGTCTCTGGTCAAATCTGCTGTTGTTTTGAAGCCACTACACTGGTTGGCTTCAAGGAGAAAATCCGAAGACTAGATCGACTCTTTATATACAGTCTATGGTTGCAGTGAAATAAATCGTCTGTCTTTGACCCCGGTGAAACTGCAGCCTGGTTTTACTTTTCTGAAAACCCTGGGAAATGTTGAATTAGTGCATTCTGAACAGAAGAAAAATGTTAGCGTGTTATGTGTTGTTTGCAAATTGTTTATTAGATGTCATAACAATTTTAAAGTGTCAAAATTCTAAAGTATTAGAGGTTAAATTCTAACATGGAGGTTAAGGGGTTGGTGGTGCAGTGACACCAGGCAGAGGCTGTTTTTGCCCTGTGATGCATTGTGTTTTAATGCTGCAATACTTTGTATTTAAGAACTTTTCGTTGTTGGGTTTTTTTTTAATGTAAAGGATTTTGATGCTATAGTGAAAACCCATGATCATTTCCAACATTTAACCAGGTGCATTTTGTGCCTAAACCATACTATATTCATAACCAGGTTATGGTTATTATCCACTAGTGGTTAAAACACTAGTTATGATATGCACTTCTATATTAAATAAATTAGTAATGTAATGAGTGAGGTGAAGAATAAAAGGAAAGGAAGACAAGTGATGTTAAAATGAACATTTATAATGACTCTTTGTTGCCGTCGCAAAAATAATCTTTAAAAAACAATTCAATTATTGACACTGAAATGCTGACTTCACTGGTAGTCCACGAGTCATAAAACACAACTCACTGAATTTCTTTTACAAACACAGTACTACAGTTACATTAAATAGTCATTACCGTTAAATCTATTAATGAATAATGTTCAAATAAACCTAATAATAAAAACAATGACACTTTTAAAATCCTCTCATTCCCTCACCATAGTAGCTGCTGTTTTTTTTTTTTTAATCAACAGTGTGTCATTTAGAAAATATACTGCTTCTAAGATGTTCCTCTGACAAAAGCAGAAAACAGACTGGCAGCATAACAATAATGGTACACGAGCTCAAACGTCGCACAATTAGGGTGATGTTTTTCAAGAGGAGTGGAGACAGGGTGTAACCATTCCTGTGATCTAACATTTAGTTATGTAGGCTGGCGGCCTTTTGGCTCAGTATGGAATTATTTGGCACTCTTGCTGACAAATATTTGCCATTAAAAAGCTTTTGCACTTTTTTCTAAAATGGCACAAGAAGGCATTTTACTCTCATTTTTCAAACATGTTCAGAGTACATTTTAATTTTAAAAGACATATAAATACTGTCCTTGAAAGCCCTTGTTTGCCATTAATGCTGGACTTTCACAGATTCTCCTTGTAACAAACAAACCACTCATTAATATACAAGAGAGATGTACCCAATCAACAAAACATCAATTTGATTAGTTTGGAACTATACGATCTTATGCTGTCAGTCCATTTTTTCTGATATGGAAAGAACAGAGGTTAAAAGAAGTAAAACTGATCTCCAAGAAAATTGACAATGACATGAAAATGTTTGCAAGGTACTGGCATGCTTTCTTCAATTTACACTTAAGCAAGCATTCATCCCTGCAGCATAGTCCAGAGAACCAGGTAACAAACACCTTGACAGTAAAAATGGTGTAAAATCCAACAGAAAGTACTCATGAGTTCTCAGAGATGGAGAAGGTCAACTATGTTCATGGGAGGTTCAGAGGGTCAAAGTAAAAATGGCCTCATGTCCTGCATGTTCTCAGACGAACAGGCTCAGAAATACCTCAGTCCATTCCAAGAGGGGGCACAGTAGCAGGTGCTCATTGTGACGAAAGACAAACTGTGATATTGTGTGGGCTGAGAGAGTGACACTCAGGTAGATGAGGTTTTAAGAGAGGAGTAAGCAGCTGTAGCCAGTTTTTAGAGATTAAAACCAGTTGTAGCCTTCCTTTGAATGGGCTCCGTGGGGTGTAGAGGTGTGGAGGTTTGGATGAGCGTCCCGGATATATTGGTAGTGAAAGAGTGGGGAAAAAAAAAAAATACCTTGACAAGTTTTGGAATGATGAAGTTCGTTTGGCATTCATATGTGAAGCAGTAAATGCAGCAACAGGGGTTTGAAACACAAAGAGACAGAGATATAATTCATGTCACTAGGACTTTCAAAGTCTACTAGGTTTCCTCTGTAATTTTTATTGTGATAGCAGAGGCGATCTTCATTTTGCTGGTGCCAATTATGTTTCTCAGGTCTGACAGTTAATAACAGCCAGAGCCTGAGTTTGCATCCCTTAATATCTCCAGCCCGGTGCTTCAATCCCAGTATGCTGGATAAATGAAGAGAATTTTCAAATATTCATAACTAAAAGCAAAAGACATCACACAATTGTACACATCCCTCATGGTTTCACCCGTTATCTCAGAATACAGCAATCAGTATTTGACATAAACCTCTGCTGAAGGGAATGTGAAGGAGGACCTTGGAGTGGGTACAGGTGCAACTTTTCTATTTTGTCTAAGACTCCAGCCCTTTCCATCATTCATGAGACCCAATAGGATCAGGGAATAAATAAAATGATTTAAAAGTAACACATGAGTAACAGCAAAGAATGGCGAAGAATAAGGATAAAATACTAAATCAACTGTTGAAAGACAACGTGGTTTGCTTCATTTCACAGCCAATATGACCCTCTTATCAGTAAAGTGCATTTATGCAACACCAAACAAACAAGATAATGTTGACAGCGAATCGGAAGTTGTGTTGAAACATAACTGGTTTTGTGACTATGGCCATGTGAGGCCTACCTGACTATACTGTAGTTGAAATCTGTTATTGACATAGATATTATCTCTACATGTATTTGACAATCCTGCCCTGAATTGACATTGAAGACTAATAACATTCGACAGAAAAGAAAAAGGAAAAAAAAACCAAAAACATATGGGTACATTCATAGATTAGATCTGGGCTTTCAAGCTGTGACATTTAAAAAAAAAAATCTAACATCATCATGGGACAGGTTATATGAGGTTCAACCTGTCTGTAAAATAAAAGCATGTCTGAAAAGAAAAAGAAAAAACACAAGGAGCCAAAACACTGAATAACATTTTCACGTTTGCTTGTTTCACATTTTTAATACGCCTCACTGTACCTAAAATGAACATATCTTATCTGATAATATGTAGAGAGATGACCTGGATGAACTGAATAAAACTTGTTTGGAGAGGTTTGCATGTGTGTGTGTCTGTGTCGGTCTTTTTTTTTTTTTTTTTTTGGGCCAACATCAACTTCCTGTCAACAAAAGTGTACACTTTTGGATACCATGACCTGGATGACTGAGAATCTTCACAGACATCTTCCTGTCAACAGTTTTTGAGGGATTAATGTGATGGGTATGTGATCACCCAAGTATGTTCCTATTAAATTTTGATAATATTTGTGTATCCATCTGGATCTGATCCAAATTACAATTCACCTCAATCTAGATGGTAATAGCTATAAGCAGGCAAACTTTGATACCAATCCAGAAAGTCTTCTGGAGTTAGAAGATCAAAATGTATAATGTCAAACGTTGGAGTTAAAGTGTTTAAGCCTTGGTGGAGGTCTGCACTGTGTCACGTTCTTCTTGTTTGTAACTTTTGTTTGTTTTGGTTTTTTTTTAAAAAAAAAAAAAAGAAAGAAAAAAACCATGAGGCGAATAAAACTTAAGTGCTTTTACATTTGACTGCATGCAGTGTTATGTCTCTGAATGTTGCGAGACACCTCGCAAAATTTTTGTAATTTTTTTTTTCCTCCATAATTTACTTTGATACCATGCAATAGAAGACGTGCAAAAAGATAACACCTAACTCCACAAACACATTTTTGATTGTTAATGGCTATGTTATGAATGCTTATAACATGTTATGCTTAGTCCATGCTGGCCTATAGAGACATTTGTGAGAAAACAGCAGTACTTAAGCCACAGGTCAAACAAACACACAAGGGATGCATGTATGCATGTGTAAAACAACATGGATCCATAAAAATCACAATCTTTTACTCTTATTCTATGTACCTATGGGATAAAACAATGCACAAAAAGTTATTTGTCCTTTGTTTTCTTAAGTAATGTATTTGATTATCTTTTCTTAAATTAAAAGACAGTGTTTGATTGGCACTTGATCAGCACTTCTAAACAAGTTATTGATATCTAACATTTGATCGCACATCTACAATTTTAGAAGCTGCAGAGGTCTAGTTTGGCACAGGATGTACTATGGAGTCTATTATTACTTTTACTATCTTACCAATAATGTATAGTACACTATACACCTCATATTATGCTCCAGCCTTTTAGAGCATATTTCTAATCAACAGACCAGACATCTTTTCAACTAAAATATTTTGTATAGTTTACTTATCAAATAGCAGCATTTTCATAACTTACAAAAAGTACATGTAAACCTATTCATTCAAAATCTTAGTAATTTCAAAGGTTCATACAACAGACATAAAACACAAAACAGGACAACATGCTACTATATTGCTTCCAATATCTTTACATTTTCTTACTGTCAAACTAAATCATCAATGACAGAAATATGGACACCACCAGCTGATGATGAGTCATCATAATGCACAAACAAATCGCGAAGCTAATCTTAGTCAGGCTTAGTTGGCACTCTCATCATCCACACAAATATAACATAGTTCACATTGTTTTGACAACGCTGGACTGCATTTGGACTACAAACTAGAGTAGCTACAATAAAGTACATATAGATCATATGACATGACATATTGTTTTCCACAGAAATGGATTCTAGTCATTTTCAGATAAGAGGATATGCATAAAGGATGTCATTGTTTCGGCTTGAGGTCACAAACAAGTTCCCACTTTTCACTCAGTATCATACCCATTCTGTCCTTACTATGCTTTGTTTAAAGGCTGAAACATGAGCTCAGTTTATTCAGCCAAAATATGAGTATTTATTCAACCGATATTTGCCTTCCGCTGGGAAAAAAAAAAATTATCTTCCTGTATAAGGCCATAGTTCACAGTCTAAACTTTTCTAAAACGTACATGTTCTTCTTAAAGAGGGAATTTGACACTTTGAACTAAATGTTGCTGGTTGGTTTAGTGGGTGTCACAGTTTTGGAGGCAGGTGTTTTCTGTGCATTTTAGCCTTGTGAACTCTTGCAGCCTGGGGGAAATGTTTTCATACCCTTATGACCTGTAGTGCATAACTCCCACCAGCAGCACGCCCGACACACTGCCCATGAGAAGACGAGACAGGAGGAAGGAGAAAGAGGGGGAGAGCACAGTGTAGGAAGAAGCACAGACAAGGATTAGGACACAGGAGGACATTTCAGAATGGCAAGAAAAGAGCAACATGAAGGGGAATCAAAATGTTGAGAGAAAGAGGAAAGCTAATGAGGGGCACAGAGAAATCGTATTTGGCACAACTTATTGATCAGTATTGATCAGGCAAGCAGTCCAGTTGCATTGATAAAACACCCCCTTGTTTTGTGCTTGTATCTTATTATATGCTAAAATCTTGGGCAGTAAAAAGTTATCTTACACTCTGATTTCACTAGTGGCCACATTGTAGTTAATGATGACTGTGAAGCCTTCCAAACACATAGTAAGAGGAAAGATTTCAGTTAGGAAGAAAAGGCTCACTATTGCAATTGCCACGTGTAACGCTCAGACACAAAGAGTTACAAATCCATTTACTTTCAAACATGAATAATGGTAATGAAAAGAGACAAGGCTATTCACTCATTTTTCCAAAAATCAGGAGCGGTTCAGATTATTCTTGGACACTACTCAGCACCAACCCTCACAGCTGTGTATTTAGGAAGCTGATCATAGAGCTTGGGTTGATGGGGACAATTGAAAGATGTCTGTAGACGGTCGACGTAATAGGGCTGGAGAATAACAGTGCAGGAATATGTAAAGGGGAATAATTTGTGGTTCGCTGATTCGAAAATGTCTGATCATTTTTACTTGCAGTACATTGGTACTGGTAAACAGAAACATCACAAGACGCTGAAGTAGAAATGCTCTTGTGTACGTATTGGTAGGTTTTGTTGTGTATGTGACACAGATGTGCACGTTAAAATATACTCACATCCCAAACAGGGACAGACATGCTTTACGTTGTGTTCTTAATGTCTCACAGTGCAGTCTTCAGAGACCCAGTGTACTCAGGATGAACACTATGGATAGCAGCACAGAAGGAAGCCAAGGTAGTCTTTGCGTGCTTGTAAATGCTCAAGAAAATTAACCTCCCTGCATTAGGCAACTTGCCCATAACAGACAATGATGCATTTTTTTAAATAATGTGCTCCACTTCTAGTTAGTGAGCGATGATGCAAATTGGGAAGGATGGTGCGCTGGAAAAGTGAGTCGAACCTTCTTTTCAAGTGTTTATCTACTTCCCTTTCATTAGTTCATGTCTCTTGACTATTTGGTACCCTTAATGTAAAGGCAATAGTTTTTTTTTTTTGTTCACAGATATTGGTTCATACAGCTTTTCATAATAAAATGCGTTCATGGTGCTTTGTTATCTGAACTGGTATGACACTCCGTAAATGTAGACAGAGCTTTAAGTCATTTTTCTGGATTTATAAATGTGTGACCGAGGCAAAAATATTGTCAGGTTCTATCTAGAGTATGGCCAATTCTTGGGGAAAAAAAAATAAAAATAATAAAATAAATAAATAAAAGAGCTTGCATTGGGAGTGAACATGTACTACAAGTATTGAGACTGGATTACTTTTTATCATGAAGTGCTGAAATCAGTCCTATTTCATTAGTTGAAAGGCTGGGTCAGATCCAATGGGCTACTGATGGCTAGATGATCACCTTTTTCTTCTAAAGAGAAAGGTCGCCAGAGAGATTCTGATTTCATGGCAAAGAAGATAAAAACCTTATCCTATAGCACCAAGAAAGGGTAGAACGACAAATGTACTTCTGTGTGTTTGTAGCTGTGGCTGGATATGCAAATATGTTTTAGTGTTTGTGCATTTGTGGGAGCGTTATCTATGTATTTTCATGTAAATATATTTATACATTCCTGTGTGTCTCCTCTATCCTCTCACATTGATTATTTAACCCCTGAACTATTCTTGCAGACAGCAACAGTGAAGTTCAGACTGGGTTTGCGTTATACATTTCTTTCAATGCAACACAATGTTTGATCCCTGTAAATAAAAAATAGCAACAGGCTAATATTGTTTTTACATTCAGATCAACCTGCATTCACAGGTTTAAATTATCTATTTGTGTTTGAATGAATCATATCAATAAATAAAGGATGGAAATATAAAATACCCAAATTTAGAAACTTTAACTATGATATGAGCCAGAATTAAATGCAAGTGAAAGTAGACATGGTTATGCTCAGATTAGTTCCCCATTGATTGAGATGACCTCAAGTGCTTGTCATAAAACCTGTCCCCTGTTAACAATGCCTTTCTGCATTGTATACAAAGAGTGAGGTTTGTAGAACAGCTCTGTTAGCTTACTGGAAATTCATCTGACATACTCAACTCACCGGGAGCTGAAGTTTGCAATTGAAATGAAAATCAATATAACCAAAGAAAAAAAGGAAAAAACAAAACCAAAAAACAGCTATGAGGTTTTGGAGAAGGGTGAAACTCTGCGGCCTCACCCTTGAATCTGCAGCTTGGCAGTGGACCAGTTCAGCTTACTCTGATCGCCATCGTCAAAAGGACTTGACACAAACTTTTAAAAAACATCAGGACTTGAGTCCCGAAAACACATTCACATATCACACACACTCTTGGTTGTCTCCCCCACCTCCTCCTTTGTGATTCTCTCATTTGATACTGAAATATTGAACAGATATTTGGACATTTCTTTTTTTTCTATTCATCGTGGCCCTCTCAATTCCTTACTATCTCTGTCTTCATCCTTTCCTTCTTTCCTCTTCTTTTTCCTTTTAGCCCACCTTTTGTGGGTTGTTAGCACGCACACCCTGCTCGTAAGTGATCCTCTGGCTGATCAGATACTGCGCTGCTTGTGTAGCGGCTGGCGACCCTGTTATGGTAACTTTACGGTTCCGAGTACCAGGAATGAACTCTCCCTTTTTGGAGATCTGGATTCGGGCTCCTGTTAGCTCCTGGTACTCTACCAGCGTTTTCCCTCCTTTCCCTAGAATGGCGCCCACCAGATTCTCGGGAACAGCAATCTCAACCACGTCCTTGGCCCCATCAGCCAGCTTCTCTGTTGCCAATAGGGAGGAGGCCATCAGCGGGGATGAAGCATTTAGATAACCATTGGAAGCCCCTGTAGCAGCTGCTAGAGAACCCAGGGAGAACCCACCGAGGCCTGTGGCAGGGTGGCCAGCACTGCTGGAAGCATCACTAGCGTAGGAGGCCAGCAGGTTGGCTGCAGCAGCAGCAGCTGGGTTAGCACTAGCTGCTACTGCAGCAAGGACCCCAGAAGCAGCTGCAGGGTTGAGACCAAGGCCAAGGGTGTTAGTGTTGTAACCATAGCTGGCCAGTGTATTGAGGGCTGAGGTGATGGCCAACAGATCATTGCCAGAGAAGCTGGACATGGCAGCAGGGAAAGCGCCCATTCCTGTCAAGCCAGCCTGACCCAGAAGACTGGAGGCAGTTGCAGCCGCTGCGGCTGCGTTGGGCAGAACCTCGGCCGTGTTGGCATAGGGTGAGCCGGTGGGGTTGGAGTTGGCCACTGGGCCCGAGACATTAGAATAGCTGATGTTGAGACAGCTGCTGCTCTGAGGGTCTTCCTGGATCTTCTGCACTATTATTTCCACAGCCTTGCGGTTTTGTTCAGGCTCCCCACTGATGGTTACCACTCGCTCCTGCAGGTTGATACCCTCTGGCTTCTGCGAGAGCTGCACCCAAGCCCCTGACTGCTCCATGACTGCTTTCACTGTGGCACCACCTTTGCCAATGATCAGCCCGGCTGTGCTATTGGGCACAATCAATTTGGCCTGTAGAGAAATAGAAAAATTAAAGTAGCAATAAAAGGAAATACGAGACAGATTCAAAAGCATAAATGACCGAGAGAGAGAGAGAGAGGGATACCTTACACTGAGTCAGAATACTACACCAACCCCCACTTTACTCAGCGGTTTGTTAATCCCCAGGGGTTTAGGCTGCAGCTGCCACATGGCTCTGTCTAGGTATGAAAGACTGTAGGTAAAAATAACCACATACCCTCACATTTTCCTGACCCTACCAGACTGTGGGTCATGGCCCAGAGAACAACTAATAGACAAGGTGTCCTGAAAGTGAACTGTTCCATCCATCATGAGACCACACACCCTCAGACAAACTGACTGTACTGTATCTCACCTGTTTGACACGGTCGGGGTTGACTGTGGTCTGTGGCTGCAGTATGCTGACTGGCTCAGGTTTCTGGGCGCTCTGGGGCATCTCGCGGACTTTCTCCGCAATAAAGTTGTGAACACCATTGAGGGCTTCGACTGTACCCTGTATCAGACAGACGCGTTCTGTTGTTCCTGTGGTGACAGAGGAAGAAAAGAACAAACACAAAAACACAAGTGGGTGGTTACTCCTGTGATCTCTGAGAGTTTACTTTAAGAGCAGATTTGTGGGATTTGCTCAGGTTGGACCAGAATCTATTTATATTAAAATTTGTTGGCAATGAAATATGTCCCTTGACTAAGTAACTAAGTGATTTCTGGTTTCTTCCATTAACACAATCACTGGAGAAACAGCTGAAAAAAGGAACCATGCTTGGTTACTGAGCCATGGGGATGGGTGGGGTGGGGGGTGGGGGGGGGTGTCCGAGCGGGAGCTCATTCCTCCTCAATGATGTAACTTTCAGCACTGTAACGCTGAGCCTGTCCCTGCCCAGCAGCAGCTCTAACACACCAAACACACACTCAGTCCTGCTCTGGGCTAACCCAACAACCCAACAGGCATTCCGTTACCATGGAAAAAGGGCTGTGTCGGGGAAACAGGTGATGCAATACCGTGTCTTTTTTACTTCCTCACAAGATTTTTAAAACCCTCTCCCTTCTGTGTCAACCCTTCTGCCATGCCGTCTTTAACATTTGACAGTTCTTTTGCCATTTTTTGGTTAAATGACTTTACAGATGACATAGATCTGAATAGGGCAGATCATAACAGTGATAACATCACAGTTTCCCCATTGATTGGACATATATTTAAAAATGGCTAACTGAATAGGGTGAACTTCAGTCTCAGCAGCCTTGCTTGACTTCCTGTCATGCAAATCTGTAAATCAGCCAAATTTAGGAAATGCTGAAATGAATTCACAAATTAAATCTAAGTCAAACATGTCTAATAATGAATTTGAATAATCAATAGGTCAATAGGACAAAATGTCACCATTGGCTCGTGAAAGCAGCCGTACATTGTTGCATACATTTTAAATACATTTTTTAAAATACTTCAAATAAAACAGTTCAAAATAGTAGTGCTACATGTGTGAACACTTCTCCTACTGGAAGACAAACAAACTGTAGAGCTTTGTGGTGAAGCACAGTTGGAAAATATTAGTTTTATTATGCTTCACCTGTCTCTCAGTCTTAAAGTGAAAAACTCATACGGGGAAAACCCACAAGCCCTTTACCTGAAATTGATTGTCAGCACATGCATTGCTCATAGATTCTGTCCTAAAATAATCACATTCATGCACCATCACGGAACTGGATATTTTAAAAAGAAAAGTTAAATACAGAAAAAGAATCAGACAAGATAAGATACTATTAAGTCTATTCACTTTATTCTCCAGAGGTTCCATTCAAACAAAGTGTCCGGAAGGAAATTGTAACTGACACACTCTTGTGTATACACCCATGGATACAAACAACAGACCAAAACAATAAAATGTGATGATCTGAGAAGAAACATGTGGGGAAAATCTAACCGCACAAAAGCTGGGACTTTCTCACAGTGATATCACATTAGTCTGACTTATTGGAATGTACCTACGAGTTTTTTCCAGATGCAACAAACTTGGCCATTTTGTAAGGTTATAATATGTATTTTCAGAGTAGTGTTTACATTTATTTATTTTTTCTTAATTTTAACAACGAGTGAAGAAAATCTATTGACATTCCTTATTGCGAAAGAAACCTCAAGATAATGTGTTTTTTTTTAAAAACAGTGAGTGTTCAGCTTACATATCACTACAATTTCTTTAAAGAAAAATGATAATAAAAAGGACAAAAACTAAATTGAATTTTAGTTTTATTCTCTACTCTTTTCACTTCCTAAACTGCTTGCATCAGCTTTTGCCTTCTGTCTCTGTTTGAGCATGATGAATTGTATAATAAAAGCTCTGTGCTCGAAGGTGCAGTAAGAGATAGCTCCTTCTCTCATTGGCAGTTGGAGAAATGTGTCAGTGCCCCAGAGAGCACACACCTCAGCCTTCTGCTCTCCCCAAGAGACAAATGACTCCAAAATCTTCTTCCTTGATCCCGAAGACAGAAACTTTCAGCACAACTGTAGTTGCTTGATCTTTTCTGCAATTCGAATCTGGCTCAGCTTTAGTCTCATTTATACTGAATTCTACAAATAAAGCTGGAATGCTGAGATTATTCATCATATTGCTATATGGAAAGTTTTGCCAAAGCATATACAGCTAATACATTTTTCATTTTGTGTCAAACAGTTTCTCATAATATCCTGAGCAGAGGTTTTCAGCTATCAGTGTTTCTCTATTTTTAGGGAAAAAAGAAAAGAAAAAAACACTATGCTTATCATAAATAAACAAGCCATTCAATGTATCACTGGACTGTTTCATGTATCTGGTTCTGGTGAGCCTAGAAGAAACTATATGAAAAAGATATCTGATATAAAAGATATCAGAAAATAATTGTTATCCATGTAAATAAAGAATAGTGATGTTTTGTGATGTCATTTCTCTGTGAGTTGCTGTCAGGCCTCTGTTTTGGTGGCCAGTCGGTGAGTGCCCATCAGAAAAGGACCCTGTATATAAATATGCTGCGTTGAGATGGTGTTGTTGAATAGGTTCATGAGATGAACACATTCCCAACCTGTTAACCTGAGGTTTTCTAAAAGCTCTAAGTTCAAGATGACTTCTACATGATGTACCAAATCATAATCACGTGTTGAAGAGTTTTGCCTGAATGCAGCTGAATCTCACTCTCCTGATTTACTTTCTCCTACATGCACATATGCATGCAAGTAACCTGAAGTACTGTATATATAATGTTAAATGTGTTTTCTGGGTATTCGTGTTGACTTTCTTTATTGTCATTGAATTGTGAGGACCAAAAGCCGACAAAGCTTCGGTCACCAGCATAACATCTGCATTAGTAACATAACATCAGCACCTTGTCTGTGTCTCTCGGTGCCAAACTCTTTACTGAAGACATACAATACATCTCCAAACAAATTCACGGGTACATAAAGTAGATTATTTTTACTTTTAAATTATCCTGTAACAGGTGGTCACTAAGGCTTTAAACAATCAAACAAACAAATATAGTATGTCCACCTAAACAGGTGGACATACTATATTTGTTGAGAACTATTTTTAGCAAACGCTTAATACACATTTGGTACCCTCGTAAGTATTTACAGCAGCAGAGTGGTGTTAGTGGTCTCACTGCAGTAATGACTCAAAATGAATTACAGTGCCCATGTTAATGGTTATGAAGCAATACGTCACCCACTGCAAGAGTGTGGTGCACTGATGTGTTATTTTAATCATTTCTGGACAACAGTGGAGCTCTATGACAGAATAATAAGCCATCTTTAGCTGAGGATACACAGACAATACATTCTAGTTGGCTACATTCATTATAGGTTTGCTCTTTTCATTTGTTGGCACTTAGAGAGTGTTATGTGTATGATAGTGTGTCTGAGAAATGAACTGTGTCACAGAAATACAAATCAAATGGTATGCAGCTTTAGAGTTGTGATGAGCTGAGTAAAACAAACATTTTTACAGACTAAAAGGAGCAAAATTGTGATGATGACAGCATGTATCATGTGAACGTGGAGGAGCTGCAAAAAGCACAAACTGTAAAAAAATGGACATATGGCAAGTTTTCATTTTACAATTCCAGCACACTGGTATCAGGCACATCCTTTTCCATTACTATAGTACCTCATTAATGTGAGAGGGATCGTCATACACGGCTGTGCAAAACTGCAATGATGTTGTTTTATACGCGACACAAACACACTAGTGATGGGCAAAGCTGTCCTTCTTGGTGTACCGAATCCTTAGAGTCAGTTACATAAACAGATTTGTTCACCAAATTGTTCAATACTTCCTCCATCTGACACAGTCACTGAACTAAAATACGGTTGAATGTGTTGCGATTTGAGAAACTTCCTTGCTAAATGTTAAAGATTAACACGTTTCAAGATTTTTAACTGATCTGCAGTCTGGCATTGTTTAGTTTGATTATAGTGTCGGACATCACACTCATGACTCTTCCAGGGACAACACTCTCTGACCAATCAGGGGCCGGTAGACTGTCGATGTCACATTTTAGTATTGACTCAACTCGTTTGGAACCTCACCAGAGCAGGTACCAAATAAAAGCACCAGTTACCAGGTACTATCACTAATGCAAAAAGAAAAAAAAAATGCGTAGAGTCTAGTGGAGTAGTGCTAGAATTATACAACGGAAAAGCGTCAATAATCTCAGTAGCTAGAAAGTGAAGCCATTGAGTCTGAAACTGGTGTGTATGCAAGTCTATAAGGAAAACAATGCTTCATCTCAGTTGATTTCAGTAATAATTTTCCAAAGGAAATTATGATCTGAGTCACTACTTTCATGTCTTCTTCAATAGAGTATGATGTCCATTTTGTAAATTATAGTATAATTTAGAGTCAAGTGGACCATAATGCAGGACATGTAGTGGGAAGTGAATATTGTGTGATTAACACCACGTACCACCCAATAACTGCCTGGTTGCAGGTGTAGATGGACATACGGTATACTCTCATTTTTCCAATTATTTCAAAAATTGAAAAAAAAAGTTGAACTGGAAAAAAACTTGAAGCTACAGTAGTTGACAAACTGCCAAATGGGCACCGTTACAAAAGTGTCATTGTAATGGTGGACTAACATGTACGTGTCTCTTTAATGCTTGACAGTGGGCAGGCCTGACACTTGGTGCTGGAGGCAGCTATCAGAGTTTAGTAGAGCAGTGTCTGTCATTGCTAACTACATAAGAGTTGTTAATGTTGCTAAAGTGATTATGATGCGATTTCGGTGGTGTCTGCTGTCATTTGGTGCCCTCTGTTTGGCAAGAAACATCAGTAATGGGATGAGAGAGCTCCATTGGGTTGTGTAGTGTTGAACTAAATGTTAAACAGAATCTGATTGACTACAGTGCCTGTGTTGGAATATTTACAAAGGGTGATTCTGGGCTGCCACTTGGAAAGTTGCACATTTCTTAACTTCTGATACACGCAACATGAGCACAGTAAAGCAATGAACCCACAATGCAGCTCAGCAATACCCGATGTTCAAAGTGAATGAGGAGCATTTCATTTGGCGCCTCCACTACGTACATGTAAACCAACCATATTGCAATTACAAATGTAACTGTAAATTGAAAATGTCTTTTCTAATTAAAAAATGTTTTAACTGCTGTGACTTTGCTGCTACAATGCAACCAGGTCACATTAATAACGCTAACAAATGCACATCTTGTATGACAAAATAAGGAGGTCATGCATTTATTCAATATGTCAGTTCCAAAATAGTGCATTGTCAACATAAACCTGGCTGGTAGCTTTGGTGTATTTGTGAAAGTGCAACACAGCTTGCAAGTAATTATTTTCCAAGCAAAAACAAGCTTTTGGAACATGCAACTTTTGCTTTAAATGGCAGTGTACTAGTAAACTACAGCATTGCGTAACCATGTGACTAAAATTATGTTTCAGTGATGATGGAATACAAGGAGGAAGTTTCTTTGAAGAAGGAGGGGCATGTTTGGGTGGATACATATATCCCCAAAAAACAGGATTTTGGTATGTGAGAGCTGTTATTTCATAGCTGCTCCCCAACCCTGTGTGTAACCATGACAATAAAGGTCTTCAACCCTTAAGGAACTACTTATTTTAATCCAAAACATCACCATGTTTACTAAACCCAACTAAGTGGTAACATCCCATAGACATGGTGCTTATTGTATCCATTGCAATAAAGGTTTGGTTCACTCACAACATAGGTCTGATACAGCTGCCAAACAAAAAAAAACATGCTCCTACAGGACATCAGAGGCTGATATCAGAGGCTGGGGACAAATGAGGTCTATAATCACTCAGGTTTGAGAATTGTTGTCCAGGTTGGACTCCAGAAAGCTTCATCTGTTTCCCTGTAAGCTATGAACATGAAGTTTTTCTTTAGTTTAAGCTTTAAGATTCCTGAAGATGAATTTAAGAGCTGGATAATGAATAAATCAAATCATAATACAGCTTAATATATAATATGGGCTGTCAATTCGAGAGTTGTGGGCTCTACAATTGGCTAAAATAACTGCTGATTAACAGTTGGCAGAGTTCTTGATCATTTGAAGAGTAATTTAATACTGCACAGAGAAGACTCCCCGGAGAAGGCATTCCTACTTTTATTTCCCTTCGTGGACTCATGCTCAAAAACTGCTGGAGAGTATTTTTCAGAACGCACAACTCCAGTTTTGTAACACATGATTTCTGTTTTACAGTGTTGGTCAGAGCAAAAGCGAATGTAACACTGATGACATCACCATGGTTATTTGGCCAGACTTTTTAAAGGTTTCTCAAGAGCCACTAAAGAGATTATCCAAGAAATATGAGTGGTTCACATGTCTCATGCCTCTCAAATGAACAGATGCCGCGTAACAAACATTTCAGTAGGTGGGCAGTTGTTTTGTTCTCTTGCTCCCAAATGACATGTTAGCACCTTAAGACAGAACAACATCTTTGAGTTTTGCAGTTTTGCAAATTTTCATTAATTTGAAAATTCCTGCCATACAAATCACCAGCGGCAGTAGTGATACGGACCTATATGGAGCATGAGTGAGTATTCACTAAAAAGTGTTCTTTTGCATGTATTTTCATTGCTTGCTGTTTTTCAGAAAAAAAAAAATCTTGGAAAAGCATGAGATCACTATTGTGATATTTTAATGATATAATAATGAACAACAGTAACAGTGACATCACAACACCTTCATTTGTTCACACTCTGCAAAGTAACTGAATACATGTACTTGGCTGGAGGCCAGCTGCACAAAGCAAAGAGACTGAAGTCGTGTTTCTAAGTTTACATTTGGATCGTGAACTGCTTAAGCATGCAGATGTGTGTAAGTGGGTGTGAGTTGACGTGTGTATGTACTAAAAGCACAGTATGAGTGGGTGAATGTATAATATACTGCATCTATGAACACCGAACTGAATTAGCCATGCATCGATTCAGATGGGTTTATACTAAATTTTGCAAAGACATCAGCCACCACCCATGAGTTAAGGGGCACATACACAAACAAAACTTTAAGGGAAGTGTGATGTAACCTTATCTGGCCTGAACTCTCCCAACTACCAGGAACCAGCCCTTAGAGAAAGAGTGAGTGGGGAGGAGGAGAGAGGAAACTTGGCCTCCGTTGGAGCAGCTTGATTGCAGCTGGGAGAGGGGTCATGTCCACAGAGAGGGATTGAAACAGGCTATTTCTGGGCCTGACCCCCTGTCCCCCCTCGCTCACATACAATCATGCATCATCCACACCCTTCACTATCTCTGCTCATCCATCTCAGTCTGCCTCAGCAGGGCTCACTCGTACAGTGTCCATCAAGACCTTTGAAATAACAGTTTCATGTCTTACACTGACGGATGAGAGATGTGAGGTGGGTGGGAGTCTCAGACGGAGCCATCAGAGAGAGGACTGCAGAAGAAAATGGCTGCATTGCTTGTTGTCCCTTGATTTCTCTAGTGTCTGATTGTGCCGTAATTAAGAGTATGCTCAGCCTGCCGCAGGCTGAGAGTAAGGGGCTTGAACTGTGTGTAACTGTATTAGCATGCTATGTCAGCCCAAGTTGTACCAACTGTGGGTCAACACCGAATAAAGCCGATTATGCATTACATATTGCACTGCTCTAAAATACAATACTTCTCTCTAAAATACAGGGCCAATTTTTTGTTTTTGTATGTTGCTTCAACTTCACCATATTACTTGTAATGATTTTTAAAAGATCTACCCTCTAATGACTTCTGAGGCTGCAACACTGTCATCTATTGTGAAGTCTACTGTACCAGTTGTTTCATTTTACTTGGGTGGGCCAGAACAACCACCCAATCAAATCCTTGCCAGCTCCCTCTCCCTAAACTCCTCTTCTCACTCATCACAATAATGAGTGGGGGGGATGGGCCGAGCAGGTGGTGGCCTATGAACATTTCTACAATCTAAACAGAGAAATAGAGATACATATCAGTCCTTTCATTTGGTCTGATGTCAGTTAAGTAGCCATAACTTACTCTCTCAAACGTAGCTGGCCTCGTGTTTGGAGAATTTACAGAGCCCCCTGAGCAGACGTCATTTTATCATGGTTAAAAGAAAAAATGGAGGAAATAAAAAAACCAAGAACAACAAGAACAATGCCAGGTCATCTGTCTCTTCCTCTGCCCAACTGCTCAGTAACCCTTTGCTACAGCTTATTCTGTCTAATATGTCACCTGTAACTCCTAAGTGAAGAGGTCAAAAACATTTTCCTGTAGGGTATCATTTTATATTTAACATAAAATAATTTAAGAACTCTTTCAACTAATACTATGTCCAACAATCAAAATAACAAATATGAAGGTAACAGACTGTAAAAGCTATAATTTAAAACCTCTGCAGTAATTGCACCTATGTATATTTTGGGCTAAAAATATTCTAAATATGTAGACAGTTAAAATGTATACTACTACTACACAATGATTATTTGCTGGTGTGTGTCATCACAGAAAACATCTGGACCTAATAAGCTGTGAGACACTCAGCACCTGTTATTTTTCATCGAGTTGAGGAATCCTCTGAGGCATGAAGGACAAACACACAGACTCCTCTACAACTGAGGCGTATCTGTTTGGAGAATAAGATAGTTCACCTTTGACCTCCATGTGATGGGGTCACGAATCTGAAAGCGTATCCTTCTCCTCTTGACATTTTTTAGTAATCCTCTGAAGCTCAATTGATGCTGTTGTTGTACGCATTACACGCCCTTTGCATCACTGAAATTAGCTTTTTTTTTTGATGGGCATAAAATAGCAGCACTGCACAATTCTTCGAAAAAATGACATAGCTCTTGTTTTGCAATAACAAGGAACTAAATGGCAACCCACTGTGACATCAACCATGAGAATATGAACTCCTGTGTTGAAGCCTCCAAAACCGTGATTTGGCCAGGGCCTTGTTGATGTTTTGTAAACAGAAGTTCAGAGGTGGCACCAACAAAAAGGGTAAAAGATGTCAATTACACTGGTGCCTACTTATATAAGCCATACTTTAGTGTCTATTTTCCTGAAAAAAAAATTGAAACAAATGCCAGACCCAAAGACCACGACTGAGACAATTAACACCTTATAAACTGTTAACTGATATTATAAATTAAGTGAGAAGCAGGGCTCTCCACTGCCACAAATTACTGGCCTGGGAGAAACACTGCATATACTACTTTTTGCAACCAGCAGAGTCTCCCCTGCTGGCTATTCAGTATATTTTTACTTCTGCATTGGAGCCTTCGGGGGAGAACTGGAAGACTACATTCACTGTTTACATGTATCCAGTCCACGCATGGAACCACAAAGAGGCAACATGTACTGAGAGATGCAACCAACTGGGCAGCTTTGTGCCTGCGCACAGTGGTAACATCTACATGCATGTTTCTTCCCTCAAGGAAAAAGCAATAATTACATTTAATACCCTGTTGTCAGGATCAATAATGCCATTGTACATTTTTGTAAACAGCAGATACGCGTAAGTCAGTTTTGGGACCAAAATTGTGTTCATTATTTACATTTCTACAGACGCGCATATCAAAGTGATGGTGTTTTTACTGCTTGTGGCGCTTTTGGTTGAAATAAGAAACGGTGGGTGCTGTAAACAATTTCCTGTTATGAATGTGGTTACCTTTAGGCACAGTGAGGAAATTTTTCCTTGTCCTAACCTAGCACCATGTATGGCTTGCAAAAAATAAAACAGAAATGTTTCAGACCAGGCTATGAAGAAAACAGTTTACGATTGTTTTGAGACCAAAAAATGTAATGCAATTATTCATGGAGAGCCAAATGAAAGGAAGGAAAGCTCTCTTGTTTCAAAATCATTACTCCTCCTGCTCCTCCTATTATACATATGAATATATCAATACATTGATTTTAAAGCTCCAGGGTGAACCTTATAGTGATTTTATTATTATTATTGTTGATGTTAATATTCTGCCTCCATTTGTACATTACGAACAGATTGATACACTACAGTTTTAGCTACTGTGATCATTCTTACCTGGGTAGAAGTCTTTGGATTTGGACAGCTTAATAGTGGCCCCCGTCTCTTTCTGCAGTTGTACGATGGTCTGGCCGCCCTTGCCAATTATAGAGCCGGCTGCATAGCTGGGGATCAGCACCTTCAGGAAGTACTCACCCTCCTCTGGGGGAACACACACAAAGTAGTAAAGGGTCACATAGTTTAAAGTAGCTGTGGACATCACCACGTAAACCTTTCTGGTACCCAATCCCCAAAACCTCGAACAAGCAGAGACTCAATGGGAACACAGCTTTGAGATACACAGTTCAGTATAAGGGGAAAAACACAATCATACATCTGTTGTTCTCCGGTGAAGGGAAGAGGTCTAGGAGAAGATTTTACCCTTTGAGGTTTTTCAGCACATTCACATTTTATTAGAAATTGGTGACATGCTCTGTGTCCTGTCCCAGATTTCTTGTAGAGTAAATGATGACCTCCTTTCCAGTTTGCAGAGGTCTAATTTTAACTGTTTTCAAGGAGTTTTAGCAACCTCCGACTAAATACAAAGCCAAGTCCAGTTCACACACCAATAAAAGGAATGTAGAAACGATACTTCATCTTGAAAGTAAAATGTACCCTGAAAGACAAAGGACACCAAGGACTACATGTACACACATTAAGTCATTATCCATGTGGTTCAATAATATGAATGCAAAGGGATCCTTTGTAAATAAGAGACGTGAGGTGAGCATATGGGAACCAATCCTGCAGATTTGTTCATAGGATATACTGGCAAGATGGCCTAAATCTCCGTTTTGGAAAGGCTTCCCTGGCTTACAGTGGCTTGTACAATATAATGATTGACAGCATGTCAGTCTGGAGAATTTACAGCCAAACATACTTCACCCCTTCAGTGGGTAAAGTTCCTTTTTCCAGCATCTTCCAATTAAGAATTAATCAGCAACAATGTGGATGTATTGGCCCAGGAAAACCCCGATCACACTGAGTGCACTAATTTAGTAAAAGGCATTCAACCACATATTGAGCTTAGACCTAAATATAATCAACAAAGCTGCCAACAAGGCATAAAAAAATAATGCATTTATAGATGTGGACCATCCCTGGTGCATTCCAAATATTATTTCGATGACATCATGGTTAACACTTGGAACAGGTGTGTATTTACTATACTGAAGCACTGATACAAAAACTCTCTACATGCTGATTTTGAAGCAATGACGTCATGTTTGATCCATTTCAGCTGCCTCAAGGGTGACGCTGCTGAAGTGGTCACTGATTCAAAGAGCCTGTACATATCCGTATGACAAGATTTCTAATATAATTCCTAATGAGGATTCATTCAATTGTTAGATTTCTTGTGAAAGGTTTCTCAACATATCGGAGTATCTTACAGTCTGTGAAGGATGACGGACCGACATTGGTGGGGGCAGTGACCAGCTTTGGTGGAGGGGAGAAACTGAAAATGAACAGAAAATAAATGGATGGGGGCATATCACCCTTTATTCAAACCAACCTGTTGCCTTCATTAATGCATTAATGTATTCATTCAATTCAGATGTGAATTAACATGACACTGTGACATTAAAGAATTTCACAGTTCAAGTTAGCTCTTCTCCTTAATCCATTAATATGCCCATCATGTTCCATTCAGACACAGGCTTGTTTTCGTGTACATCACCCATAACCAATAGCTCTGACAAATATTTAGACAATGATAGGATTGTTAGTGTAATTCCCTTTTCATTTTGATTAATTATCCAAGGTTGTGAAGAAAACAACAAATCCCAGAAAGCACAGTTTTTACTAAAATTTTAGTTGAAAGCTAATCAGTGCAGGCCAATTTTTCTGTGATCATCTTAACAAAAAGAAATTTCAGATAAACCTTGGCATGGACAACACACCGCGAGCTCTGATCATCACTGGCCATTGTCTGGTCTTTGGGATTTTCTTGCTATATTGCAGTAAGCTCTCCGTTTTTGTCAATGTGAATAACAATAAAATGACCTTGGTGAAAAAATAAAGATCATGCTTGACTGACATGGTCGCCATAAAGCTATGGAGCCCTCCCTCCAATCACGATATATCTGTTGACATAGTCATATAAAGAATTTAGGATGAATATAGGATCCAAACATCCAAAGACCTGTTGTTGACAGACAAGCCCAAATCGACTGCGTAACTTTCTGCTCATCTTCAACCGTAGTAAAGCCAATAGGGGAGGAAGCCGCCGAGACTCCCTCCATCACCCTCACAGCCACGTTTGCTGTCATTACTCAATAATTAATTCTGTCCTAGTGTCTGAGATCACAGTAACAGCTTTTAATCGCGTCATGTGGTATAGTAAACATGGCAATCTGTTGCTGCAGTCCGCCAGGGAACGGGAGCAATGGGGCACAGTGGGAAGCCGAGCCAGTGGGGTGTTAGTTCAAACCCCTGCTTCCAATACTGGAAGGATGGCTTGGAGGAGAGACACAGACACTGAGCCAAATGTGTTTAGTTAAGTCACTCAAGGGGGGTGGGTCAGGAGGAAATGCCTTGTGACCATCCTCCCTCCTTCTCACTACCCTTCCGAATAGGCATTCTGTAATTCAATGGATTAACCTGCTCTGATAGACAGCAAGGACGGTGGAACAAAAATGAGCAATAACGAACAAATGAGCTTTAGGTGTATGAAGCTGCACATAGTCTATCATGATGAATAAATTCAACAAGTCAGACAAAAAGAGTTTCAGGCTTACCCATTCTGAGATCTGCTGCTTCTCAAGTCCTCTGTCAGATCGCCATCAATGCCGGGGCACAATCTCTAAAGGGGATCTGAACATTAGCCTAGGCATAGGTGCAATGGTAGTGTTGAGGAATGCGGCCAGTCAACCCTTTTCACCGAGGTTTAATTCATCAGTGGGTGCAGAAAAAGAGATTTTACCGCAGCATCCGAGCCATGCCTGCAGCTGGCCAGAGCCTCAATTGTCTGAAAAAATGCTAATGCAGACTCTCAGTGTTTTCAGTGAAAGACGGCACGCATTGTTCAAGCCTGCATCGGTTTGAAGGGGGGGGTCTTCCCTGCCGCATCACCCTTTTCACTGCTCTCATCCATATTCATCGAGTGGCCTGTCCGTCTGCAGCAGCATGCAGGACTGACACCTCACACGGCCAATGGGTAGCCTCCTTCCTCCAGCACGTCATGTCCCCACCTCCTGATGCCGGTCCCAAAAAATTGAATTTCCTCCTCTGCTCCGCCTCTTTTGACGCAGCACTATAAAGTATAGCAGTCCATTCACTCACGTTTTCTTGTGGAAAGTGACAAAGGTGAAGTGGCTGAGTGAGCGGGCTTCAGCGGTGAATAGGCACAAATGTAGAATGACCTTCAACAGTGGCTGAAGAGGTGTATAGACAACATAAGCAGATGATGAAGGAGGTGGAGGAGGAGTGATCTGAGACAACGTGCCTTACGCCACCCACCCTCCTTTACTCGTTTCCCCCACCCCCAATCCCTTAGACCGCCATGTTTGAGAGGGCGGAGGGGCTCATCAACCATTGCAAATGGCAGTGCCGCAGAATGGTGGAGGGGGGGGGTGATGAAGCCAATCACTACGCCAATAAATCTTACACCGAGAGGTATCTTAAGTGTGTGTGAAACTGCACTGTGTATGTGTGTCACTGTCAGCGTGCGGACATGGATGTCGGGGTCCTACTTCATTTAATAGTGCCTTCAAGAGACCCTCTTTTATTTCCTGGCTGTCGACAGCTTTCATCCACAAATCAAACCTTAACACTGTGGCACATTTTATTTAGTATCTAATGCCTTCCAGAAAATTCTACCAGTCTCATTCACTGAGAGATGCTCTGGTATATAGACACAGCCTCCCTGTAGTCTTCACTCCCTCTCATGGTCTATCTATCTCTCCTTTTCTGTCCATTCCTCTTTTTCACTGCCACCTGGCAAATTCACAGTCCGCTCACGTCACATCACTCTGCAAGGGCACCTGTGTCCTTCCCACCAAAAAAAAAAAAAAAAAAAAATACAGCTCGCATTCCTGTGCCAACCTTTCCATTAGCAACAGTACAAGATCATACCTAATCCCTCAGCCACACAGCCTTATGAGAAGGCGCTTGCTTGCCAGCACCATGGGCTCAGAGTATGGGTAATTAGAAAGAGAAATAAATGAAAGATGCTCATTCCGAGGCGAGAGGGGCAGCGCTGATAAAAGAGGAGTAATTTCCCTCATTCAGTGTCCACAGTTCTTAATGCACAATGAGGGACTCAGCTTTGAAAGACCACGGTCTTTCTTCTCTTTGTTGTAACTGCCAGTCATGTTAATGATCAGTTCGTAGGAATAACGTGATCAATATCAGACGCAGTCAAGGGGTTGGTGATTACAGGGACGGCTAATGATTGTAAGGCTGACTACCACTGTTGCCAGACAGGCTGTGGGTTTGCAGTGTTTCACATGATGCATAACGAACCCATGAAATGGGAAGTGACTCTCAAAGACACATGAGCATTGGCTAAAAAGATTTTAATGAAACACTGATTCTGTGTTGATGTCACTGCACATTATCCGACTGTGCATTTCATGTGAGGACTGCAGTCAAAAAAATGAACATCTACCCTTTAAGATTAAATGTACATCCTGATGACCAGTAGACTGGTAGCTATGTACAGTATAGAAGCCACTTGGCTCAATTGTTGAGGTTTAGCTATAGATTAAATAAACTGTGCATGTGGGAAACACCCATGCTGGGAGTATTTTTGAAGTGACTGTCACATCTAACAATTTAGGTCTGCAATACAAATCATGATAAACTCATCAGCCAAGGCTCAACAAATGTCATTCTAGTTGACAGTGTTGGCAAATAGTATATTACCTAAGTCATTAAACACTGCATGTCATTTTCATTTCACACTCTAAATTGTGCTCTTCCAGATTCTGTAATGACTTCATAGAAGATGGTATCACACTTGCAATATAAATGGTATTAATAGATTAGAAATTATAGCACTCTAAAGTGGGAACTGCCTGGATGAATTATGCATTTTAGTAGCATGATGATTTTCCAGAAGCTATTTCACACCATTCAACCTTTCATATCACCCTGATATTAGAAGGAAAGAATACTGTGTGGATTTTCTGTTCAATGCTACTTTTACAAGAGCTAATGTGCAACATATGGAGGCGGAATGTGCTCTAAAATAATGTCTGCTGGCACAAGGGTCCTTATGTGCCCTGCTGAAATAACAATTCTGAGGTGCAATGAGGTGCGGCAAAGATGCTCTCATGCTGTTGGAAACAGGATATAATGGTGCTGTCACTGAATGGCGGAGTGTGTGGGACACAAAGACAGAGAGATTTCAGTAACATATGGTGAAGAAACTGCCCTTCTCTCTGCGGACATCTAATTAACATGACGTTGTTGAATTAAGCTGTCCCAGTGCACTGCACACGACAGTCACAAGCTGAAATAAGACTTAAAGTAGCTGACAAATTGAATCAGTCATCATCTTACTGATGACTAAAACAGCAATCTGTAAACAGTGATGTTTCTTTTTTTGGTCACCACCGTTTCTGATATACATTGGGAAATCCAGGTCAATTTGCTAAAATGGCTCTAAAGTGTTCCTGTTGTTCCCCCAACCAACACTTAGTTCTCATTAATCACTGATATTCTGTGAAGAATCTTTTTTTTTTTACCCACAAAACCTATTCCAGCAGCACCACCTCTGCTTCTTGGGCATCTTTCTAGTCTCACATCATAACAGGCTACGAAAAGAAAACAGAGATTTGTCTCACCCCACAAACTATAAAGAACTTGCATTTGTTCGAGATCTGGGATGTCGATAATTCTGCTGTTCTCCTGCTTGATTGGCCTCAACATTTGCACTTCAAATGTAGACTTAGCTCATGAAACTGCTAATTAATTTACTAATTCGGCATATTTTCAGCCCTCGAGCAGAAGGAATATCCTTCGGCAGTCTCCCACATCACTGATGCTGAATCTACAACATTCATCACACATACAGTATCAAGGGACCATATGAGAGACATTGTCAAGGTTCCCAAAGCAACACTTAAATGAGGAGGGTCAAGGGTCAGCTACCTTTAACACTGAACAACAAACAAATGCAGAAGTATCTTAAGCCTAAGGTTTATTATTTTAGTGGGAGGCACATTATTGTACAGCGCCTTAAGATAATGTATGTTGTGATTTGGCACTATACAAATAAAACGGAATAGAACATTGAATTGAATTAATCATGTTAAATAATCCAGGGGTCCAAGAGGGCCAAGATGTTTGACTTCACTACTGATGCACAAGCTGTCAACACTTTCCAGTGTGACCTCTCTGCACAAGAAAGGATTAGTGAATCTGAGTGTGAGAGACAGAGAGGCCATCACACTGATAAACTGAGTGTACAACCTCTCCAGCCTCTTCATCCAGACCATCACCTCTGCACTGTCTGCAGTGAGTGCAGCAGACCTCCTGATGTTAGAGCAGGCAGGTGACTGGGTTCAAGTTCAAACATGACCTGAGTGGAGGAGGTTACTCGCCGCTGCTCACTGTGATCTCCCTGCTGGGTTTTTAAACTGTGTCTGTGTGTGTGTGAACTAACAGCCACAGACACAGTCAGTGTTTCACATTTCACAGTGTTGCATACGGTGGCCTCACATGCGGATCCCACATCTGTTCCTATTGTTGTTGTTGGTGGCACTGAGAGCACTTATTTTTTCCTTTTTTTGCAAGCAAATGCTTGCACAACAACACAATGATGAGTTCGGCTGTTGCTGTTTCTCTTACCTCCAATGTTGGTGCGCTTGGTACAGCCGGCCTCCTCAGCGGGAGTTTCCAGCGGTCGTTTGCGGGAGTCCGGGTTATCAGCCTCCATGTGGGGCTGCTGCAGGCTGTGGATTGAGTAAATCCCGTTATGGTCCACGGCTGCTGCTCCACCACCACCACCGGCCATCATCATCTCTACCCACTCGGAGCAGGAGACAAATGTGCACTAAAGCCCCCCCCCCCTTTTTTTGACCCCCTTAAATATACAAACACAAACACACAGTGCCTTCACAACACCATCGAACGATTACGCACGGCGCGATGTAGAACAAGTTTTGGTGCGAAAAGGATTATAAAAAAAAAACGCTGGACAACAGTGGGATCGGGGTGTCCCCTTGTCCCCGCTGCTCCTGCAGCCAACGCTCCTTCACACACTCACAGCTAAATATAAAATTCCATTGAGGAAAACGCGCTCATTGAACGCGTCGTTCCGGCAGTGTGCTCCTATTATTGTTGACGCGCAAAGGAGGAGGAGGAAAAAAGGCAACTCCTCAAAATAAAGCTGCACATCAGTGCAACAGTTTCTCAGTGGAGGAGCAGACAGGCGAGGCTTCCCGAAGTCATCTTTTCACGCCATGTTCGTCGGTGAAGTCTTCAGTGTGTTAAGTGCAGCTGTTGTTATTGTTGCCTCTGTTGTGCCAGAGGAAACACTAGAGTTTGAGACTGAAAGAGAGCGAGGACTGCAGTGCCACTGATCGGCCGAAAGACTGCAGGGATGCAATGAATATTTTTAAAACCTTTTAAACAAATGTTCTTAACCCATTCTCCTTTGATATAGTCTATTTTTATTCTTATCATTACTTCCTAACCCTAAGCGTTTCAAAGGACTTTAGGGGCCACAGACAATCTCTAACCCAAATGACACAATACTGCACCACTAACTACTAAGGCTATGTACACCACTGTATTTTAACGTTGGCAGAAAAGGTGCTACTTCTTGATCTCAATATTCTCTCAAGTGGTATTTAGTATAGAAAAAAAATAAAGTTTGAGAATCACTGCAGTAGAAAATGCATTTGAAATGTAGCTAATGTTCAGAGGTAATTAAACACCTGCAACTACATGTTTCCAGCAGATGTGTGTTGTATCAGCGTTTATCACTGTATCCAAAAGTGTAGTAAAAAAAAAAAGGCAACTGGACATGGTTTAAATTCTTGAAGACGTTTCGCCTCTCATCCAAGAGGCTTCTTCAGTTCTGTTTGACTGGTGGAGAGTCTGGGACTGTCCAAACCACACCCCATGGACCAAGAACCTGGTGGAGAGTCTTATAAGTCCCAGACTCTCCACCAGTCAAGTCCAGTTGCCTTTATTTTTACTACACTTTTGGATACCATGACCTGGATGACTGAGAATCTTCACAGACACGTTTATCACTGTGCATTGGTAAACTCAGGAAAAAAGGCCTGCAGGCTGGCGTTCACAAAAACAAACATGTGGAGTCCTGGAACAAAGTTCTGTGGATGAAACAAAAATCAACTTTGATTATAAAATGACTTGTGTAAAAGGTAAAAGATAATCAATAATAATAATAATAATAATAATAATAATACTACAGGTCACATCGTCATCAGTCAAACATGGGGATGGTTTTTGCTCTGGCTCAGGCATGTGCGGTTCCACAACAACAGCATGAGCTGAGGGAGAAACTCAAGAGAGAATCACTGGGGGGAAAGATACAAAGAGCCTACAGATGTCTGTACTAGATACTTCAAAAAGGACTTTAAAGTATGTATTAATAAACCGTTTTCATTGCAATTACATTTGAACACCTATAAACTTGGAGCACGAGTTATCCCACACAGTTTGTTCTACACCAGTGTAAACCTATTCTAATTTAACTTTAATGTAGCATAATTTACAGTCAGTCAGAATGTACTCAAGAACAAGAAGAGTTCTTGTTTGGATTATAAACGTTATGAACAGCTCCGTAAATATACACCAAATGTGTTAAAGTGATAGATCAGGTCTTTTTAAGTGTGGTTGGTCCTGACACATAGTTAACTTTGACCACACTTTGTGCGACCTCTTGGCTGTGAACTGCTCTCACTGAAAACATGGTTCACCTCATTAAAAACATCTAAGTCACCTTAAATGTACTCTAGAATATACTTGTCATTTTCTCTCACACTTAGATTAGCATTTACGAGTGGAAATGGAGGTTTGTGTCACTACACCAAAAGCCCACAGAGAAATGATGGGAGAGATGAATGCATACTACAGTTATTGGTCTACTGCTGCCTTGCGTGGTAAGTTTGTCTTATTTTGGTAAATCTGAACAAAGTATTTCAAACACCACAGTCACAGAATGAATACCTCATACAATCAAGAGACCTTCAAGAGACCTGAATTGTACCTGTTTACTGCTTTTAGGTGTAGTTTTTGTTGTTTTAGTTACAAGTGTCACTATGCTGTACAATTTTGATCAATAACATGTCTGTCTGTTTATTTATCACTCCTCTGACATCAACAACATGACATTCTGTGCATGAATACACACAGGAAGGGTACACTAGATAAATACGAGACAACAATTATTCAAGTGTATTGACCCAAATGTGTCACTTATTATCTCTACATTACTGTACACTATCTACAGCAGCTCAACTCAGTCTAGATGGTCATTACATATTTCCAGTGAACTGTATTCATTTGTTTTAATTTGAACCTCTCCATCACTAATATTTAGAGTTATTGTTTTAAATGCAGAGTGTTGATTTCTATCTGCATCTGTGATCAAAGTTTGACTCGTCAGGAAAACACAAGCCCTGAGAAAACCTAAGGCACATACTTTAGTCTGAACCACTGACACTACACAAGGGAACAAATGCTCAACTCATTCTGTTGATGTGTGAGCTGAACACTCTTCTTTCTTAGCTGGAGCATTATTCTCCTCAGTGTGTTGAGCTTTGGCTGACTCCAGCGCAGAACCAGCTGTCACTGCTGAGACCTTCTGCATTATCCGCTCCAGGACCAGATCAGCAGTGCAGGTGAGACTGTGCTGCACAGACAGGGAGGAATAAAAATATAGGTATGTTGTTTGAGACAAAGTTGAGATTGTTGCTGATCATCAGCAGGCTGTTGAAGCCCTTTTTAATGAGGGGTTGTTGGTCAATTGCAGCTGCGCAGTGTTGAAGCATGCAACAAGATGTATCAAACAAAGGCTGAAAAACTTATGAAAAATTATAGCATAAAAAGTGAAAATTAACAACTGCAATTTACTGTTTTGAGAATGTGGTCATCGTGTCATCACAAAACCAGAAAAATGACATTATATTTTATGTGTAGTATTGCATTGGTGTTTGGTTCTCTGTGAAGCAGCTTAACTACACACCTGTAAGATATGCAGTCCTTTCAATGTGAGAACAGCCAGCTCTCTTAGGCCATCCCCGGTCAAATCTAAGTAGATGATGGACAGCAAGGGACTTGTGAAGCTCCGCCTCCACTGCAGCTGAAACTGTCCGCTCCCTGCTGGAGTGAATTTGTAACACAGAAGTTCCTGCGGGGGGAAGTGGACAACACAGGTTTCATCAACACCTCACTACATTAGTAAGTCATTAAATATGTCCTACAATATGTCCTACTCTGTCCCTCAGGTTTATTATATCTGGAAATAATGCATGTGTTCAGTCAGGAGTGAGGCTTGTGATAGTCACTACATGGTTGCAACAATTGATTAGTTATCAACATGATGTCAGCTTCTTAAATGAGAATACATTTTGGTTTCTTTACTTCTCTAAAACTAGACAAAACAAAATATTCGAGCAGTTACTTCTTTAAAACAAAGAAGCAGTTCTGCATCTTTGAGCAGACTCTCTGTTTCTGACATTATTTAGGCTGTATTGAAAATAAAGAAGCAGTTACTTCTTTAAAACAAAGAAGTAACTGCTTAATTGAGGAAAACAGCTAAAACAATTATGACAATAATCATTAGATACAACCCTAATGTTAGGGTAGCAAATCACAAAAAAGACCAAAATCAACAGCAAGCATGCACAGAACATGTAATTAGACCTTAGAGACCTTAGCATTTCAGTGAACCACGCTACTGCACCATGGGACATCTTCCTTTGCAATAATGGACTTAATTTTACCACAATGCCACAAACACTGACCTTCTGTTTCATATATAAATGGTCAGCTCATCAACAAGCTCTGCAAAAGTGTGATAATGATCCATTAACTTGAATCAGGTGTGTTGGAGCAGGGAAGTCTCTAAAACATGCAGGCAGTGGGTCTCCAGGACCAGGATTGTGAAACACTGCTATAAAGGACCAAAAGAGAAATTCCGACCTGTCCATATGTGCCCAACAGCACCTCCTTCTGTCCATCAAAATCCAGGTCAATGACCAGAGCACAAAGCACTGCGTCACAGTGGTCACTTTCTGAGAGACATGTGGAACGAGCTAGACCAAACTCCTGGACGTCTCTGAAACAGCAGATGCACAATTTAAACAACACACTTATAAACAATAAAGAAGACAAATTCTTAGTGCACAACGGGAAGTAAAACTTTTATCAGACAATCTGGTTCTGACCTGTAAACAACTGCCATCTCAATGGTACTAGTAACCAGAAGGTTGTAACTCTCCTTTTCCACCCCTGAAAAATGAAAAGCATCAATGCTGAGGCTGCCGACTCAAAAAAGAGTAAATTGAGAAGGAGACAAACTGCAGCAGACCAGTAACATACTTGTGTCTCCGTTGGCGTGGCTGGGCTCAGTGTGGCAGCTCAGAGGGAACAGCAGAACTGTAGAGATTGGACTGTCAAACTGGACCCGCCAGCTCTGCAAAACCTCTGATGAAAGAGCAAACACCACGCTTAAAATACACCTGGGAACAGTGTGAAAGCGTATAAATGACTACTACAACTTCTGACTGCTATAAAGCAAGCAGTTCTGGCAGATATAATCTTAAAAACTCCCTTGAGGGATCAATGTTGAACCTGGTTTCATGCTCAGATTTATTAACAACAGAATCAGATCTTTGCTGAGAGCATATATTTCTCAATCCTGTTCATTACACTGCAGTTGACTGCCAATGAAAAAAAATCAAAGAGAACAAATGCAACATTGTAAACATAATTAATCCCACTGTTGACTAGTGTACTGATGAGGTTATTCTGACACAAGAGTCTAAATTATTTCAAGATGACTACTCCGACTGCTGAACTGACAGTTGTATCCCTTGACCACTAAGTCTGAATATGATAGTTGCTATGTTGTTTATTTGTGGCAGTTCATTTAAAAAGGAAAGCAGAGACGAACTGTGAATAGTAGCTAAGATGATTGAATTGTATGTGTTGCGTCCACCAAGGAGGTTATGTTTTCAGACATGTTTTTTGTCTGTTTGTGGTCATTGTTTCTTAAGAAGTAACAGAAAGGACAGATTTTAAAAACATTTTGTGAGGATGACTCAAGGAAGTAATTATAAGACTTGGGCAGTGATCCAAAACACAAATCTGGATTACAGAGGATTTTTTTGAACAACTGTTAAACTTGCAGGATATAGGAGCATATTAAAAAATGTTGGAAAGTGAGCAGCCCTAGCAGAGGTTTCTAGTTTAAATTAAAGGTGGAATTTATTTAATGTAACACAATTGTTTTTTCTGTATACAAAGTGGATACATTAGTTGCCATACAAGAATGAAATGGCAAGTAACAGGCTGGAAAGAATGTTGCTTTCACTAATGTGTTTGTCTGTAACTATGGTGATAGTGATATGACACGAAAGATAAAGCAGAGTAGAGGTCCAAACAACCAGAAAAAGGACAGTGCTCACAAAAAGGATTTTCAATACAGCCTAAATAATGTCAGAAACAGAGTCTGCTCAAAGATGCAGAAATGTGACAGAACAAAATATCTCTGAATCTCAGACAGTCCTGATTATTCTCTGTGTTCGACTCACCTGGTCCAGTCTGGTCTACCAGAGCCAGACCAACGCAGCCATTCTGACAGCCAAATGCTGAGATTCTCCGACTACCAGCTAAATTCAGCATATCCAACCAGAGCACACTGCATGGAAGGAGAAGAAGCAAAAGTTTGAGGGTTAAGAACGATGCGTACTGTCAAAGGAATGCATAATTTTTACAGCTACAATGACAAACCATTATTTGCTTTCCTCGCTATAATGAGAAGTGCTCAATTTAAGATCCTTAAAGCAGTATAACAGATATGCTTTTTTAAATAATGACATAGCTTTCAAGTTGCCTTGTTGTAACTCAAAGTTCTTGTCACTATTAGGGCACCAGCTACTGCTATCTTAATAACAAATTGATCATTTCCTTGATGTATCAATTAGTGGTTTAGTTCATAAATATACATGAATATATATTTCATTGATATTCAAAGAAGGATATTCAGAGAATCCATTTTAATATAAAAAGATAATCAAAACATAAGAGATAAATAAGTGTGTAATTAATTTAGCAATCAAATAATGAATGTTCTTTTTTAGACAATAACTGAATAAAATGAACAGAATAAAACATAGAAAATAAAGAGTGGCTTCTGATGATCTCTACCACCCAAACTCTCAGCACACACCACCAGACAAACAGTCAAACGAACACAGACGTACTTGCTGGGCAGCTGTTGTAGTTCAGGGAAGAGTCTCTCCACAGGCTGCTCCTCAAACTGGTGGAGGGAGGCATTCTGTTTGAAACAGACGAGCTGGGCTCAGTCATGCTCAAATGTTTACATGATGAATCAAAGTAAGTGTTTCCTGCATTGTGCCAAACTCATCACTGTCAAGTATTAGAATTTCTGTAAAAATCTAAAGAACAAAATTGTGTGATGCAATAAAAAAAAAGCTCCAGAACAGCTTCTCAGCTGAGCTTTACATTTACAAAATATACACACACAGACATGCTGTCTTTGAGCTGACCTCCTTGTACAGGTGTATCCTCTGGTCATGGCCACTGAGCAGAAATACTGTTTCACTGTTGCTATCATCACACTGCACTCTGAGAAAGAAAGAAAGAAAGAAAGAAAGAAAGAAAGAAAGAAAGAAAGAAAGAAACACTTATTCATGTTGCAGTTTTTGAGCCATTCGTGCAACACTATGGGCTCAGAGCTAGAGGATTTGTAATGTTTGAGTGTGTATTGTTTGTCCAGGAGACTGAATGAATTGCTGTCTCTGTAAGACTTAGAAATCCGTGACTCCTGGATCTCACACGTGTCATGTATCTGTCTTCACAGAGTATTTTCACAACTCTGCCACAGTAAACTTACTCGGTGTGATACAGCTGGAAGGGTGTGAACTGCAGCTCCAGATTCAGACAGCTTTCTGCTCAGAGAAGCACACAGACAATTGGTGAGGGAAACATGTGTAACGTTGAACAACACACACATCCGGACACTGCTTCACTCACGCGCTATGGACTCCAGATTGAACTCCGAGCCGGGTTCATAGTCACAGTAGATATTCAGGAATGGAGTGGCTTTGTCACCAGAGTCCTGCATGAGATCACTCATAGGTAACACAGTAGAGAGCATTAACAGCAGTAAAAGGATGGTAGACCGTATATCCATGCTGCTAAGAAAATACCTTAATAAATGTGATGCCCACCACCAGGCCTCTCTTGGGTGCAGACTTGTTGAAGGCATCAATGGATACAATTTCTGCGTCAACTATAAAGAACACAGGTTCAAATCTCAGCCACAAAAACCAACAAACATGGAAAACTACAGAAGCCCAGAACAAAGTTAGTCTGATGTAGGAATAAGAATGTTCCACTGTTGAACTATCATGTTGAGCTGTTTGTACCTTGTGTTGTCATTTCAGCTCTGTAAGGTCACCAATACATTTGATATTCATTTTTCTTGTTTATTTTCACAGGGACAATAACCTCCTGAATCTCAGTACCTGGTATGTACGTGAACTGAACCTCTTTGGCCACAGGTCTGATTTTGTTCTGCAGCTCCTGGTATCTGAAACACACCACCTTCCCTTTGAGTGTGGCCGCCAGCAGCTCCTGCTCTCCGGCCTGACACAGTCCGTAAATGTTACTCTGCGAAGGGAAGCGGCTGAAACTGTCCTCCGCAAAAGGATAAAGCTCACGAAGCATCTTGCAGATTAACACTAGACGGCACTAATATTGTCAGAACTGGGAAATGTACGCTTTCATAGTCTTCTCTTGCTTTATCCGTGCTCCAGATTCACAACGACACAATCACATCAAGGGAAAGCCAACGATATAAAAAGGAAGTTCCTTTCAAAATACAGTTAACCCGTATGTCAAATGCCTTATTTGTTCCAGATGCACTAATGGCTGTCAGCCACGCATTTGAAGACAAAAATATGTGACAAGTTTTACAATAACTTGTCAGCCATGATCTGGGAACAAAACATCCGGTGTGTGCGAAGCCTCATTCGTGATAGTCGGACATTTGTTTTAGTGACCCTGAAACGATACAACGAGTTGGAAGTACACTGTGGAAACGAAATATTTTCGGTTCATTTTATTAATAACTTTTTTTATTTTTCACCGTTGTTCATATTTATTTATTTATTGTTTTCCTTTCTTTTCTGGTGTTAGTTTTCGACAGACCCTAAAATAGTCATAACCTGTGCGACTGATATCGTAATTTCACTTAAAGCGAGCATCTTGTAAGTGAAGACAAAGCAAAACATCACGTGTTTGTGTGCGAATGACACAACATTAAAAAAAACATTAAATTAGCTTGTAAAGACTTTAAAATGACACACCTCCCCATTCCCAGTGAAGGCAGCACGCCGTTTTTCTACTTCATGTTGTAAATTGAAGACAGATTCGACGTTTTACAAGCACACTACTGCCACCCAGTGTTCGTTTTTGGATTAATTTACAGTCGTTCCTGATCTCTCGAGTTCCATTCAAGTAAAATACATTGTGTACAGTAAAGAAAAAAAATACTTACAATACAATATTACAATATTTTAGTTTTGATTTGTCCATGTTATGCTTGAATCGTCCATCTAAACAGTTTGCTAATATCTTATCTTATCTTATCTTATCTTATCTTATCTTATCTTATCTTATCTTATCTTATCTTAACTTAATATTGTATGCAGTTTTACTTACTGACATTATGTACATTTGCGTGTTGTATTCACTATACTGTCATTGACATAGAATGCACATGAAGAAAGCTGTTCAGAAAACATGTTAGGGCTTCCTGCAGTTTTCAGTCACAAGGTAGTCTGTTATATCTGTGCATATCCACTAGATGTCAGCTCAAACTCATAAAATTAAATTGGATGTAGGTGCAATTGGAATGGAGGCATTGATGAGTGAAGTGAACTGAAACCATGTCCGTATGGAAAATAAAATACATAAATTACATGGACAGGAATTTGCTGATACGACCCGTTTTTTTTTTTAAATTAAATATAGAAAATGGAACAGACAGGCAGTATTCTTGTGAAGGCCTAAACATTTATAACTACTATTTGTATTAATGTACACAATGAAGTGAATGAGCTGAAATGACATATACAACTTTTGATATTTAATACTATACTTTTGGGACAATTTTATAATGTAAAGGGGAATCAGGGTTCAAATGACATCCCTGTTTTAGAGAGTTTAATTTCTAACGTACTCCCCTCTCTCACTTTCAAAGCAACATCTTCTACTGTATACAAAATCTTAAATCCTCTTCGTGCTGCCTTGGTATCTTGCCAACAAGCTTTTTCAAAGTTGATTATAACTGCCTGGCACAAGATGTCCTATAAATTGTCAACACATCCCTTCATTTGGGTATTTTTCCACAGGCCCTGAAAACTGCAGTTATCACGCAGCTCCTAACAGACCTAACACCTAATACCTAACAGACATAACAGAAATGAACAAGTATAGACCAATATCTAATCTCCTACTCATAGGGAAAATTATTGAAAAAGGCAGGATTTCAACAGCTTAATGACTTTGTGACACTGAATAAATGTTTTGATGTCTTCCAGTCTGGTTTTTGACCACATCACAGCACCGAGACGGCTCTTGTCAAGGTCTTCAATGACATACATCTGAACACAGGCAGTGGCAAAATTTCTGTATTAGTATTATTGGATCTCATTGACTGACTGCAAAACAGGGTTGGTCTTTCTGGTACAGTGATTCACTGGCTTGAATCATAGTTATTGGTCAGGGATTACTTTGTGTCTATTGACAATCACAGATCCGAGATCAGATGAAGATAAAATTGCCCAGTGGAGTTCCCCAAGGCTCAATTCTAGGGCTTTTGTTGTTTAACGTTTACATGCTTCCACTAACAGATCCTGAAAAATCACAAAATTTGTTACCAAATCTGTGCAGATGACACGCAAATGTACAACACCATATCACCTCACAACTATAGCCCAATACAAGTGCTTAGTGACTGCAATGAGCAAATTAATAAGGGGATGTGCCAGAATTTTCTTCAGCTAAACAAAGACAAAAGAAATATTCTCTTTTTGGAGCTAAGCAGGAAAGAGTCAAAGTTGAGGCTTACCGGTTAAAGTCCAAAAACCAAGCAAGAAATCTTAGCATTCACATGGACTCTGGCTCTGACCACTGCAATTCCGTTCTCACTGGCCTCCCACAAAAAAACACTAGACAGCTGCAGCTAATTCAGAACGCTGCTGCTCGTAGTTCGCACTAAGACCAAAAGGCGGAACACATAACCCCAGTTCTGAGCTCCTTACACTGGCTTCCCGTCTGCCAAATAATTGATTTTAAAATATTGCTGTTACATAGTTCAATGAATGGTTTAGGCCCAAAAATACATTTCTGACTTGTTGGCTCACTATGAACCATCCAGACTACTAAGGTTATCTGGGTCAGGTTTGCTCTGTGTCCCCAGAACCAGGACAAAACATGGGGAAGCCACCTTCAATTTTTATGCCCCAAATATCTGGGACTCCCAGAACAGTGCAGGTCTGCTACATCATTTCATTCATTTAAATATATCCTGAAAAACTACCTGTTTTCCACTGCATTCAAGTAGAAATAAAATTATCATCTTTGCCACATCTGAACTGTAACTTCATCTTTTAGACTCTTTCAATCACTTTTGCTCCCCTCTTTCTTTTACCTCGCTATTTAAATGTTTTATTATGCCTTTTATATCTGTAATGCTGCTGCTCTTTCTTTTTTTATTGTAAAGTGTAAAGCACTTTGAAATGCCTTGATGTTGAAATGTGCTATATAAATAAACTTGCCTTGCCTTATTGTACTGTATTTAATGTAAAGTCAAAGTTCACAACAGCTGGATATACAGTAGATCACTGACATCTCAGCACATTTTCATTCATCCTTCAACTTTAATCTGGTATTTCAATGAAACATTTTCAGAGCGGAGAAGAAATAGATGAACATTATCAAACTTGCATGTGGTTTTGACTCTACATCAGCAGGGATTGATATATTATGGTGATATGCTCCATTCATCACAGTTGTTGTCCGGCCCTTCTGCAGTGTGTGCGTTCCACTGTTCAGTGTGGGTGGGTTTCTGGGGTGAAACAGATAGCGACTGGGCCCTCAAAGGAGCTACTGCTACTACCACTGCTGCTGCTGCTGCTGCTGCTGCTGCTGCTACTCCATACTGTGACCGTTCAGAGGCAACAGTGTGCCACATTCACCCCCACTTCTCTTACTAATACCATCTGCTAATCCAAGTGCAGGATTACTGTCCACTGTAATCCCTCATCCTCCACACTGACACACCTCAACCCACGGTGCATTTCCTGACTCAACACACACACAGACTCACATACACACACATATAGGTCTGCACTGCTATTCTTCTTGGGACACTGCATGGACATGCGTTCATTTGGACAGACAGCCTAAACAAAACCCTAACTGTAACCATAACCAGTTAATTCCTAGTCCTGACCTTAACTTAACCTTAACTAATCACAGTTCAAATCTTGACTAGTTCCTCAGAAATAAGGTTCTGCCCCATTAGGACCTGGTCAACAAATAGAAGTACACACACACACATTGGAACTTTATGGTGACTGTATATTTTTATGGAGGTTCCCCTCATTGACTGATTTATTAATAGTCATAACTATTTGTTGCAAGTGCTTTTATTGCATTTTTTTTTTACTATCGATTTGTCACACGTTCCAGATCCTGTCATTTTCAAAGCTCTAGATACAAAACTCATTACCAATGATCAAAATGCATATTTTTCAATTGCTTGCATACAGCACACATTAACCAAAAATCATTTGTTCATCAAACCTAAATCAGTGGTTAAAAATCATACAATGTTACAACAAAGTTTTACCATTTCAAAAACCAATTCACACTTTGCATTTGAAGTATCTCTGACCATTTCAGGGCAGTGATCTAAATAGCAATTAATTCATCTGCTGAAAATGATATACAGTAAGTAACTGTTTCATTTGCTTTTAAAGCATAGCTTTATGGCGACTGGGGAACAAATATAATAATATCCCATATGTTCACCCCATGAAATTTCAGAATAATTAGATCCACTGACCCCAAACTATCAATGACTATTGTTTTCATTGATTCTAGGTTCACGTATATATAAGTGGTATCCACAGCAACAGTAGCGATGCTGCGACATAGATGAGGCAGGGGCCCAAACAGGACGGAAAAGCCACGGTGGTCTCAGGAAGGACCCCATCTATTAAAGGAGGCCATGGGCCTGTTTGAGAGGCATGTTAACATTTTTCTCCCCATGGTGGTGGAGCATGTATGATGAAAGGTGTCCGCATCCACAAGTGACCCTTTTCCAAGCCATAAATGAGGCATGACACAACATCACAGCAGACCAGTGTATGGCCTGAATTCAAAACCCAATGGTTCTTTCCATGATGTTTGGCAATTTATTTTAAAATGGATGTGAAAGTATGGCCAAATTTGCATGACAGGGTTGATGCGTATGCGACTTCACCCCTAGATGCCACTATTTACTACACGCTGGTCATTGAACAAATAAAAGAGAGAGGGGAAGGGGAGATAACAAGACAAGGTGAAATAATCAGCATACATAAGGAATAACAGGAAATAAAGAAGGAAAGGTCACACAAAGAAACAAACTAAAAAATTGGAAAATGAAAACCAAGACGTATGTAATTGTATTGCTACATAGCTCAACAGCTGCAGACCCTGCCTGCTACTAACCAAAGGTGTTTACAAGACTTCAGCAGACTGTCAGATTCACTGACACAGGACACTCTGAAGATCAAATGAAGCTTAATGATGACTCAGCAAGCTGAATTCTCACTCTGTCATAACTCTGACCCTCGCCCTGTGTCTCTGTCTGTCTCATAATCCAGGACAGGACACGAATATGGACTGAAAACCACAATATAATCATTGAATATAACCATGATGGAGTTTCTGTATAGTGCGTGCGTGCGTGTGTGTGAGGGGGGGGTGGTGGACTGGTTAGTGTCTGTCTTTGTTGAGCTGCTGGTGGCACCTGGTTTGCACAGAGGGGATTACAGCAAGCAGTGCGTGTGTGTGTGTGCGTGTGTGTGTGTGCGTGCACTGAGTGATTGGGGTTGACAGCAGCCTCTGTACTGCTGGCCGGCCTGCAGATTTAGCCGACCTGTTTTAGACACTGTAATCTGGATTAACTGCAGCAGTGTGTCAGTGGGGACGAGGAGCGGAGCCTCCCCCGCCCCACTCTCTGCCCCTTCACCTGCTTCTCCATACCCCCCCATCCTGCTCATGTCCTCTCCCCTCCCTCTCACATGTGTACCTGCTACCTCTCTACTCTTCGTTACATTTTCTTCTTCTTATTTCCACAGCTTCCCTGAATCTCCGGGCCTCAACTAGCCGCAGTGTAGTGAACACATTCCTAAAATAAAGCACTCCTTGCATCATTCTGGATGCAGCTCTGTGAGGACAGCTTTGGGGAGGGGAGGGAAGTCGGACAGGGATTTTCTCTCAGTCCTCTTCCCTACTTCCCTATTGACAGGACAAACTGTTCCACTGTTGGCTGACGACTGACAGGCCATCATCAAAATTCGAGTTAACAGTGTTTGTACAACACGTGTGTCCTTGTGATCTACATAAAGAACATAACAAAGTATGGTTTTTGTACATGATTTCAAAAAGATCCCACTTCTCACTTCACATGTTGATCTCAACATCTCATCTGAATATAGCACTGAAAATATTTTAAAACGGCAACATTGCTCAATTAAAAGAGTTTCAATTGAAAATACAACTCAATCGTTTTGTGAAAAGGTTATAGGACAAACATTTCGAACCAATCAAAAGGAGCTGTAACAGAGCAAAAATGTCTGTTGAAGTGAGTGGGATAATATAAACCAAGAGAGTGAACAGCATGTACACACACACACACACACACATCCATTTCTCAGCAATATTTCCTCAGCACTGGAAACTCAGGAAAACAAAGTGGGAAATGCAGGAATTGCATGTTTTTCCATGTATAAACACAAGGTTTCCATTAGGTGCAGCGGTTCCCTCGTTGATCTCAGTCCTCAGTCCTGTGCAGGTTCTTCCCTCCATCCATCTCACATTCTTTCTGTCTTCTGCTTTCTTCCACCCATGTCTTCCTTTTCTTCTCTTAGATTTCTCCAGTCAAAACACAGACTCGTCCATTTTCCACTTTGTGTTGCCGCAGTTCTCTCCGGTTTCCTTTCCTGCTCCAACACTGAACGGATTGCTCTGTCTTTCCTCGCTTTATCTGGAGATAAGATACTTACTTTTCAGATAAAGCATATTATGATAAATCAAATGAGCTTTGTCGGTTTTGTGCATCTGTGTGTGTGTGTGTGTGTGTGAAACAGAGAGAGAGAGAGAGATAGAGAAAAGAGAGAAAGTGTGATTACAGCATGTGCATTTGCAGATGTTTGGGCGATAAATGTAATCTATTAATTATGTGTGATTTTACAGCAGATGTGCACCAGGTAAAATGATTGCTAAAGAGAAAAGGGGAGGGAGAGAATGATATTAAATGAAGTGAAACTTTCAAACAACATAATCACCTCTAAGATAAAAATAAATTTTGTGTTTTTTTTCTCTTTCTAAAACTGATATGAAGGACAAAAGAAATCATTTGTAAATCTTTTTTTGTTAAAGTTAAACAATATTGGTTTAAAATATTGCTGCCGAGCTTCAGATTCAAAACCTGCATACAAAATTATGATTTGAAAGTACTTAATATGGTGCTGGTTCACAAAAACCTTGAATGTTGTTTTCTCAGTTTAGTATAAATATAATGCTTATAACAGCAATGTTATTTATTTTTTTTAAAAAATGGTATTTAATTATTTCTTTCTATCATGTACTGCTCTTGATGGTAGAGTGTGTACAATTTAGCAACACTTACTGGTGAAGTTGCATGTTGCAGGTGAATATTCCTTTGCCTTACCCTTCTCTTCCAAGTGTGTTGAGAATCTACGTAGCCATCAGTTTTTATCAAAAACTCAAAATTTATATTAATATTATTAGAGACATAACAGATGCTAAGGACAACAGCGGTGTCATGGAACGTTCTGCACTCTGTTTTATAAACTGTATATATGTGTAGTTTCCATGAAAAAGGAACACGAATAGTTCAGTACAGAGCACTCGGTTAGAATGTCACTGGTTTTTCAGTTGGGCCTTATTTTATGCGCTAAAGCACGTTTTCTCTGCTCTCCCAACCCACATCAAAAGAAATGCATAAATCATACCCCAGTTGTCTTGCCTTCCTGTCCAAACAGGTAGTGCTGTCTCCCGTATGCAACACCCTGACTATTCATAAGTACTTCATACACCCCGATTACAAAAGGAAAACTGAACTATGCCTTTAATGTGGCATGTAAAGTGTTGGTGTGACAACCTGTAGTGCCGTAATTAGAAATGTCATCTATTGTTTTATGAAGAGATGTTTCAGAAAATTTGTATATTTTAGGTTCAGTCAGGTTTTTACCCAGAATTTATAGACTCTTGTATAATACTCTTGTATTCTTATGTATTCCCTTAAAATATTTAAACTATTATCTGTTTTTTTAATTGCTGTGCCATTCACTTTCCTTTGTGTCCTCAATAACATCTTACATTATTTTGTTGTATGTTGTTGTATGATTTAATCCCTTATTCATAAGTTTTAAATTTGTGTGCTTTTTAAAAAAAAAAAAAAAAGTCAAATGAGTTCACATTGATGAAATCTAGTTGTATTTCTCACTATAGCAGGGTTTGGACCTCATGTAGCCCAGTGACATTCCCATGCTGCACACGGGAAGTGTTTTTTTTTTTAATGTCAAGACAGCCAAACATGCTTCGACACACTTAAGTGTGACGGAAAAGCACAAAGAAGGGCCCTCTAAAAGTTTCAGAAGTGAATTCTAGTGCTCCAAAATTTGTCGTTTAGCAATTTGATGGAATAAACTCTTCTGTCATCCACCAGTTGCTGCACTGCTGCTGCATAAACACACAATCACTCCCTCAGTCAGCTCTGATAGTTCTGCTTGACAGAGCTGGTTTTCCGATGAGGGACAGTAGCAAACACATAACGTTGCATTATTTCTGGTTATGAGGACCAAACATTTCACAAAGGTCTATTTGTATTTTGTTATGAAAAAAGTTTTAAGGTTTCATTTAATTCATACTTTTTCATGAGATAAATGTTGAAGTGGGTTGTCTCCATGGAGACATTATTTATTATTTAACCAAACAGTCTGTATTGTTAGATTTTGTCTTTTTTGGTTTGTTAGTTTGTTCGTTCCTTTAAAAGAGTCTCCTTGGTCTAGTTCTGTATTATTAAAGATTTAATTAATTTAATTCATAACTTACAATTTGATCAAGAACAAACTTGTATTATGTATTATGTTTTATGTATTATGTAGCCTGTTGTCCTTTCCTTTGTGTGTGTACCTGGAATTCCTTATGTTGTGGGGACCTAAATCTGTTTACAGAGTCACATTATGGGACAAACATCAAGTCTCCATAACGTGAATTACCACATTTTAAGGTATAGACATGTTTTACAGTAATGCTGAGGTTAAGGTTAGGGTCAGGGTTAGGGCAAGTTTAAGGTAAGGTTAGTGTAAGTCTCCAGGAAATTAATGTAAGTCAATGCAATGTCCTCAGAAGTCATGGAAGCCAAAATGTGTGTGTGTGAGAGAGTACGTGAGTGTGTGGGAGGGGTTTTCTGGAGCCACTTGCTCCCTCTAATTAGCAGTGTGTGCCGGTAAAGAAACTCAGTGGAGAGACCTCACCAAGGCGCACGGGCATCCTGGGGCCACTTCACCTGTCTGATGACTAAAATCTGACTCGTAGCTTCAGTCTCGGAGGCTCAGCGCGCGCTGCAGCGTGTCTCACTGCGAAACTGACTTACAGTAAAAGCTGAAATCGCAGCTGGAAAAAAATTTTTTTGAAAAGTTTTGTGTGTCTAACTGGCTCTGGTGTGTCCCGCTTCTCGCTGCTTGTTACGCACTTGTCGTACTTGTTGCCGGAGCTGAGCAGTGAGGACCCGGCTGCTGTGACCTACAAGCCAGCGACAGGACTTAAAAGCCTGCAGTAAGGATGATGTCCTACATAAAGCAGCCCCATTACACCATGAACGGGTTAAATTTGCCTGGCCCCGGAATGGATGTGCTTCACACGACCGTCGCTTACCCATGTAAGTATAAAATCTTATGCATACTTTTACTTTTTAAAGTTACATTTTTAATTAAACGGTTTTGTTTATTGAGGTTTTAGATTTGTTCCACGTTTTTGTTCTTTTTTAAGCTCGTTAAAGTATAAATTCCGTCTCATCAGATGCGTAAAAGCGCGCGGGCTCATGCGTAAAGCAGTAAAACTCCAAACCAAAATTAAATTAGAGACGCTCCTTTGTGACATATAAACTGATAGAAAAATGTTAAATATAGATTCGATGATATTAATGTGTCTTATATAATGACTGTAGTCATTATATAAGATACTTTTCAGTGTTTCAGGGTGCAGTTCGTTCGGGATGATTTGATGAAAATATTATCTTCCATATTGTTTGTTAAAATCCATATTACTTTGCGGTCAGAGATGTGTGGAAAGTGCAGATATAACAGATATAGATATATATATATATATATGTTTCGATGCCTTTGATAAAATACAGATGCATTCCGTTTATGATCTGCGTTCACTCTCATCCCAGTGTCGGTGAGGAGATAAGAGAAGACTTTTTTTTTTACTTTAGTTTTTTCATTTTCCCCTCCACAGCCTCATTTCTCGCATTGTTGACACATAACAGTAGATGGATACAGATAATTCCCTAAATGTGGATTTCCGGTGACTAAATCTAATAAGTGCTCACTCGACTCGTTCTGAAACAAATACACCAAGGCATTTGGCTGCGTGGAATGTAGATATATACGTATGACTGTATGAACCCTAATCATCATAGTGAATAGTAAAATGATTAATATGAAACTTTATCCCTTTTCCCTGAGAGACTTAATCTGTAAAGAAGCAGTGACTGTTATGGTAATTTAATATGAAGAACAAATTCTCATCTCCATATTGGGATCAAGAGAGAAGAAGGGCAGGAACATACATTATCTATGAAGTTACCATCTCTATTTTGACAGCACAAACATATGGGGAGCAACAAGACCTGACCACATCATCCCAAATTCAGCTCAATCTAATTTTACTATAAAACACTTTCAAAAACGAGCTGCAACTGCAAAAGCCTGATCTCCTCTGAGTTTCAATCTCATTTTCCAGACAACGTTCCCCGTCTTTTGCTGCCTGTAAAATAATTTCCCTGCCTCTGTATTTCTTGTTGGCCTCACAGCTACACCCCGGAAGCAGCGCAGGGAGCGCACCACCTTCACCCGGACACAGCTGGACATCCTGGAGGCTCTGTTCTCCAAGACCCGCTACCCAGACATCTTCATGAGGGAGGAGGTGGCCCTCAAGATCAACCTGCCGGAGTCACGTGTGCAGGTACAGGGGGAGTGATGGCAGCCATATTGTTCAGTTTTTGTATTTCAACTATCTCTTTATGAGAAGAGAGGAACTTTAAAGATGACACGCTTCTCCCTACAGTGGGACACAGTGATATAGATCTCCAAACAACATTATTTCAGTAGCAACTGAAGCTGACATGATGTCATCTTTGGTCCAAGTAGCTTCTCTACATCTGAAAGTTGATGGTAATACCCAGAAATGTAACCACCAACTGTCCTGTTGCTACTGATTCAATGAATTATAACCATTATGAATACGAATCTACACAGATACGCAGTGACATACACTAGTCAACACTGCATATGTCAAATATGTTTAGGGCTGATAAATAATCAATTATTAATTGATTGCTAAACTAATAATCAACTAAAGAATTAAAACATTTTTTTCTATTTTTTCAGCTTAAATATGAGTATTTTCTGGTTTCTTTGCTCCATATAACAAAGAAATCATGAAAACAGAATCATTTTGGTTTGTGGACCAAATAAGACATTTGAAAACATCATCATTTCAAACATTTGGTGGACGGATAGAAGAAATCCTTGATTAATCAAGAAAATATTGGACAGATTGCTGAGTTGCAGTCCTACACATGTGCCATTGTCACCTGTGCGTCCATGACATATAACATCCTCACATTGTCTTTGCATCTCCAGGTTTGGTTTAAAAACCGCCGTGCCAAGTGCCGTCAGCAGCAGCAGCAGAGCAGTGGTCAGTCTAAGCCCCGCCCTCCCAAGAAGAAGGCCTCTCCTGTGCAGGAGCCCAGTGGTGCCCCTGACCCTGTTCCTAACCCGTCGAGCTCCTACAGCCCTTCCTCAGCTCAGTCGGGCCCCAGCCTGGCACCAAGCTCCAGCACTGGTAACACCGCGGTGTCCATCTGGAGTCCGGCCATCTCACCACTACCTGACCCCCTGGCCTCGTCCTCAGCCCCCTGCATGCAGCGACCCTCTCCTTACCCTATGAGCTATGGCCAGCCATCAGCTTACACTCAAGGCTACACCAGCACCACCTCCTACTTCACCGGCTTGGATTGCAGTGCCTACCTGTCGCCTATGCACTCGCAGCTGTCGGGCACCGGGGGCGCTCTCAGCCCCATCACCGTGCCCTCGATGGGGGGCTCGTTAAGTCAGTCCCCAGCCTCGCTGTCCTCGCAGGGCTACAGCACAGCCTCCTCCCTGGGCTTCACCTCCGTTGACTGCCTGGACTACAAGGACCAGCAGGCCTGGAAACTGGGCTTCACCACAATGGACTGCCTGGACCACAAAGACCAAAACTCCTGGAAGTTCCAGGTGCTGTAGATAGAAAGTGAGGAAGGGTTCAAGTGTGTGTCAGTGAGGTCCGTGTGAGACATAGTGAGCGGCAGTTCTGCCAGAAGACTTGTTATCATCACCTCTCAGTTTCTTCTTTGTAACATTTTGTCTTGTTTTCTAAAGTTGACCTGTGTAGTAGTGCATTTTGACTGAGAGACTTTGGGTGACTCTGTCTGTCACTGACCCAGCCTGACTGTAACTCACACGTGGTGTCCTCTTCATGCTACGTTAAATTAGAGCAGAGCCCCTTAAAAGTTTTGCAGGAGAGAGCCGAAGTCACACGTATGTAAACACACGGAGCCGACTCTGCGTGAGACACGACAGAAAGACTCGGCATGAACACCCACACTTTTTCACTTAGTTTTTAAACCTACATTACCATATAGTGAGAGGAGCGAACGCTTTAACATAAACAAGCTCTTAAGTGGGGCTGCAATGATTGACTAATTGATCATTCATTGATTACTAAGTGGCCAATTTTGTGGGGTTTTAATAGAATAAAAACTAGTTATTTGATTTAAACATTTTAAATGTAAATATGTTTGGGTTCCACTGCTCCTCTATGACAGCAAACAGAATATTCTTTGGTTTGTAGACAAAACATTTGAGGACGTTATCATTTTGAGTTTTGGGAAAAACTGATTTGCATTTTACATCTCTGTCTGCATTTTAAACACGACACAACAATGGATTCATCAAAGATATAATCAACAGTTTATTTGCTTTGGACATTGTTCAGTTGCAGCCCTACTCTTAAGTCCTTCATGTCACATCCTCTTTTGGGGTTAATTTATTTTAAGCTATTTATTGTCATGTTATTCTGTACTTAAGCATGTTATTGGTTCGTGTTTAGACCCTTTTGAGTATGTGTGTTGTGTATTTCAGTCTTGGCCCTGAGTTCTATCTTTCTGATCTGTTCCTAAAATAATTAGATCTTCTGTTTTAGCTGTGTGACATATTAAAGCAGTTTATTCTTAAACATTTCTCTGTAGTAATAATCATTGAATCGTGACTTGTTGCTTGCCCCCCGAACCCCCCCGCCCCCGGTTTGTAGCTTGTTAGGGATTCTGATGCTCGTAGTCAGTAATAGATTGATCCTCAGTGTGGATGTCCAGCAGCCATGTTGTCAGGTCTGGACCTGTCATGTTTGTCATATGGCCTGCATGGCTCTCACTGGCCCAACTTGGTTATTTTAGCTTATCTGTTTCTGGGAGTGACCCAATCCTCTTAGCCTCCCCTTCAGCAATGCCCTAAGTGAATTAGTTCGGATTATTGCCCTCTCTCCCTCTGTCTCTCACCCACCTCAGCCTCCTCCTCCCCCCTGACCACCTTTTCCTGGCTCTCTCCTCACGTTTATCCCTCCATCTTTTCGATCTTGCTTCATTTGCCTCTCTGCCTCTTCAGCTCTGCAGTATCTCTTGTCTAGGTTTTCAGCATTTTTGCATCACAGCATCAGCCCCCCCCAAGAAATAACATTTCCACATCACATGTACGAGAAAATGATGACCATTATCATTAAAAATCTTTTTTTTCCCCCACACTTATATTTGAAGCAACTCTGCGGTGTTGCCCTTGTCTGTTTGTCTGTGTCAGATTGGTGGTTCCCCTCGTTTCAACCCCACCTCAGCCGCTCGCCCCGCCGCTGAACCACCCTCCCCGACTCCTCTCTGACAACTTGCTAATCTTCACATGACCTGATTACCACCCTACAAACTTAGCTGTGACGTCAGATGTGTGGAATCATTATGATGAAGTCAGTGCATTTTGCGTGTATGGTGGGGGTTTATGTTGAAGGACGGATTCTGAGTCAGTTGTCTCCACATTCAAACACACGCTCGTAATGACATCCGTGACATATTCGACCGTGTTTTTAAAGCTAAAGTGATCTGTACGCGTGTCCTTTTTTAGCTCAGTTGTCACAAGTGACATATCTGTTAAATGAATATATAATAGTTCACAAATTATCAGATGCAATTCTGATATCAGGAAAAGGAAAAACAAATTGCTGCCCACCAAAAATATTACAACTGGAGTGAGAGAAGTAAATGGGAGGCCAGAGACACTTAATCCCACTCTGTGCTCGTTTAATCCCTCCGCCCTCCCTCTCTGTGGTGTGATTGGTTAATCCCTGTGACTGTGCGCTCTGGTTGGTTAACCCCGCTCACAGGGTGCAGCGCGCTTGTAATCTTCCCCCTCAGCACTGAGAGTTTCAGACAGACATTTGTGCTGTAATCCCAGGGAGGAGCAGATGTGATGGGGGATGGAGTGGCACGGTGCAGACCTTGAGGAAGGTGAACACATGTAAAGTCTGACAGAAAAGCTTCAGGGCCGTTTCCCCTAAACATTTTGGAGTTTATAAACGCAAAGCTTGAGTTTAGATCATATCTAATAGAAACCCAACAGGTCAATAAATGATGTGCACAGATGTTTCGGTGGGCTCAAGTGAAAAAAATGGCATCCACCGTTAAAATAATAGGGAAAAATATTATAGTGGAAAAGGTACAGTATGTACTTGGATATTTTCAATAACCTTACACTCAGATGTCATGCATAAAGATGTTTAATAGGCCGACTCAACAAGTTTCTACAAAAATACGGCATCAATGCAATTTTGGGGCATTATCACACACTTTCTATTTAATATTGATGCTATGGGCCACAATAAAAGAATAAAATGTGAAATGACTAAACGGACCAGGTCAGAGGTGAAATGGTGAAATGGTTTTTCGGCATCGCGTCTGTGTGCCAAACCCTGTGGTCGATCAAACAGGGAATTTTCATTTTTCTACCTGTGCACGTCTAAATCCATCCTAAATCCAGTACTTAAGAAATGTTAATAGATCATTTGTATGTGTACAGGCTGGTTGTCTCTAGGTGCACACAAACCACCAAAGGTGGAAAAGTTTCTTTGATGAACAACCATGTTGTTCTTAAGGGTATGAGGGGTTTGAGAGGTTTGTAGTGGTTGGACCAATACTTTTTGTATTTGTTATTTCTTTTTTTATTTTATTCTTTTGGTTTGTGTAACCAGGACAGCCCAGCTCATTGAGTTTTAAAATCAAATCTCTTTTATAGAGAGTCCTGTCCAGCACAGGCAGCAAATGACAAGTGAAACAAGTGAAGCGCTCAGGGAGCACAGACCTCCACTTAATGTGCTCAGTTGCCCCACTGTGTCAATAAAACTCAAATAAAGTAAATCAGATTGTAATCATTTTTCCTTGTGCCATAACCTACATCCTCGGAAAATGTAATCAAAATCCATCTTTTACTTTTTTGATGCTCATAAACAGACAAACCAGCTTGACCAATAAAGTAAAAAAATAAAATCCTTGGTGGCGGAAATTCCAGTAAATATTACCTTCTGTTATGAATATCAACAAATATCAGTGTAAAAGGAATTTACACGTGAACCTAAAATACAGTACATCATATAACTGGCAGCTTTCAGTGTGAGTCACTTAAGACTTTGACAGCCACATTCGCCTGCATCCAAGTTACTCAGGGTTCATTTAAAAGCATCCAGTGAGACCAGCTTTCTATGATTCAGCTGTTTGAAAAACATTTGCCTGAATGTGTTTAACCCTGGAGAAAATGTAATAAAACATTAACAACTGACACATCCCCACCAAACAACTGAAAACGTAAGTTTACACTTCAGATCAGACAGTGGGAAATAGGATCCGTGCTGCGGTTGTCAAAATAGAAAATAAGAATATGTCCTGTGTGTACAATGGATCACATTGTCATCTTCTGCATACTGGTTTGGTTGAATTAACATGTTCTCACCTTGGAACGGGTTCAAAAACATCAGCTTCATTATATCTGGTGTTGAGTTTCATGTAAGTAAATAAAGGAAGCTGTTTATCTTCTCGGTGACAGTTAAGGGTTAGGGTAACCATGAAAATAACACCACGCTGTCTTTTATTCAGTCCTGGCTCTGGGCATTATGGCAATGGACATGTGCCCCACCAAACTGTCCCACTCTGTGCCTCCCCAAAAAATAAAAAATAAATATTTATAATAACAGCTTTATTAAATTATGCGTGCGATTAAAAAAAAAAAACGTCCTGAAGAAGACAGTCATAATCACTAATCTAACTAAAATATTAACTTTACTCAAGACGTTGCAGAGGATTTAAAACCCACTTTCTCAAAATTAAATGTAGGGCCGCAATGATTATTCGATTATTATTTTACCAATTAATAATTAACTATTTTGATCACCAATAAATTGGTCTGAGTCTTTTTTTCCCAATAATAATACAAACTTTCAGATTTTTTTTTTTTTTTTTTTAGCTTCTTAAATGTGATTATTTTTGCTCCATATAACAAAGAAATCCTTTCTGACAAAACAAGACAATGAACATCGTTTCCAGGTTTGGTCAAGACCGATCAACATTTTTCCAAACAAGCCCACAATTAAACGAGAATATAATCCACAGATTATTTGATAATGAAAATAATTGTGAGTTGCTGCCTTAATTTGATGTGTCATCCAGCATCAGCTATAGACACATTAATCTTGTCACTTTGAAACATGGCAATACATTCACTCTATTAGTGGCCCAGTGAGCATGACCTGTGTAACAAGTATGTTCTCCAGTAAGACAGATAATATTACCACCTATGTTTCCCAGGTGGGTGAACACCTGATTCTGATTGGCTAGTACTCATTATCTGTGTTGCGTGGACTTGGTTGGCTTTCATTATGAGGGATGAGGTGATGATAAACTTCAGTGATGTATCGATACTGTTGGACACTCGGCGTCATCAACATAACCGTCTGCTTCAGCAGAAAAGAGGACATAGACGCAGGCTTTCCGAGACAAAAAAAAACAAAAACAAAAACAAAAGAGTCTCTTATAAACTTACCCACAGCCAGACCCAAGGAGGTGAAGGTCATGACAGTAAAACTGTGTGACAAAGGACAGTGAGAGCACAGAGGCGAAAAACACGAGGGACGCCGGGATGATTGGACACAGGTGAAACACATCAGAGCACAGAGGAGGACCTTCACTCACTCACTCATCTTCTACCACTTTTATCCTCCACATGAGGGTCATGGGGGTCACCGGTGCCTAATCCCAGCTGACATAGGGCGAGAGGCGGGGTACACCCTGGACAGGTCACCAGTCCATTGCGAGGACACACATAGAGACAACCATTCACTCTCACATTCACACCTACAGGCAATGTAGAGTGTCCAACTGGCCTAATCCCCAAATCTGCATGTTATTGGACTCAACTCACACACATGGGGAGAACATGGCAGAAGAGGACGATCAGACAGGAATTAAAAAGTGACCATGACAGAAAACTAAGTAAGCCGATGGTGATCACAGTTACCTTAGCAATTAAAGGCCATATATACTGTACAGTAAATAAACTCAAGTCAGGCTACACTTCTAAACAAAATTATTGGTTGAAGACATCGAGTGAGGGAACAACTCCACAGAGGAGAGATCCCTCTGTCAGAAACAAGTGCAGCAGAAATGTGGAAACATAAAATACAGAAATGTATTGCCTTCATTTCTAACAAACACTAAGGTCTTCCATCAGCAGGCAGCAAAGAGACAGTCAGGAACATCTTTATTACTCTACCTTTCCACTCTCTTTTTAAGACCCAAGACTTAATGATTCTTTATCAGAGATGTAACAACACCCCCCCCCCCCCAAAATGTAACAACCCCCCCCCCCCCCCCCCAACAAAAAAATAAATAAAAATCATACATCCACAGGGGCTTTTCTTACTGAAAGTATGGAAATAAAACCTTTCACAATGCAGGAATAATATTCTCTTTTAAGATTATTATAATGATTTAATTAACATATATAATAAGTAAAACATGTTTGTTTTTTAACGGTGGTTCAATTGACACAGTCTGCCGACATGTATAATGTAGACTCTATCCTGAATAACTGAAAATAGTTTATTAGGGGAGCAAATATATGATGTATTAATTCGGTGAAGTATTAAAATAGTGTTTTGGTAAATTACAGTGTTGTAATTTGGAAACAAATTATTATTTTATATTCAGAAAAAGGGAAATTTGGGAGTTTTTGTGTGTATGTGTGGAATATTTCAGTGGAGAAAGAAGTGCTGTGTTCATTACTGACTCAGATTATCTAACTTGTCTAACAAAAAATGTATTTCTTTTGATGAATCATGTGACACATCAGCATGTTCAAATATACAGTAGGAACACGCTTTAGAAGGAAATGTCACATGAGCAAGTGTGAGGTTTCTCTAAATTTAACTGGGAAGAGGATCTCACGTGGATGTGAGACTTTCATTTCTGACAATCTGAGCCCTTTAAGACAATTATTAATAATTATTAATATTGTATATATACACGTTTCCATATCTTTGTTGAAAAATAGATAAATGCCACCAAGTGAGCTAAAATAGTATTTTTTTTATTTATGGTGTCTTCAAAGCAGTGAACGTCCTCAACGTTGCATTATTGCCTTTCTTTTCCCAACAAATTCCATTATCATCATCCTTACGTTTTGAAAAGATTTCGTGTTTTGTGCATTCAATGTTGAGTTTATACATCATTACTACTGAAATATATAAGCGCACTGCAGTGCAGACACAAAATTCAGACTGGAGACAAAGGTCATGAGTGTTGTTAAACATGTCTTTAAGCAATTGTCTCTTTTGTTACTTCCAGATAAAAGACCCAAGTTACTACATGATGTGATAACATGTCATATAGTTGTGACACAAAGCTCACTGCTATTTGCAAACATGCCAAGATATTGATTATTGTGATACCCATTGTCATTTTTAAGCCTTGAAGAGAAGAAACAGCTAGTCTACACAGTGAATGTTGTTAAAGGTCTCCCCCATGTGGTCGTTTAGCTCTCCTACACTGATAAAAACTGTAGTTCAGCACAGTTATGTAATGTCAACCTTCGATTTGAAAAAAACTGGGGTTGAAGGTAAAAACAAAATGACACCATTAAGCACTGGTTTATTTCAACACCTATTTATTACCACCATAATATGAGAAATTTGGAAAATACAAAGATCAGCTTATTTATACGTCTGAAAATCTCAAGGAATAAGAAAAAATATAAAAGAAAACAAATGAGGTTATATTGTGTATTACAAATTTTGAAAGAGGGACAGGTTATATGCTCAGTTCCACAGAGAGACAGTGTGTGTGTGTGTGTGTGCAGGTCTAAACATGCAGAGTTTTTTCACTATCATGTCATTAAGTCTAATGCCTAATGCCTGTGGTGATAAAGAGAGAGAAAAAGATAGAGAGGAGTAACATACAATGACGGATGTACAGTGAACAATTGAGACGAGGTCATTGGGTACACCATCGCCCCCGTGTGGCTCCCATTAGAATTGATGCTGTCTTGGAAAACAAAGAAGCCCTTCCTGATTTTCTTAAACAAATCAGATTAATGTAAAAAAGTAAAATGACAGCCTTGATGGCAATATCAATTATGTTTTTTTCTTCGTTTTTTAAGTGACTTTGTAATTGGTAAAGGAAGGGATGCTCACCCATGATTTATATGCATAAGAGAAATAGACACCATATCCACAATAATAATCAATATTCTTAAGCAACCAAGAGATTCTTGTTTGTCGAGTACAAGTGGTTTGGAAGATCAGAGCGCACGCAAACACACACACAGACAGACAGAGACACTAGCATCTCTGCCGGTGCAGGTCACAGAGGTGAGGGAGGTGGAGCACAGTGGGGACAGTGGGGCGGGTGATGGTGTAGAGGGACAGACTGAGGAGAGGGGGGTGTTCAGATAGGCAGAGGCCTCAGGACTAGTTTTAAATAGCACCCTGCTGTGGAAGTTGCAGCTCCCCATAAGCAGACTAGTCCCTCGGCCATGCCCTTATGCTTTGCCTCTTTGAGCCACACAAACTACACCTGCCAGACTCACGCCCTCCAAACATGCAGGTGAGCTCAGGGTGGAGCTTCATGTTTCTTACCCACTGCTGCCTGTCTGAGTCTGTCTGCATGTGTGTGTCTGATCTGCTAAACCGTTTACATGCACAAAAAAGGTACCCTATAACATTTGGTGAAGACAAAAAAACAAACAAAAAAAAAAACTATGAGAGACCAGACTTCAACATATTTCTATCTCTTCATAATCAGGATTACTCTAACATCTACTGAGAAGCTGGACAGGCTGGGGGCAATGGGGTGAGGGTGGGGAAGGGTGAAGGAAGGAAGGCAGGGACAGGTGCAGAAAAAGAGGACAGAGGAAAAACATTGAGGACGACATTTAAGCGCGCTCTCCACGGATGCGGCGTGCCAGCTGGATGTCTTTGGGCATGATGGTGACACGCTTGGCATGGATGGCACACAGGTTAGTGTCCTCGAACAGGCCCACCAGGTACGCTTCACTGGCCTCCTGCAAGAGGGAGAGAGAGAGAGAGGGGACACACGTTAGAGGGTGAACAGAGTGTGTCAATATTAACAAGAAGTCACACATTTGGGTTTTTATTCATATAATTATTGTGCATTCCAACACACACACCTGAAGCGCTCCAATGGCAGCGCTCTGGAAACGCAGATCAGTCTTGAAGTCCTGAGCGATCTCTCTCACCAGGCGCTGGAATGGCAGCTTTCGGATCAGAAGTTCAGTGGACTTCTGGTACCGACGGATCTCTCTCAAAGCCACTGTACCAGGCCTGACAGACACACACAATCATAATTTCACAACAATTTACCTGCAAATACAATCCATTACATGAGTAACTTACAACTTCATAAACAACTGAGCAGTTCACAAAAATGTCTTCATTCAGACACAAGAAAATAAAGGCCATAATTCCATCCATTAATGTGGATTTGTTTATGCAAAAATTGCCCACTTCTCCTTTAAAAAAAAGGGGTATCAGCCACAAGTCTCTCTTATAAAAAGTGTAAATTAATCATTTTTGACCTGCCTCATTAAAATGTAACTCTGGTCCAGAGAAAGATGCTATAAATTAAACACTGTGGATGCAGCGCTTCTTTGATAACAAATAAATGTCTTTACACAGCTGCAGAAATGCTCTGTGTGTGCATGAATAAAGCAAAATTAACATATTTCATTTTGCGAAGCATTTTTGGTTGACTATGTTAAAGATTCCAAAAGATATCTGACTGATCGTAACCCTAACAGATGGAGGTCCATGATATTATTACCTGTAACGATGGGGCTTCTTCACACCACCGGTGGAGGGGGCGCTCTTTCGGGCAGCCTTGGTGGCCAGCTGCTTACGAGGAGCTTTTCCTCCAGTGGACTTACGAGCAGTCTGCTTGGTACGAGCCATAACGACAAAGTATCACCTGAATAGGAATACTAAAAGGAAAAAAAACAAAAACAAAAAACAAAGTGAATTGTGGTGAGAGTTCATATATTCAGGGTTCTGAACTCCCAGGGACACAGGAGCTGCTGGTCAACTGCTGCCTCATTTGGTAAATTTGTGCGACTTAGGTAAATCTGGGCAAAAGATTCATAAACACAAAGATAACAGATTTGAACTGAAAGAGGCACCAGTGGATTAACAACTTGTAAATCATTGATTTGTTATTATTTTTATACATTTCCTTCCTGGTCAACACGTTTTAGGGCTGTTAAATATTATAAATAAATAAATATAAATAATTAAATATTATTTCATTGCACCATCAATATTTATTCAACTATTACTATTCAGTACCTTGAATGCGCTGCAATCAGTTCTCTGTTGCTATCAGTGTTATTATGCATTAAGATGTGATGGTGTTATCACGGGCACTGTTGATAGCTCTGACCACAAGCCTTTTTCAAACTGACAATAACACGATGTGTTTTCCCACATCAGACTCAAAGTCTCAACATGTTCATTCCCATCTGGGAAAACTTTTCCTCCACTTTAGCAGCTGCACAAACACACCGCACCAATCAAGACACTGTGGCCTGGCAGATCCACCAATCAAATTGCTAATCACGTCATCTAGAAACTCACCAATCCGCTGCGTCCCTGTTATTCAACGACCAATGGGAGTGCAGTCTGCATGGTTTAGGGGCGGAGCGAACAACGATAGCCCCGCCTCATACCGCAAGATTATGGCCGCAGACCTTAAGGAAGCTACCGACGTAAAGGCAATAAAAGAGAGAGACGTAAACTTTCACATTTTTCCATAAAAACATAAAACTTGTGCGCACAAGACAGCCACCAAAATACAGGAGATGAATGTAGCGACGACTGAACCGCAACAACCGAGTGAAGCGACGCAATACTGAAGCGAAACAGCACCGAAGAAGCGGTGACTGAAAAGTGGAGCAGATATTCACAGTGGAAGAAGTGAGCCTGTGCATTGGGGCAGCTGCTTTCTCTTCACCGCGGCGTCGAAAAAACACACAATATCAGTGCTAAAACAACTTAATTTGAGCTGTTTTATCAACACAACATTAAATAAAATCTCGAGGAGCAAAAAGGACGAGCGAAATTAAACTTACCGAGGGTGAATTTAACGCCTTTTTCTCCTCACACGGACGCTAGTGTGTTGTGTTCGTCTGGCAGCGTCAGATATTTACTATCTCTCACACAATGGAAGCGGAGAGAGCGCGATCAAAATGGCGGTCCGTGTCAATCATCTGTCTCCCACAATGCAACTGCCAACGTTTGTAGACACAAAAACTTTGGATTTTCAACATGCTGTTGGTTTCTGACAAAAACTCTATCGACACCGCATTCATTAAAAACATCACTTTATAATTATTTATTACATTTATTACAAATATAGTTGTATTATGTCGTTTGTTAGCCAGTATTGTTGCAGTTTCACTACTTAGAAATACACAAATAAACGGAATGCTGTTAATTAAGCTATAATACTAATTATGTCAAAAGATATGCTCATTTTATACATTTTAAAAATATTATCAGGTCCAACAATAGGAGTATTAAGAACCTACTAATATACACACCCATGAAAAAGCAATATATTAAGACCAGCAGTGGAAAAATAAGTAGTAGTTTGGAGGTGCGTGCATATTACCATTAACAGGAAATACAAGGAACCATCGTAAATGTATATTGTTGATGTAAAAAAACAACTTCCTACAACACATGGGATCTTTTTGATTGCCTACTGTATCTTTGAATTATTTTGGGTCATAATTGGATCTTTATTACAACTTTAAAATTTTGTTTTTAAAATGAATAAAACGGGGACACATGGCCATATTATCAGTTAGGTTTTAATTATAATCTTTTTTAAAAACAACAAAAAAAACCCTCCAAACTGTTTATATTAAATAAAAATACGTACTTGTGACGGTGTTTTCTTTAGAATGAAAAATGACATGGCCTGGAAAATATAAATGGAGACTACTTAGAAATTTGAAAGATTTTTCTTAAACGTACAGGTGTAAGGTTGGAAATGATATAATTACAATCAGTATCACAAATTCCAGTGACTCTGGTTACCCGGGGTTTGTCCTACCTGATCACTTCACTTGACCATGACATGAAACAGAGGATGCAGCACATGAGCTCTGGGACCGTCACAGCTGGGATCAAAGATTCTGTTGTTGTGACCAAATCCTCATCACTTCATCAAATATCCAGGCTCTTGTCAATCAGATTTCAACACAATCATTGATTCACATTTTTTTGACAAATGTTTGGCCCCTAAAATCATCTCTAATTGTGCACAAGGTCCTCTAGTGGCCTAATTCTACTTTTGAAAACACATTGGCATTCTAAGTAGACCTCACAGCCTAAATGCTTTATCCTCATTAAAACAGGTATTGTTCTTAACACTCAGATTAATACTAGATAGAAAGTGGGGAGGTGGGAAGTTTATGAGGGACTTGAACTGATTAGTAGAGAGCATCATAGTTGATTGAGGTTTGAACTGTGAACAAGTGTAAGTGATAGGGAAGTATATACAGTAGGTGTTGGTCACTTTCTGAGTTAAACTAGGGCAAATTAGGTGCTGTGTCCTTGAGCAGAATCCAGACTAAAATGGTTCATGTACTCCAATTGGCTAAAACATTAATGTAAGTAACTGGCTCTTGCACTGTGATTTATCCGTTTTTTTTTGTTTTTGTTTTTTTTTTTGACTTGGTCAACCCATGAAACCATGTAAAAACATTTTATACTACAAGAAAAGTTAGAAGTCACACCGATTTTTTTTCTTGCCATTAACCAACAATAAGTCCATAATAATCTTCCAGGAATATGTGAATAAAGTAATCTGACAGAAAATGACACTTCTGCTCATCTTCTGCGCTCTACACACACCTGCATGGACACACACAGGAAAATGATGGCTACTTGTTTGTCTCCAACAGTAACTCTTGAGGTCACACTGAACAGTCAGACTGAACCACATAGAAATGTATTAGAAACATGCATTTAAACACACAAATTACAGCAATTCCTGAACAGTTTTATTTATTTCATATCTAACTTTAGATACCTCTAGTTTGGGACAAGAGTGTTTTCACATTCAAGTACACATAGCCTAACTTTAACACCCCATCTGAAAAGGAAGAGGTTTTAGATAAGGCAAGAGGAGCAAAACCTGCAAGCAATATAGAAGTCAAACGGTTACAGAATACGACCTGGATTTAGACATTTTAAACATATTGTAATTTTTTATGATGAACCTAAAGGGCATGTAGTATAATACCAGATGAATGTACTATGCATTTATTTCCAGCTAGAAAAAAATGGACCCAAATATCTTAAAAAAAAAAAAAAAAAAAAAAAAAACTATCCTCATTGCTTTAAATTCAGAACCAGTGAGGCGATACAAAACTAAATAACCCAGCAGATCACCCTTCAACCCTGAACTACATAAAGTCATCTACAGTGATCTTAAATCTAACTATCACTATGTTTGTGCAGTATGACAATGATTTGTAAGACAATGACAGAAAACACAATATGGTCTGTAGGAGTAAAATAAGGCTTGTCACCAAGTTGTTTTCCTTGCACAAAGCAGCGGCAATGTGTGTCTCACTATGGCATTTGACAGGAGCAGCGTTGTCACATGTGTTCAGTTAGTCCAGTTCATGAAAGTACCTTGAATGTAATGAAAAGGGGAAATAAAAAAAACAAACTCTTACACATCTAAGGCTACAACACTCACACATCCATCACCCTCTTTATCCCATTAATGTGCAACAACTGTGCCAAGTGATTTGGTCCCTCTTCTGCTGAAGAACAGATAATTACCAAAACATTCCATTAGAAGACACTGAAATCTGTTTATAGTAAAGTAACATAAAATGGCACAGAGGAAAAAAAAAGAAAATGACAACTATATTAACTGAAAGTAACCCACTGCGGCAGATCCTTATCAAGCTCTCACTCACTTGGAAACTCGGAGACAAACATGGACACAATGTGTCACCGACACATGTACATATTAGCAGGGGTGGTGACCTGTTTCCTGTTTTAATAACTTGTGCTGTAACATCCAGAAAAATAACGTAATGGATAGTGAACTACACAGAATTGTTCTGTAAGAGATAGAGAGTGCATGCATTTCTAAAATGCAAACCTTAATCCCCAGATGATGCTCATACCCAGCGCCACACCTAAAAAAGAAATACAACTAAGAATCCCTTTTTATGACAGATTCTATTAATATATATGTATATATGTGTATATATATATATATACATATATATGTATATACACACACACACACTGTATTTGACATTTTTGTGGTTTCTGTTGAAAGTACCTTATGTCTTTCATATCATATACATTTATGACTAGCTAATGTCTCAATCAATCAGTAATATGACCTCTTGAACAGTAATTTCAGGTACATTCAGGACTTTCTGTAAAAAGTCTTACAATTCATTAAAAATATACAGGAGCAAAAATATTGGTGATACGACAGTCCACTGTCCTGCAGAGGCTGCTCAACCATAGCTCATTAGTCTCTCTTCAACACAGCTAAAGATAAATTCACATGTTTCTCCCTTAAATGCTTCATTCAGTACGTATCTCTGTCTCTGGCCTCTGCATGGCCAGCTCAGTCTGGATAAAAGCTCCCTGGCCCAGTGCTGTGGAATATGCTCTGTTGCTTTGGCTCACTGTGAATCCTGGAGCAGGATAGGAACCGGAGCCTCCACGTTTTTGGACAGGGGCCTGAGGTTGAGGTACTGGGTGATAATCGTCTAAGTTATCATAGTGGGACTGTGCAGTTTTTGTGTTATGTTTCTGATACGAGTAGTCTCTGTCCACTTTGCTCTGGCTGTAGTGCTGCTGCTCGCGGACACTGTGTGATCTCTCTGGTTTGGAGCGGGCGAGTTGTTCCCTGGGAACTGATGGTTGGTCGTCTGTGCTGTGGTAGCCACTTGCTGTTTTAACTTTACTCTGGAGGTGGTCAGAGTCAGGACACTCGTATCGCGGTTGGATGTTCTTCTTGGGATACTCTTGCTGCCAGTGTTTAGACCTGCCACTGTTTCCACCCAGCTTCTCATCTCCAGTCTCGTACTTGGCCTCATATCGGCCACTCTCCTGATGGGAGAGACTGTGGCTCAGAGTTGCAGGAAGGGAGTGAGACGATTGGCCTTTTTTGGAACTGCTATGCTTGGAAAGTCCATCTGACTTGTCACCCGCTACACCGCCCTGGTTATGCTTATCAGTCTCCATGTACATGAGAACATCAGGGTCTGACACCATATGTCTGGGGATGTAGTGTCCATCTTTGCTCTCAGCTACAACCAGCACAGCTTTACCGGGGTCAGATTTACTACGCAGGTGTAAGGTTTCATAGCCTGATATATCTGCTGGTGTGAACAAGCCAACATTGTCATACTGAGATAGGACAGGGCCTTTAATCCTTTGTCTTGCCCTGCTCTCCCTGCGGATGGAATGCATTCGGAGCCTTTCCAACTCTTCTGGGTCCCATGACATGTAAGCAGCAGCCTCCTTGGCTCCATGGCTAGGGGGCATGTCCCTGCTCACAAAGCTGTGCTCCTTACCAGGAGGGAGAACGTGGCGAGCGAGGTAGTGGTACCCAGTAGCCTTTTCACTTGATCGACCAGCAGCAGCTCCAGGATCTCGGCTACCGTGAGAATGGAAGTGGCGGATTCGGATCGTGCCGTAAGGATCAATGTCATAGAATGGTGCCTCCAACTGGCTTGAACCAGAGTACGGACTGTAGCGGTACTGGACCCGTCCATTCTCAAAGTAAGGCTGTAGCTGTGTGACGTGGTAGTCTGCTTGTGAGGTCTGCAGAGGGGGTTTCTGGTAGGATTTGCACTGATAAATGGGCCTGTGGTAGAAGAACATGTCATCATCTGGAGGAACCTCAGTTCTTTGGATGGGCACTGAGCGAATAGTGGAAGGAACATGGAGCGAGTGTACTCTACGGATGGTGGGATAGCCTTGGTTTCTGTCGTGACTGTAACCTGGATGCCCTGGCCCTGAAGACATAAACACACTTTGGGGGTTTCCTCTGGATTTAATGGAGTGATGGTATGACCTTGGGCCTAAAGTGCTGTATCTGTTGTCTACTCTGGCACTGTAAGGTATCTGAGGCTCAGACTTGGACACATAGGCGAGGTGTGGGGGGACACTGTCTGGCCGGTAGTGGTGTGGCACGGACTGCTGGCCTAGAGGAACAGGCTTCTGGTGGTAGTAAGCAGCTCCTGCAGGTTCAATAAAAACCGCCTCTCCTTTAGGATGGTACAAGTATGCTGGCTGGTGCATGGAAGATTTATGTGGGGGAGAAAGAGGATGGTGAGGCAGAGCATTGTCCAGATGGCCAGGTGCCAGGCCTTCATCCCCAATGTGATAAGAGGCTTCACTTTGGCTAAGGGCTGCCGTGGCTAGTTTGCTCTCAATTGTGCGGACAGGAGGAGCTGGAGGTTTGGGCCCATAGGGGTCATGGTACCTTGTAGACTCTATGCAAGGCTGTACTGGTTTAATGGCCTCCCAAGGCTTCTCAAGAGGCTCAGCAGAAGTGGGGGCCACTCTTGCACTGACCTTGGAGAGCGTCTGAGGCTGGGGGTGGACTTGTGTCTGAGGCTGGATCTGAGGTTGAGCAGGTGTTGACAGATGAGGCTGTATCGGAGTTGGTGTTTGATGCTGGGGCACAGGAACTGCCTGCTTTTTAGGCTTTTGAGCTGTTGGAGGTGGCTGCTCTGGTGGTTTTGGAAAGACTGTTGGTAGCGCAGTGTCCTCTGACTTAACCTGAATAAAACACAGTAAAACACATCCTTATTTACTTAGGAAATAAGTGGCAAAGCCTGGTTGCTGGAATGTGTTGCCACAGCAGCATGCTACACTGTATCACCTCATTGTCATACTGTATGTAGCAAGTACAAGAAACCAGTGAAGATGAAAAAGCACTTAACACTGTTATGCTATATGCATAATGGTATACATATTTAGATAATGCTTCCAGGAGTCAGAGTCAACTTATAATGATGCTTAATAATATACAATTACCCATGTATATGATGAAACTGGCAGGACATGACACTTACCTCAGGGCCAGACTGCATGACTATGGTGTCTTTACAGCTGCCGCTGAGAGTGGAGGCAGCTGGAAAGGAGCTGGTATGGACTGGGACCTGTCCTGCAATAGTCTCCTGCCTCTCTGGACTTTTCCTGGTTGGAGATGTTGGGCTGACTGAACTAGACAGTGGAGCACACTTGTACAGAGGAGTGTCTGGTGGGGTAGAATCTGCATGTGGCTGTGTTTCAGGTAGACTTCTAGTGGATACAGCACTTTCTGTAGCCTTGTTGACCATGCTTGCTAACTCCAGCTGCTGCAAATTGATTGGGGGACTGGAAGTGGAGGAATATGATGAGGCTGTGGTGACAACTGTGGAATTGATGTGTTGAGGCGAGGAACTAGAATGCATTGCTTTCTCCTCAGAGGGAGTGTGGCAATTTGATGCGAGTGGATGCGACGTGTCGCGAAGGTCAGAGGCATCCTGTGACTGCACAGATGATACAGGTGTTGGAGGCTCGGAGGACCGTAATTGCGACTGGATGGTGACCTGCTGGGCAGACTCTGCAAGGGCTAGGGCCAACATGCGGGCAGCATTTTTGGGAGGTGGAGGTGGAGGAGGAGGGGCAGAGGAGGGAGCTGAAGAGCTGAGGGTATGAGGGGTGAGGTCCTTTGAAGAGTCCAGAGCTAAAAGTCCTATCAGGGGCAAAAAACACAAAGGATCTATGGCTGAAGAATTATTAAGCAAGAGAACAGTAGGTAAAGTAGAGAAATGACAGCAAGCAGGTCTAAGGTGCTTCAAGAGTGGAAAAGAGGGAAAAAGTAAGTTTGGAACTCCTGAAATGAGTCAATGAAATTATTGAAACCTGTGAGACTATATCTAAACAACAATCTAAAAAATCTAAAAAACAACAAATTTATGTATTTGATTGCATCATTTATCAGAGTAATTTTCAAGCTATGTTATAAAATTGTGATTATTTAGAAACATGCCAAAAAGTACACAAAATCATTGTCTGCTCCTTACCTTGGTGCTCTTGGCGACTGGCAGCTGGTGCCTGTTGCAAACTATCATCCCTCAGCTCGTGACTCTCTGCGCTGTCAAATGCCACCAGCTTAGAGTGCAGTTCCTTTTGGAAAGCTTCACCAAGTGACAGCTCAGCTGCTCGGAGCAGCACACTGCCCATCAGGGGAGGAGAGTCCTTGGGTTTTACAGGAGGAGGTAATGGGTGTGTAGTGACTGCCTGTCCAGTTGTATTCTTGTTAGGCATATCTGTAGAAAAAAGTTCTGAAGTGACAAAAGGGGTCATACTGATGGCCTTTCCACATTTAATAGGTGACACTGCCTGTGTGGGTTTATCAGCGAATGAATAGGAAGTGGTCAATTTCTTGTTTTCTGTATTTTCTCCAACAGCTGATCTAAGGTCTGTGGACACCAAGGGTGAGGTCAAGCAGCCCATGAAGGAGGTGGGAACCTCAGAGCAGTTGGTCTTGCCACAGATGCTGCCAGGGCTCCTCTTTAATGTGGAGGCCTTGGCACCACCTGGTGAGTCATCTAGGGAGAAGGCGAAGGATGTGTCTGGGAGACTGCACTGGAAAGACATGGGGTCGAAGTCCAAGGAGGCCATGCCAATGTCTGGTGGGCTGAGGTCCACCTCTTCACCTGCTGAGCGAGGCGGTGAAATGAGAGCAGGCACACAGATGGGCCCATCCTCTCCGTCACTCTCCTCTTTGGCATCCAAGTTGTCGTAGGAGTTGCAGTGCTGCCGGCTGTCCAGCAGCTCACCGTTAAAGGAAGCTGAAAGGGCATCGCTGCTAGAACGTGGCCTCCGAGGACGGTACACTTTGGACTCTCCTAAGAAAGAAAAAACATATGTCTGATTTATACACTTTTAAATCAGATTTGTCCACCTTTATTCACTTCAAAAGACTCTGTGTAATAGGGCTGTCATTTTCCTATCCAAAATGTGGAAATCCAGATCTGGACCCAAACGCCATTTCATCTGGACCTATTTCCATAAATCTTTAACTGCCAAGTTTTGACAGAGCAATTTGTCAACATGCACAATCTGTCAAATAAACCACAAATCCAAAGATAAAACACTATTTCATTATTACTATTTCAGTTCCCTGGATCCATTGCTTTTTAAACAAAGCTTTTATTGTGAAATATTTTCATGACCAACAGATGCAGCTTGGCCTTAGATCAGCTTTAAAATGAAGAACACAAGCCAACTAAACCATTGTCCTCAGCGAACAATAACATAATCAAAGCAGCGGTAAAGCATGTGGAAGTATTATAGGTTTTTTACACCATAGCTGTTAGCTCAACCTGAGTGAAGCTGCAAGTGATAAATCTTGTGTGACTAACAGTAAGTTATATAAATAATGTCATCACGTATGTGTATAATGGCAAGGGGTGGGGAACATCTAAATATATTCAAAGGAAAAGCATGCCATGTAATATTCGTTTGAACGCGAAATTTGGAAAAAGTGGCAGCCCTAATGTAGCTGTGGAGCAGCACATTACGGACAGCATAAATTATCAGAACTCATTATAGTCAGAAGTCAAAGTCAAGTGGAAATATTTAATTACCTTCAACATTATGCAGGGAACTCAGTGACTCTTCACTTTTGGCTGATCTTAATGTTGCTGTGTCTCCTCTGCCTCCTGAAACATGATGATTGACACGTTTTAGCATTGATGATAAAGTAACACTTTTAATTATATCTGTGGAGAAAGGACTGACCGGCAAGAGCCATAGCTTTTAGTTCATTAGGCTCACTGGGATTGCGGTGAAGCTTGCGCTTTGACATGGAGGAAGACTTGCCCAGGTTGAAGAAAGAACGCCAGCTACCCACAGGAGATTTCTTGGATTTAATAGGAGGCCTTTTCCTGTGGTTATTAGTGGTGAACAGGAAGAGAACAGTTAGTTACAAATTATAGAACTATCAGCAATATAATAATACATTATTCACAGCTCCTTGAAAATATCTTTGTATATAAAATCAAATCATCTTCATTTTTCATACAACTGCCCAAGTTTGAAAACTACAGACAACCTGAACTGGCAAACTGGGGTTCTCATGCAGTTCTACAGCGACCAGCAGAGGGAGACATATTCCAGCAGTAAAATCAGTAGAAATTGCAATAATAATAATATGAATATTTTTGCAACAAACAGCCTACATTACTTAATCTATATCAATCAGCCTTATAAAGCTGTTCTGATTTCAGCAGAAGGACTCAACAAACCTCTCAGTGGGAAACTCGATGACGGTGTGGAACTTGCCCTGCAGGGCAGCTGGACCTTCGCCCACCTCAATGTACTTGCTGTCTTCCGTGACTGGAGAGTTGATCTGAGCCTGTGTCCTGGCCTGTGCTTCCTCCAAACTGAGAAGTTTTGTTGAGGGCGATGAAACTAGTAGAGACTTGGGCCGCGACAATGAGTTGTGACCTGATGTTGTAGACGCAAGAAGGAGTAGAGCAATAAATGGTAAAACAAAAGTTGTACTGGGTAGTAAAATGTCCATTTGTGCAGCATCTGTGTAGATGTGTACCTACCTGCTCCCTCTCGTATCAGTGAACTGAGTTTAGTGCTGAAGAGAACATCCACATGGTTGAGGATGAACTCCACTACCACAGACTGAATTCGTACTTCCATGAAGGCTGCTGTACCGCTGAAGCATGCAGATTCAATCTGTTTTGATCTGAGAAAAACCACAGGAAAAAACAGTGAAAAGGGAAGAGGTTAAGTTAGATCTGATTTAATAATGAGCCTGGCTCCAAAACAGACTGAAACAAATTCTGCCTTTTGTATTTTTTAATCAAAATAACATAATTTCTGCATTTGATGCTGTGTGAGCACTTTGATTCTTCCACTCAGACAGAATGAATCATTTAAAAAGGAACTTTCAGTTGCTCAGGGCCCATTATCACAGCTGATTCAAGGCCAAATAGGAAAAACCTATAAATATTAAAGCTCCAAAGTGTAACATTAAGGAGGATTGATTGGCAGAAAGAGAATATAAATAGTATCTTTCTGTAGGTTTATATTTGCTTAAAATTAAAAATACTTGATTGTAAGGCTATGAAAATCAACGGTTGCTTGACATAGCCACCATTTTGTGCCACTGTGTTTCTACAGCAGAATGAATGAACAAATCAGCCATAATGAAAAGAGGGAAACAACACCCATTCTGGTATGCGAAGGCCACAATAGTTCCTTGAAGCACTTGGGAAAGGAAGATGTGAGTGGAGGAGCCTTCTGTTTGTTACAATCAGCAGTATTACAATTGGATGTTGTTAATTGGATCACAATTGGACGTTGTTAATACACACTGGACTGTTAACTAATTTAATTAACTAGTTTTATTAGTTTTTATTTTATTAGTTTATTAGTTTTAAACAGGGGACATTAGAGGCAACCAGGGCAACTTTAATTTGATAAAGAAAAACATTTATGCAACCAGTCTTTGAAGCAGAATGGTGTCTCACCTCAGCAGGTTAGGAGCCCAGACAATGGCCAGGTTCTTGCTGTGCATGTTGGTGATGTAGCTGAAAGCTGCCAGACGGGAAAGGTGTCTCATGAGGAACTCGAGGGTCCTGGAAATCAGGTATTTATGCATTCAGATTAAAAAGGTTCCCCCTCCTGATGTGCACACTGGCCATGATAGAGCAAGTTCTATAGAGCATCAGTGGTACAAATCTTTTCACAATTTAGATTTATAATTTTTTTTTTTACAAAGGAGAGAATTTTTATTATTATTTTTTTAAATCACCAGCAATGTAAAAGTAATCTGGGACCTGTTAAAATTATTCCATGGAAAGCAATGTGACATCACAAAAGCCCTTGATATTAACAGTAATAGACATACACAACATACACATCTGTGATCTGCTGTTATTAAGCCTGCCAGCAGTGGGCAGTGTGCTTCCACACTAACCTGTAATGCGGTGGAGGAAGCTGCTGGATGACATCATGGATTTTGATGAGCCGCTCTTCATCCGTTGCTGCTGATACGGCCTCCTGTTGAGTCAAAACAAAGCAAGTGATGGTGAGATGCGTAGAGTGATAATGTATCTCTGTATTAATGTGAAGCTCGTTCACACATTGTTCCCGGTTCAAACAGACACATGGAACCTAGAGGGGACATCAGCCTCTGCTCTGCTCCCCTCAGTTGTCATAACAACCACCAAACATTTACTTCATCCTCAGAGACGGACCTTTTGTGCTTGAAGAAGGTTTTTTATTCCAAGTCACACACAGAGCGGTTTGCTTCATTTGTAATAACAGGGTGTGTCAAGTACAATGCTTTCAAATTAGCAGAAGTGTCAGCAACTCACTGAAGACAAATGTGCAGAATAACTCTAAGGGAATTTACTTTCTCCACTACAGTCTTATAATCACTATGTCATTCCGCAATCAGCGTCCTTTGGGGCAACTGTAAACACAGCCGATAAAGTCACATGCTCTGAACATTAACAGACTAGCATGGACAACGAGTGTGTGAGAGGTGTATGAGAAGTGTTTCATTCTGCTGAGGCTTTGCTTACAGAGAATTTCTCATATAGTTGGTAGGTGAGCAGGGGGTTGGGCAGCTCTCTGAAGTAGAGCTTACACAGCGAGCCCACACAGTGGATGTCCTGGATGTAAACATCTTTGGTCAGGTCAGGGATCTGCTCAGAGTCAAACTCATGCCTTAAAAAAGAGGAAGAGAGCAGAGAGAACAGTCAGAGCACTGAACTTTTTACTAATGAGGGGTCTGATTCAACTTAATTAAGTTCATTTAATTTATACGATAGGAACATTATTTGTGTAAAATCATGTGCAAATCATACATAAAGATAACATCAATATAGGGCATTGAACATAAAGTACCATCTCTAGAGAGCATTCAGCAGTGATAAATAAATTAATCTTGTTACTGTAAAAGTATTAAATAAAACAATTTACAAAGCTATGAAGCAATAGCAATAGGGTAAGATGAATACAAGACACAAGCGACGTTAGGCTTAAAACTAATCTAATCAGAAACTGTAAAATTAAAATTAAAATTAAACTGGTCTTGCTGTCGACCTAAACGTAAGTTGGAAATGTTGGTGTAAGCTGGCAGTAATAATTGCAGTTGACCTAGAAAGACATAATCAGAGAAACTGAAACACAAGAACTAACACCATTACATGCTCAAATAAGCATTCACCATCTTCCCTTATCCAACATTGTGCACATGTTAACACTAACTAAACATATTGATGAGTAAAAAGTCAATGTTTAATTTTCTCTGTTATAGAACAGATGAAGTCATCTTAAATACAATTCAGGTGATCAGCGTTTAAGTGAAGGCGACAGAAAAATAACATTAGTAAGTTCTCCAGTAGCAAACAAAACATGTCAGCACACAGAAACACAACCTGGTGCTCAGTCGTGTTCACTGAGCAGCGTGTGTCTCTGTCTCTCTTACCGCAGTTTCTGGATATTTGAGGCGATTCCAGAGAGGCGGTAAATGCCATCCACCACACCATGTTTCTCGATGAACTCGGTGCAACTCTTGAGGACCTGGGGAACTGTGAAGAGAAAACCATATGTCATCATATAAAACATCTTGTTCAATCTTCACCGAACAGCACAGGGTAAAGGTTAGAGAGTCTTACACGAACACTATAGGTCAGAGGCTTTTTGGACATAAGGCTGCAGGCTAAGAGAGAACACTAATTATGAATACATTTTTTATGATTTTGTTTGGAGAAAAGCCATTTATAAACTGAGGGCAGAAAGAAATAAGAGCTGTTGCTGTTAGCAAGTTTTTATGTTTTTTTTCCCACAAACAGTGAGATATCTTGTTATCTGTGTCAGCTTCAAAGCACAATGGGAGTGTTTGTGTATGAAAGATGCAAAGAAAAAAAAACAACATTAAACACAGAGTTTCTTTAGTTTCCTGCAACCATGAATCATGGAGGCATGTTCTTTCTTTGTGTGTGATAAGGATGGCGTGTGTGTATATGAGGAAGTTCCCAGGCCTCCCACTGCTCACACATCATTCAGTTGATGACAGAGAGTGGGACACTCACTGAAGCAGCTGTTCAGATGAATTCCAGGCAAGGGCTGAGAGAGACTGAACGCTCGCGTAGAAGATTTTGCTGTGAGGTTCTAAAAATGTGCATTTTGGTGTAAAAAAACATGTCTCCATCAATATGAATTCATCTACTTGGAAACTCTACCATTCCTGTGGAATTCACCTCAGAGCATTTAGACTGACTGAAAGTAGAGAGATGTAGGTTACTAATGTTTGGCTGTTGCCTCCTCTTACTGATAAAGGTATTGTGTTAGAATTCTATTACTATTCAGTTCTAAGAATGAGTCTGAAACTTGCTATGAAGCAGGTTTTGGGGGAAAAACATTTGAGACCAAGTGTTTGCAACCTCTACAGCTTGGATTTGAAAATGTTGGTAGAGCTATAGTAATTAAACACAGTGGGAAATCATTTACTTGCTAGCCTATGATTTAACACATCAAAACCTAACTCCATGATTTCTTGTGCTGTAATCAAAAGAAATAAATCATTTAATAAAAAAAAAAAAAAAATCGGAAAAAAGACAGGCATGTAAAGATGGAATTTCTGCAAGGAAACTGAGCAACATCTGTCCCACAGACTGCAGGCACATCAGCATGATTAATACATGATGTTTTAATGGGGGTTTATAAATGTAATATTTATTTTGTGGAACATGTGCTTGTGGCTTTTGCTTTCCTAACACTTAACAAAAAGTCTAGCCATCAATTTAAACTAATTACATTTTTATTTAAACAGCATGATTACTTCAAGTACATGAGCAGATCTTTTAGGACATCATGTACAATTGAAAAAGTGAAAACCTTCACATAAAGTTCAAGTTTACATGTGAAATGCCACCTCAGTAATGGCAGGTTGCCCCTGTCTGTCTGCAACACTGTGTCTGCTGTCAGTTCACACACTACATATCATTATAGTTATGTTTTCAGTGTCTGTTGTTTGCCTGTTTTCAGAAGGATTACCTTAAAAAACAACCAATATTCTGCCAATATACATGTAAGTATATATAATAATATAACTAAAATGACAAAAGTAGAGTGTAATATCTACTAAACAAATTAAAGTTGGTATAGATTTGGTCAACTATCCAAAGTTTTATTGGGAAGGGAATACTGTATAGTTGTTATACAGTCAGTCTTCTCAATGTGTTTGAACGATGGCAGAGTATGTGACCGTAAAGTAGTGCTGAACACAAAGGGGTTGGCTGTCGGTGACAGCATCCAAGTTCTGGCAGATGTATGAGTGTTCATTGAGAATATTCTGTCATTAATTGTGTTTTTCCTCACTTCACAACATCACAATAAAGGTGTGACTTTTCTGAAATAATGTGCCGATAAAATGCATGACCAGATACAGAACATGATCCATTAACATGAATCAAGTTTTCAACTTAAAGTCAAAATTAACTGAGATACAGTTATTGATCAGGGCTGAACGACAGAGCAAACATTACTGCACAAGCTGCAGCTGATGTTAAAAGTGGAATCAGCACACCATGATTCTCTTGCTCTGTGACCAACATCACATCAGCTCACCTGCCACTCAGACCATGCTGCTGAGAGATCACTGAAACAGATAATTGTAGACTTCAGCCCCACAATCATCTCAATATCCGAATATCTCAATAGCTGATGTGTCGTAAATATTCTCTCAGAGCTTTGTGATTTATTTTAGCTAAAAATCTCAAAAGTTAAAAGGTCAACAGATGCTTAAAGGTGAAATAACACCACTCTCAGAGCAACAGTCATGATGACATTGGCATAAGCTAAACTTAACCACCAACTGAATTTGCATTTGTACTTCAAGTTTACAACCTGTAAACTGTGGCCCTTTTAATACAGTAGATTCTCCGCATAACAGCTGGTATTCACATCATAACTACATCTAATTATAGCTGGGGGCAATTTATTTTCCATGCTACTTCCTTGAGAGTTTTCAGTTTGCTAGGCAACAGGTAAAGAATGCAAGAAGTCACTGCACACAGCCCATAAATAGTCTGGCATATTTATGGCTGGCCTATGACCTTTATTGAAAAAATGAAGAAACAAATGTGACAAATTTAAGAGGTGTGGCTAAACGGATTATGCCTTTGAACAGAACCAGACTAACTTATCTCCCATTTCCATTTTTAACCATTAGCCAAGTTACATTGATAGCTAGCTTTAGCTTCATAAACAAATAGACAGATGGACATAAGTGTGCATATAAAATTCAAGGTTCTTTTCTATGTTAATGGTGTGTATAGGGGAAAATGTATCCAGGTAGGTACTCTTAGATGTGTTTGTATGTCTTACCATCATGTCCTGAGTTTAGAAGGTGTTCTCCCAGGTCACAGCCGAACACCCTCTCCCGGAGGATGCCCCTCTGCTTCAGCTTCTGTTTGGTTGGCCTGGACTTCATGAAGGACCGCAAGAAGGTGATCAACTTCCCGTGCTTCTTAGACACTGAGGAATGAAGGAAGGAAGGACACATGTTAGATCTTTTACACATGTTTTGTACACTACAGTGAGTAAGGGCTCAGCTTTCACAAGCTCTATACGTGCATTGGAGTGAAACCCCATACAAGGTGCTCAACGTGTCCCATTGTGCATTTCAGTCTTATTCTAATGCTAACTCTTCCTTTATGCATGTCTGGTTTCCTTGAAGCAAAAGCTTCATTCTTAAATACCACCTCCCAGGCAACTACAAAGGAATCCTCAACATCCAACACCAGTATCCTCAGTTCCTCTTGCCAAAAAGGAAAAAAAAAAAAAAAAAACCCAACCCGCATTAATCATACACTTTGCCTGGGAAAGGGTTGTAATCTTCTTAAACTACACACTACTTGTTTTCTTCGCTTTTCAGAGATGTGGAAAGGGCATCACTGAAATCAAACAATGTGATTTTTCTCTGCATGGAGGAACAATAGTACTGGCCTCTCCTCTAGATATTTGTTCAAAAAAAAAAATAAAATAAATAAAAATAATCGAAACTCCTTCCCTTGCACCCACTGACGGCAGTAGCAGAGCATTTTTCCACTATGAGGCCAATTTACTCAACTCTGCCCAAGCTTGATGAAAGCATCAATTATTAAAATCACTGAATTTTTAGGTTTAGATCTTAAAGAGCAGTATATGAATCTTTAAGGCATAGTACAGCATTTAATTATTTTTATAATTAAAAAATATTTTTTTATAATTATTTTACTTCAATGCCAGTGGATTCACATTTATTCACCATTTAAAACTAGGATCTGTAATTAGTTTCTTAAACACTAAAAAAAACTGTCAGTAGCCCTTGCAATACTGTAATGAACATGACCAGTCTGGTGAACCTTTCAAGGATCAAGGAGCTTTATTTGTCATTCGAGATATGGTACCCAGGTCTCAGTATCCAATACTACAATACTACAAGTAAAAATAGTATAATAAAATAAAGACACCTAAAACCAATAAATAAGTAAAACCAACAAATTAATAATAAATAACAGCCATATTATAAAATAGCATAGCATCATTAAAAAGTGCAGCAGGTTTTACAGTGGAGCGGCAGTGTGAAACAGTTCAATACAACATCCTGGAAGAAGCTGTTTTTTACTCTTGTGGTCCTTTGTCTGGATGCTGTGCAGCCTCCTGCCTGACGGGAGAGGGGCCAACAGCTTGTGTGCAGGGTGAGTTGTGTCTCTCATGATGCAGACTGCTCTCATTCTGCATCTGCTGGTGTAGACATCTGAGGGGGGTAAGCTGCATCTCGTAGTCCTCTGAGCAGACTTAATCCCCAACTGCAGTGCTTGCTTCTCTCCAAATGTGCAGCTGTAGAACCATACACTGATGCAGGAAGACAATGTGCTCTCCACATCCTCCTTCTTGGTTTTGTTGTTATTGAGGATCAGATTTTTTCCTGCACCACAATCCCAGTCTGTGTACCTGGTGCCTGTATGCCAATTTGTAATCATTGGTTATAAGCCCCGCTACAGAAGTCTCATCTGCGAACTTCCGAGGTTGGTTGCTCCCATAGAGAGCTTTGCAGTTGTGTGTAGAGGAGTGGGCTAAGGACACAGCCCTGAGGGGAGCCAGTGTTAAGGGTGATAGGGTTTGAGAATGTGATTGTGACCAATTGTGATGGACTGGGGTCTGTTAGTTAAGAAGTCCAAAATCCAATTACAGAGTGTTGGGGCTGTCCCAAAGCACAAAGTTTGCTCACCAGTGTCTTTGGGATGACTGTATTAAAAGCAGACCTAAAAATCCCATAAGAGCCACCTCACATAGGTGTTCTTCCTCTCCAGATGTGTGAGAGACTGATAATTAATAATAGCCAAGGTGGCATCAGTTGTGGAATGGTCCTGTCCATAGGCATACTGGTGTGGGTCAGTTGTTATGTCAATGAGCTTCTTGATCTGTGTCATTACCAGCCTCTCAAAGCACTTCATTATTGTTGGAGTATGTGCAACTGTACAACTAAAACTGTGAAACTGTTTCCCAGTCCTCTCATCTTTTATGTCTCTTGCCTCGATGTCGAAGGTCTATCCTCAGCTCCCGTCGCTGCTGCAGTGGGTGGATACATCTTCATCTTATATCTCACCTTTGTTTTCTCTGCTAGTCTATTTGATCCTCTGCAGACAAATACATGTGGTTGTCCTTCAAAGTGACTCAGAACAACAATCCCTCCTCTTTCACAGCACAACCAACCTCTCTGAATCTCAAACCAGCAAAAGAGCACAACCACATGGCCCACACTCGTGGAATCTGAAACATTTCAAATAACAGTGCAGATGGTCTCGCTCAGGAAAAAAACAAATCAAATCAAAACACCCGGAAAACCTGCTTAAAGTTCACTACTGAGGACAGTGGTCAAATGTGCAATACCTATCTTGCTCACTGTGTTCTTTCGGCCACAATATCTGGAACTTCACTAAGTCTCTCATAACAAATTGATGGCACTAACTTCTCCTGTCCTAGCTGCTCTGGGCTGAAATGGAAAAACTGCTGTGTATATCAGTTTTTATCTTCATTTCAGAGCACACTGTTTTAACAGTCATATTCACATCCTTTCCACTTTTCTAATGCATTTCACAGACCTGACATCATATTCAATTTACCTGCTCTGGCCAAAATAAGAGGAACACATAACATTTGGTCAAATCAATACCTAATCTCGTGAAAGTTACCAGTGCTCTCTGCTGTCAAGCTGAGCTTTGCTGTGAATGAAATAAAACTAAATGCAAAAAACAACTTTAGTTGTTTAGCGTTTAGCATTTAGTGATTATTAGTACTCAAATGTTTATATTTGAATCCAACTTAAATGCACATACATCATGGAGCACACATGCTCATATGAATATTGTTATTACAATGATTTAAAAGAGCCACTGTGTGAGTACATTTTGGATAGAGAATTAAAATGAAAGAGAGCCCTTGTTCTGCATGTTAAAGTTTTATATTATGGAGGTTAAAAGCATGCAGCAGACTTAACTTACGGTAAGTGAAAACATCAAGACCACAGTAGAGGTAATAAACACATTGCATTGTGGCTGAATTCGGTCTCTCTTTAACCCATTTTTCCACCCAATGTCCTCTGGTTCAGTTATTGAAAAACTGAGTGAACCAGCCAGTGTTTTTACAGTTCTGAGACGAACTACTGTTGTGTACTTTACAATACTAACTAAAATAAAGTACATTTCTATTAATTAATTTACTAAAACAATTCAAAAATGACTTTCATTAGTTAAATCAAGTTCCATTTAGATCCAATTCATTCACTTTGCAAATCAAGAAAGGATTCTTTATCAACACCATGTGATTGTCTTAATATTAACATCAGTGTCTTAAAAGAAAATCTTTTAACTGATTCAAAACACATGATATGTGTGCCTCAAAAATAAACTAATCCTTAACCAAGATAGATTTGTAAACTCCTTGCTCCTTATAGTAAATACAAATGTTTGAATCCTATTGCTATTTTAATGAAGCAGCACAGGTAATTCAGTATCAACTGTCAACTGTTCTCTGAGCCAGAATCTGTAAACAAGACCCAGTGTTTCTTTTCAGGGGAAAAGTGGAGCTACAGTTCAACCCTCTGGGAGAAATTCCTTCTGTACTGCTGTAACCAGAGACAAAACAGCTGAGGCCTTTGTTTACTCACAGTTTAGGGATCAAGAAAGCGGTCCCAGTATCATACAGGGAAAGGCATAAACAAGAAAAGCACAATGACAAGTATGACTCTCGAGAGCACGGACAGAGACTCCCATCTGCGTACTGGAGGGCAGATGACAGCCTGAGGGCCAGTAGCTATTCAAGCAGACCCAGCAGTGAGGTTGCTGACACACTCACTGCTGAAATCCAGCTGGGTAAAAAGCATTTAATTTAAGAAGAGTGGGACTGATAGGCTGCTTTCTGTGACACTAATTACAAGATTTAGAGCTTCGGGGTGCAGTGATTAATTTATGCTTTCTCATGAAATTGGAAGACTAGCAAGGATACCATTGAAAAAAATAAAATATTAAATCTAAAGCATCACAGACCAAGGTGTCGTAACATGCACTCCCTCACATAAGCCAGATTCTAAAGACAAAGGATCCTACAGTTCCCATGATGCAACTGGATATAGTATTTCATTATACCCTCTCTGCCCAGGGGTGACACTCAAATGCTGTGTTTCTATCAAGTGGTACAGTGCAGTTAAGCTCATCATGAAATAGTATATGAACTCTGACCTGGCTTGCATTTAAACCATGGGGTAAGAGGGCCAGAGGGTGGTAGTTGCATCAGCTATGTAGTGTCACATCATTGTAGTGCCACACAGTGTAGCCAGTTAAGAAATTCAACAAAGAATCAGTGCAACACAATAAATGGTGCTGTGGGGAAATATTATTCATATAAGTTGTAAAAGCGTGTTACAGAACACTTAAAATTGTATGCTTTGAGGTTATTCCATTCCATTCCATTCAATTGGACTGCATTGTTTAGCTCCACACTTTAGGTGACAGATCTTTCACAACCTTTGACAATTGAAAATCAAAATCAAATAGCTGCGTCATGTGCTGAACTGAGCTGTAATTGTATTATTTTCAAATTCCACACCTACAGTTTGTATAATACAGGTCTGTTATTTTCTAGTTTATTTTTTTCACACCTGAAAGACACAAAGTACTTCAAAAACAAATTTAAACCTAACAGCCGAGTGGGACCAACCGTTACTAAACTAAACTGAACATCATGTGGAAAATTGGAGGAGTGCCTGTTTGATACAAACAGCTGTCAGTGGTTTCTGTAGAATATATATTTGCAAGAATTATAAAACCTGATGACATGCCTTTGACACTGGGTTCTCTAAAAGGTGATATGGGCTGAGATATTTACAGTGAGGGAAATAAGAGCCAAGTGGCTGAAGCTGCTATCTGTCATAACAGATCAGATGAGGCCAGATAAAACAGAGAAGGATAGTTCCTGCCTAATCATTGCTAACAGGTTTCAGCTGCAGCCCTGAACTTGCAAACTGTATATGCATGACAACTCTTTTCCCTAAGAGAGCCCAGCGAGGGGCTGGGATATGACAAGCAGGGGGCCAAGCATTACAGCAGAAACAATTGCAGACGTAATGGCATACATCATGCACCGTTTCCCCCACTGAACCCCACACCGAACACCTCATTCCACCCAGTTAGTGAGGAGTATTTCAAAGTGCACAGACAACAGGAAAATTCCAACTTCTTAGCAACACTAAAGCTGAGCGGTGACACCACAGAGCCAATCAGCCAGAGACCATTAATACAACTACTGTGCGCATCATTGTTCCACATGCACCAGGAGAGGCGTGAACGTGGCTCTGTGGAACTTCATAGTGCTCACATTACAACTCAACTCAACCGTTTCACAACAACCAGTGGCCCCTCCTTAACACACAAAGACACATAAGCAGTGGAGTGGGAAATTCAAATTGCCCTCCTCTGCTGGTGGCTATGATTATGATATTGTTGTCCATCTCAGATGTCTACATCCTTCCAAAACAAGAGTTCAGGCTGGGGGTTCATTTATGGATATGACATCATGGGCTTTTCCATAGATATTTCCCTTGGTGAAACATGAATGGTGAGGTGTTTATTTAAACAGGTATATTCAAAGCCTGTCATCTCATCAATTCAACTGCATTTGCTTAGTATCTGGAGGAAAATGGTATGATGGAAATGATTGGACACAAGGTCCTTCAAATAAATTCCTGTAGCTACAGTAAACCTTGTTTTACAGCCACGTACATGAGTCAGCTTCATCATAATGTTGCTTTTCCTCCCTACCAACAACAAACACATTTGTCCATTGAAAGGCAACTACCACAGAGATAATGTTTGCACGACTCATCAAACTCATAGAATATAACAGGGAGAGACTGTGCACACCTCCTGTTGGCAGTGTAAACAGCAGAGCAGACACTGACCTCTGTTTGGACACAGGCGCTTAAGTGTGCAAAAGATAATAGGAACAAAATGACTAATTGTTCCATGTCTCAATGCACCAGTGAACAGAACATCATCAGAGAGAAGTGAGGACAGACTGGGAAGTGTCGGCTATTGTTGGGTTTTAGTTTCTGAGCTAACTGCCATTAAGCAGTAATGTGAGAGGACAGTTTGATATGGACTAAATTAATATTTAGTTAGATGTTTCAGAAACGGACTCCATGTGACTGTTTCAACTGTTTTGAAACTAAGCAAACCCTAAAAGCTGCAGTTTACATGTTCTGTTTTTGATGGTTCTTCGTGTTATCGCAATTAAAAATGATTAGAGTTGCATTAGAGTACAGTAGTTAATATTTTAATGGTGGATGTGATAATGCTACATCAGGTCGAAAATCTGTCACACACTAAATATTCAACTGAAACTCGATTCAAGAAATTACATGGCAAATCGCAACATCTGTCAGAAAAATCGCCATCATTTCTCCAAATCTTTTAGACCTAGTTTTTAATGTTAAATAAACATGCTAACCCACACTGCATTTCAAGTTTCAAGTCTTTTCAACTTTGTAGTCATTGTTCTAACAGCACAAGCTATTATAATGTAGTGGGATATTATGGATATTATTCATTTGTTAAATTTGTATTTAACCATTACAAACATCAGCACCAATTAAACTCAGACAGAAACAAGAGGAAAAAGCTTCATAACTAATTATGGTGACATCTTAAAGAAACAGCTCTAGTTGGTAACTAGAGTAAAACTAGGGAACACATATTGTACATTAGTTATTTAATAACTGTTAAATAAGCGGAAATAAGTGGAAAACGTTGTGGTCACATATATTCCACACGTAACTATCACCCGCTCCATCATTCAAAGCACATCTATTCACAGTTTATGGCTTCTGAAACTCGATCCATCTAACACAAGAATACACGTTCGTTTTAGTACTTTAGTAAAAAGTAACAGAACAGCACGCAGTTTCTTACCTTCGCTCCACAGCGCCGGACTCAGGCTTTATGACAGCATTTATGAAAAAACGGAAGGAGAAAAAGAAAAACCGTCCTAAGTACAAAGCGCCGCTAACCTTTTCCCTAACCGCTCACCTGCAACAGAGGCGGGGAAAGTTCACCTGAGTGAGGCGGTGAGCTGTCATTAACACACACACGCGCACACACACACACACACACACACAGGAGGAGCGGAGCGGCGTGTGTCTGTTCTCCCTGCACACACACACACACGCAGCTCCGCTTCCACCCTGCTGTACTACCAGCCCCACGCTGCCTTCACGTGCTCCGGGAAATATCAACACCGCGCTCTGACAAAGTGTGAGTCGAGACTTCAACTTCATTTTGAAAAAAAAGAAACAAAAAAACAACCAAGCATTGAATTAAAATCAGCTCACCCAACTGAAAACCGTCCCAGAAAGCATAACCTTATTAAGTGTTGAACTGTCTCCGTCCTTGACCAGACATATCCCCGAGTCATATGACGGGAAAAAATAGTGACGGGCATTCTGGCCCTTTCAGCTGCGAAACGGCCCTTCATTTTACCACTTATACTTTTTATAATTCAGCCAAATTCACTGTTGTTTTCACTTAACTGACATATGTGTACGTGTATTAAAGTATTCAATATAACCTTTACAATGAAGTGTTCAAAAGAAAAAAAATCCCTATCAATAAATTGCTGTAGCCAACAGTTTTCATTGCATTTACAGAGCCTTGTAACTCTGAAACCACCCAATGAATGCACCAGCAATGGACTTGCTGGTAGAACCAATCTGGTACACAAAGCAGATACAAATACCTATAAAAACTAAACTGCTGGATGTACAGTTCTCATGTTTCTGTGAAGGTTGTTCGTGGACCCTGCTCCATACTTATTCTTGCAAATTCAATTCAATTGGGCTCCCATCTTTCACTTAAAAGAGCCAGGTCTTTGAACCGCTTCATTCAGGAAAGATACATCCCTAATAACACAGTCACAGTAATTTGTTGTTGCTTCAGAGTCACAAGACTGCCATCAGTCTTGTTCACTGCATGTGACTTCAACCTGACAGGCTTTTAACATGGACAGGTACATGAACAGACTAACGCTTACACAACTCTCGCACTTGAGTACTGTTGTAACTGTACTGCAGTTGTGCAATGACATTTTATACCAATATATAATACAACTGTAGTTAGAAAAAAGCTAAGGAATTTGATAGTATCCAATGATAGCTTGACCATGTCAGATTGTTGTATTCCAAATTATTTCATAGCAATTCATCAGTTATTTAAACTTCTCAGATGCTGATGATGACTTAAAGTCGTAATCACAGTCACCCATTTACAAAAGAAGTCTGAAGATTTAGTTCAAAGTCAGAAGAATAAACTGAGGATTGTGCAGATCACCTTGTTTTTCTTCTTTCCACTCACATGGACTACAACCATACATAAAGTAAAATCAATCAGTTCCACAGTGATCAGCTCCAACAGTCAGTCTCCTTAATGTATTTAAGTATGTAAAGAATCTTCTGCATGTATGTACACGTACTATTTTGCTGTTAAATTTATTATTTTTTCTTACTTCTTTGTTTGCATCAACAGAGCCACTGAGGAAAATTACTAAGAATGTCAAAACCTTTGAAGCACAGATCATACAGCTGTTTGCATATCTATCAACTATCACCTATTGCTCTATCACCTATCAACATTGTGAGCAAGTGACAAAATAAAAGGATAATATCTGAGAGTTCAGAGAGTGAAACCCACAGTTTAACCATGTAGCCCCCAGACTAATCATGAATGGGAGCTGAATTCATAGTTGGACATAAGTGGCATTAGAGCAATAATTGCCCATGACATAAAGAAAGGAAATACACAGCAGCAGTTGGAGGTTCCCTTTGGAGAAGCAAAAACACATAGTACAGTCACATGCACAGGAAGTGTTGAGGCTGTTATATAACATGACATGAGCACTTCATATTAGATGATGTGATCATACTGCTAATGCTTTGCATGGATCCAAATGACATGGAAAGAATAAGCAAGGGTTGTTTGCAGCTGTTATGCCAGGTTCAGTGCAAAGCAGCAGAACACCTTGCAGACATGAACAAAAATGAACATGATTGCAACTTGACAGTAAAATGTCTGAGAAAACAAATGGTGATTTGTTTAAGTTAAATACATTAAATTAATGGATGACAATAATGATGCCATGCAATTCAGCTGAGGGTTGCCCACAGCAATGTTGGAGCAAAGTTTATGTTTTGTGCTTAAACTCTAACTCAGTTTATAACTGTTCCTCAATCCTGGTCCTTGGGGACCCCTACGCGGCATCTTTTACATGCTGCCCTGCTCCAACACCCCTGATTCAAATGGTCATCCCCTCATCAAGCTCTGCTAAAGCCTGATAATGACCCATTAAGTTTATCACATCAGTATTAGCAGGTTAACAACTGCAAACAGTGAGATCAACAGATCGACAACAACAGTCTCTTATTGAAGCTCCAGAGCAACGTGTTCGCATAGCAAGGGAGTTCACATAGTTTCACAGCACCAGGAAATGACTGGAGATCCTCGGGAACAGGAGGACAAATCTTACTCTGTCTCATACATTCTCTCCCCACTTTCCTTCCTCTCTGTCTCACATAACCAGCTGTCTTGGCTCATACATGCTCACAGCTGCCGAAATCTCTGGACTCCAGACATGATGAAGGCTTGCACTGAGGAGAACAACAAGGGGGGAGGCTTACATCTGGGTCAGTAACTGGCAGGTTTACTGGGCTGTCTGAAAAGGAATAAAAGTCTGACAATTTTTTATTTAATGTAAACCATTACAAGTCCATTAATTTCCTAATTGATGTTGACAATTGACATTTTTTTTTACTGTAGACTTTGTGCCCGAGACATCGCAAGCACATGTATGGAAGAGGATGGGTAACGCCTGGTTTCTTTTGCCTTCTTTTAAATGGTAGCACTGCAGCATGTTAACAATTTCCATGGTTTTACTGGGAGGCAGCAAAGGTTAGTGGTGAGCACAGACGATCTGAACAGAGCAAGAATAATTTTTCCAATGCTGTGTGGCTGCCTGCAGGAATGTGCTCTCTCAGTCACCATGGAGAGTGAGACAGAGATTCTTACTGTTGCACGACAAAGCTTAGTGCTGGATGGATGGGTTTACAGGCCCCACTCTCATTGTGAAGGGATTAAATAAATCAAGGTCGGTCGAGACCTAGCACCAAGGCACCCCTGCTGCGGCCATTCGGCTTCAACCAAACAGACACACAAACACAGATGGCCCTCATCCAGACACAGGGTACATTCAGCTGCTTTGAGAAATGCTCTAGTAACCTGGCTCACCCCTGATGTAATTTGCATACACCTTGAAGGGGGTTTAACAAAACAGAACAGGGATATGTTTGCCCTGATTTAAAAAGCAAAGTTCTCCAACTAATCACTAAAACTTTTACATATAGTTTTTTTTTCCATTTAACAGACAAATATCAAACAAAATGGAATCAAGGACATTCACAAATGTGACAAATTTAAATGAACACAAGGATTTGTAAAGCAAGAAAGGAACATACTGGACATACTCAAACATACTGGACAAAAAATGTCCTCATACCAGACACCTAGGAAGTAGGACAGAAGTAGCAGTTAGCATCCATGGGGCGACTCATCTGGTTGCAAAAATAACTCCTTTTCAAAAAGAAGTCTAATGCTGTGTTTCCATCATGGTAAGGTTTGGAACAATATGGTATAGTTTGGAATGCTAAATTCCTGGGCTTGCACTTTGACTGACAACAGTATCTTTACTTGGTAGGCAGGGTGTGGGCTGTGTCGGAAGGATGTGTAGTATGACTTGTTACCGGTGGAACCCACAAAGAATGACGACCTTGAACACAACACAACAGGCTACAACACAACGGACCACAACGAAGGACATTCAGCAGCTCTTTTTCTCCTGCTCGTGGCTCCTGTTTGTGGCTGTTACACTGGGGGCATTTGCGTCAACTTCCATGGGATATTTACACCAATTGCAAGGGAGTGACTTTTTTCTCCGATACCCCAAGGGAAGGGTGCCAAAGAATGGAATGGTTGGGGCTTGTTATTTTGGGACTATTCCCAATGGAAATGCAAACAAAATATGTACTGTACCAAACCAAACCATTCCACTTGGTGAAAACACGGCTTTAGGAGAAATAATCTATTAAACATTTTCCTTAGGAGTTGATGGTCTCAATCTCTAGTTTCAGTTCTTCTTCAACAGAACATGATGTCAATTTATGAATGGACCTTAATATTTACAGGAGCACCAACAGACTGTAGAGAAAATAAGGATAAGGAAGTTAAATGTTTCTCACACACACAGACATACACACCACAATTTACCTGGATTGTGAGAGGCTCCCTTCATTCATACAAAGGTTTTGTAATGTGAAGAGGTACAACCCAAATTGTACCACTAATATAAATCTACTGAGACAGGTACAGGGAATAGTCATACTAGAGTCACACAGTGTAAATGCATCACTCTGGGTTGTGGAGTTAGTTTTTAAGGGTTGGTGGTGCAACACATAGGGGCTTTGGTCTACCTGAACTTAGGCTGTAGTGGTTTAGCGGGTCGGCCACCCATGCATTGTCCTCTATTACACTCTCCATCTCCAAGTCTGCATGCGGCCCAATGGACAGATGGATCAACAGACAGATGAATGGATGGATGGCATGGAGACATGAGAGAATCAGCAGAGGGAGAGAATCATGTCAAGTTAACAAACAAAGAAACTGTGGCACTGTGAGGTCAGATGCTTTGCATAGTAAGTCATACTTTGAGGCCAAAGCAATAAACTGCTTGGTGAGAAAGTGTAACAATAAGAAAAATATGGAAATGAAGCACAGCCAATGTGAAAAAACTTTACATTTATCAGTAAATGTAGTTTTTTAGGACAGAACTTTTAAGCCATAATCCTTAAGATTTTAAAGCCCATTTTAACAGTTAATGTGCCCTGTATTTTTCTTGACAATAGTTATTCAACACATTTCCATTCTGTAATTACTTCTCTATATAATACTTTTCACTGTTTGAGGCACACAATTATTCTCATGGAAATTAAATAGCTAATGTAAGAATGAGCAACGACAGGAAACAATGCAATACTGTTTCTCATATGCACCAGCCTGTCTTTATTGTTCAGTGGTTTGGAGTAAATGCTAATGGTAATTAAAAAACAGCTGACGTTTTCAAATGGCAAAAACAAGGGGGCAAATCAGTCACATGACACACCTGACAGTGACTGCCGTTATTATTGTTGTTATCATTTTGCCCGGTATAAAGTATAGAGAATATCACATGCTGCACTGTAAACAAACAGACCAGTTGCAACTCAGTTTGAAACTTAACTGTTCAAAAAAGTGTTTGTTGTCCCCTGCTTTCTGGGACCTGCAGTAATAAAACCAAGCAGGACTTAAAATTTAAGGATTATAACTTCATAACAACCATCAAAAATGGTGTGTGTGTGAGTGGACGTGGTGAATGAAGAGTGTGTACCAGCACGCACAAGGGGGGAAGAGATTCCAAGAAGCGGGCTGCAGGCCAGAGCTGGGGGTGGCTGAGGTAGAGGAGTCACAGTCAAATGCAACAAATTTAAGAAACATGCTAACACAACTGTACATCCCTGTGCAGTGAGACAATGACAGAGTTAAAGGTGCACTCAGGCAGTGGAGGACAAGCAGACACACATATACGCACACAGGCGGATTTCAAAAGCAGCACTACATTCGGTTATTTGTTCTAACATACTTGAACTAGACAGCCAAATATTTCACTTTAGTTGATTTATATTATAAAAAAAATAACAAATTACATATTTTCTCAGTAACTATATCTTATTAAAAGTAATTAATAATAATATATACATGTTTAGCTGTATTCAGAATATTTGGATAATATAGTTCTATAATATAAAAAAGCATGATTGCCAAAGACATGCAAAAGGGAGGCCTATTAAATCCTGCCTTGAACAGTGTGTTGTGTGCCCTCTGCAACTGTTAACTCTACACACGCTCATTTCTGATCAGTCACACAAATGTGATTGGCAGGGCAGATACTATGGGCATTCAGCAACCTCCCACATATGATATCCTCTCTCCCATAATTGCAGAGCTTGTGGGGTTTGTGTGTGCGACATTTTTATTTTTTTGTTTCTTTCACTGTGCCATCACTTAATCCTGATTCCAGTGGCGTTCCACTGGTTGGGAAGCCTGGCTCAGCTCACCCAGCCCAAAGCCAGTCAGATGGCTGCGATAGTGACTCATGCTGGTTTAATCATTCTCTGGTTTGGATTATGTGATGTGGATTCATACACTGAGGTCTGATCAAAAAGGGATTGCTCATACAGCAATGTGATGTAAGCTGCCAATTTCAACAGCAGCTGCAGTGTGGGTGAAGTTAATGTTTAGCTCAACTCTATATCACAGCACCATGAAGTGCTCCATTTGATAATGTTATACATTTGTCTGAGACACTCAGGACTGTGCTAAAGAGATTATCCAGTCTTTGCTCTAAATGGTCATAGATTAGCAGAACTGTCTGCAGTGGACTTCCATATTGCTGAGTCAATAGCAAAAACAATGGCATGATTAGTAAGCTATTTCAGGGAAGGATGTGTTCAAATTATGGGTTTGCTTTCAGTGTATGATGCTTTACACTGGGCTCTATATGTTTAACTAAGATTTTACACATAATGACCAAAACATTTAAACAGCCATACAAAAACCATCAAAAATGGTGTAGGGGAGGGCTGACCAATATAATATAGTTAAAATTAGCCGATGTTGATAATTAGCATTATAAAATGATTTGCTCCAAAGGAAACACTGAAGAAACTAGTTAATTGTGTTTTTAAAATTCTTAATAGACTGAAACCAAACACTTCTGTGGCAAAACTGTTATTGCAATGTGTTATGTCTCAGTGCTTGTTTGCATAATGCATAAATATGATCATGCTACATAATAATGCTATGAAAAAGATATTGTGACACACATAGTTATTGAATTATTGCCCAGCCTGAGTGTGAGGATATTAAACCAGATATCCACTACATGGATCCACTTACACAAAAACACACAGAGTCACTTCATACATCACACACCTAACCATTACCTGAAAAGGAAGTTATATTAGTGAGACATTAACAGCTGTCAGGGATAACTTCCGTCCAACACATTTATTGCGAATAATTTCAGAGGCAGAAGAGGAGGAGGTGTACCTGGTTTTGGCACCGAGTTGGTCATGGATTGTGGCACCTTATCATTTATGAGCTCCACGCACTCGCTGGGAAAGAAGCCAACCTGGACAGAACGCAACAGAGAAACAGGCAGGTGAGGTGTGAGGAAGTACAATCAGTTAGATTAGATACAAATATGTGTTTACAATGAGAGATGGCCCTTGGGACATTTACTGATCAGTCGGCATGGAAATTACAACATTAAGTGCAGGTGTGTGTCTTTAGTCAGTTAACACTGCAAACAGGGAAACACATACAGTATTACATAAACCAGTGCTTTGTGTTTTCTGTAAACAGTTTTCTGTGTGTGAACTACTTGTTCTTATATGTATGTTAATTTATATTACACATACGGTGTACCCATCATTATTTATGAACTTTCTCTATGACAATAAAAATTTGGTATAGCCTACACAGACACATCGCCATAATTATCATTCACTGACCAATTACCTCCTCATGGAGAGAGCTAGTTTGTTTGGTCATTGTTCAAGTACTCCCCAAACACACAAACCTGATTGAGCTCCAGTGCGTAAGAGTTAGTGACATCGAAACACTTGCTCAACAAACACTCAGCGAACTACATAGGCCTTTACATAGCAGAAAGTCTTCTTAATTTCCTTCCACTTTAAAATACTGGCTGGTTTGCCCATTCAGGCTGTTGTAGAAACATGGCTAAAGTATATAACAAAGGCTCATTCTAATGCTAAGATTTTTTATTTTAAAGCGATTATACATCCAGGGTAGTGTATTTCATTTTTGCCAATAATCCCTTGTAAACGTTACATACTGGCTGCAGGCATTCAATAGGCACATAGTAAATATGTGCCAATGAGAACTCTTCTGAATAGAACTCATGCCTGTCGGCTGCTACACTGCTTGTGAGTGTGAATGGAAGGAGTATTTCTTACAGGAACAGAGCCAAAACACACACTCGAGCACAGAGAGGGCAGAGGGTCAGGGGAGGTTGAGCCAGATATGAGCTGCAAAACCCAGAGTCATTGCTGTTGCAGATTCTGATTGTAACTAAGAAAATATCTGCAGTAAAGTTCAGGTTTTAAAAGTGAAGTTGTCTTAAAAAACAAATAACAGTTTGCCATTTGTTTGACCACAATTCAGAACAGTACATTTACGTACCACGGTCACACTATAAATATTCCACCCTGACGCTTCATGTCTCAAAACACACAGGATCAGATTTAAAAAAGAATAACATGCACCATAAATAAGCACTGAGTTTCCATTGAATATACAACACAAATCTACATGTGTGATTTCTTCTGATTTACTGAAGAAACAGCTTATTACACAGTCAGCCCCTGAGCCCACTGAGATTTGGCTGAGATCATAGTTCTCAAAAAGAAATGTGATGAACTAGAAATTACTGCTTTAGCTACCTCCGTTTTATTCCAGCAAATGGTGTTTATCGTGTGACAAAATTAATGCATTGGGAGAAAGACAGGACGGATTTAATTTCTAATCAAATCTTCCAAAGCTGAAGTTGTTTTAGCCTCCGTCTTCTCACACAGTCTTTCCATGGTGAGTTGCGGTGGAGGGACGATTAAACATGATGGATGTGTGTATTAAAAACCCACAGTATTTTTGGAAAATATCCAGATACTTTGTCTAACTCTGAAAGCTGAAATCTCTCATAAACTTCAGGTTGGCCTGAAAGATGTGCAAACAATGTGGGCATGTGAATGTTTTTTTTTTAAATCCTCTTCTTTAATGAAGATAATTCATAACATCCTGTCTTTTGTAAGATTAATCAGTGCTCTTGCTCACATTAATGACTGCACTCATTTTAATGTATATATTGCATAACTTTAGCTCTGTAAAAATAGCAGGGCTGTAGCAAACAAAACGTGTGTGCGCCTACACACACTAACAGTCATATAGTGGAAAAACTGAATGCTTACTCAGATGTTTTTTTTTCTATTGTTTACCATACCATGATCAAGGACAAAACTGTTAGAGCTTTGTAGAAGAATTATAAACCTCTGTGCCATGTTCTGGTATGTGATAAGCCTTTAAATTCATTAATCTGTTTCCTCAACTGTTTCAACTGTTTCCTCAAGATGCACATACATAACATGGACATATGGTGTTGCACTCAATTTCAAATGACCTATAATAAATTAATTTAATTATTCAGTTACATTACAGAGAAGGCTCAAGACCTTTAGTAAACTCAGAGATTTTGGAATTTACAAAGCAGTGTACTCTCATCATCCTTAAAATATCTAAAAGTTCACAGTCAGAGGAAACCAGTGTGTGCACACTTATATGTTTTTAGCCTCAGTCTATGAGCAGCGTACCTGAAATCCATGCTTTCCTCTCCACCATGTGGTGTCTTCTTTAGGGGGCATGTCAATCACTGAAACAATGTCACCAACCTGCCAACAAAGACAGGAAAGACAGGAGATTTGAACTGTATCCGACTATCCCTTTACTTCTTGCTGAGAGAAGACCTGTATGATTACTAAGACTGGAGGTAGTACACAGCACAACTATATAGCTAGGGTCTGAAAATTGTTTTTGAAACACTTATCTTGTTATTAATATTATTTTTTAAATCATCTTCTTGTCCTGATAGCAGGCAATCAGTGAATAATAAAAGAATAAAAAAGATGGTGTTTGTAACCACTAATGCTGTAATAACGATGACCAATCATTTCATTCAGACCCTATAGAATGAATGTTTGTCCTTACATTCATTTGCATGACATACACTTTGTGGAATAATTTGGTCAGTGGGATTAAACCACACTATGATGTGATTTCCCTGTTCAGCTGTGGAATTTGTGCACAGCGAGCATTTGCACCAGAAAAGATAGCTTGATCTTCCCTTCAGCTCTTTCCCTCCATCTGTGTCTTTTTTGTTTTGTCAGACTCAATGTTAAAAATCATAATGTAGCAAACAACAACAAATGAGGACACATCTCAGGAATTTGTATAGAATCTCAGAGTATTTTCAGAAACACGAGAAAATGAGGATGCTGATGGTTATGTTGTCATCACCTCGAAGGACAGCTCATCTGAGGCCTGGGCAATGTAGCGCTTGATGACGTGGGCTGCAGCAATAGCTGGCACGTTGATAGATGACTCTTCATGGACCAACAGATGATTCCCCTTATTGTCAACCTAGTACAAATCAAACACAGACAGGATTTACAAGTCAATGGAGCAAAACACAAAAGTATGACTGTATATGATTATCTTGAATTTAAAAGCTCTTCTTCTTAATTGCATCATATTGTGGTTTGACTTAAACTATCACACGTTGAATTAATTTTACAGTTATTTCTGGGACTGCATTGAAAGCTAATAAATTAATGTATGAATGTCAATTCTGTTAAACCAGGCATAAATAACACCTACAGTATCGAGGACCAGTCACAGATCCAGGTCTGCATCTGTGCTCCAACAAACATCACTGTTGAAACTACAGTTGTTGAAACTACTGAAAAAGGACTGCATAAATCTGCAAATATGTCATTTTAATTAGAATTAGAATGGCTGATTGAAAATAGTCCCAAAAATATCCAAAATGGCTAACAAAGGGGTTGCGGTGATTCTAAAATAACTCAATGGTATTTTTGTACTACACTTCTAGGCATCCTTAAGTAAACAGTTACACCACTAATTCAGAAAACAGTAGTCCCTTAAATAGACAACAATGTTTTTCCTTAAACATATTGTGCAGGAGTAATAATGAATTTTCTTCTCTTTGAAGACCATCTCATCTGAAGGTAAAAACATCCAGAGTGATATAACAGACAGAACATGGCATCCTTACCTCCATCCATGTGAGGGCAGGTCCACAGTTGATCTTGTTGTCAGCAATGGCTGAGAGCCGGGAGAGGTAGGCTAACAACATCTGGGAGACTGACTAACATGGAGCAAAACACAAATATAGGCCAATTAGAATATTTACTCTGACTTTAGATTTAGTATCCATTTTCATGTACAGTATATACTCCCTGCAGTCATTTGCTTTCCCACACACTTATTCAGTGATGTCACCTGGCTGTGCTTCTTTTACTGTGAAAGAATGGTAAAGGGGGGGCCACAGAGTGGAGCATGTGGCTAACCCGTTCCCTCAAAGCAAGTAGGTTTGTGTGTCGGTCCGGGCCTTTCTGTGTGTTTGTGTGAGTTTGTATGTTCGCCCTACGTTAGCTGGGATTGGTACCAGCAGCTCCCACGACCCTCATGTGGAGGATGAGTGAGTGAGTGAGTGAGTGAGTGAGTGAGTGAGTGAGTGAATGAGAATGGTAAAATGGCTAACTGAAGCTAAAATGGACAGTGTATGATATGCAACAAGAGTTTAAAATTGGTACTGCAATCCAAATTAAAAATAATGAAAAGTTTCAGTTTAACATGTTTCTTTGATCTCTGATGACAAGTCCTGGTCATTAAGACTTAACACTAGATTTCTTACATACAGCTGCTCTGATGCTCAAGAAGGTGTATTATTTTCATTCACTTTTGATTAGGATATTAGTAGAATCATAAAATGAATCCTAATTATTTCCACAATATATAGTTGTCATCTAAAGTTCAAGTTGGTAACAGCCCTGACTGTGACTGGTCAGAATGTCTGGCAAGAAAAAAGGTCTATAATCTATAATCATCCACCAATAATGACTTATTTAAAACAAGTCACTTCAATTTTAGTTATTTAGTTTAGTTCCCATTAGAATGTTATATGTCATTAGAGGACAGATGCAAATAATTAGGCAGCTAAAGAGTGGTGCATGGCAGCTAACCACTTGAAATGACATTTGCGGCTATGACTTCCTATTACAAGGGAAATTTAGTTTTACAGGCTCTGGTGTTACACATCTGCGCATTTGAATTAAAGTTGACACCCAAACTTTACTAAGGCGAAGAGCCCAGGTTTTAAATTTCAGCTTTGGTGGATAAAATATACTTGTCTACACCTGATGTTACATGACAATAAATAAAGTCAAAAACTAAGATTTAACAATGGAGCCTATAAATACAGCTACTGGTGAAAGTAAAATTTGGCCCACAGGCAGCTTCCGAAGGCTATATTTGCTGAACTGGTTTCTGTTTGATATCTCTTCATTCTTTTTAAAGCCTCAGTCTGACCGTATGGAAACCTGACCCGGCTCTCAATTACTTTCTCAAGCCGACTGAAGAGGAAATAACTGGCACAATATCAGATGGCACATTCCTAAGAAATTAGATAGGTAGATAACACTGCATATCAAAGTGCTGTGTGAGATTTAAGCAGACCAAGATTCTCCAAAATAAAGAAAAATATTTATGCTAATACTGTCCATCTTTTAAAAATGCTAGACCAAAGTCGGTTTAAAGTTATGAAGTGAAGAAAAGGTATCATCTACTCGAGTTTTAGATGGGATTTATTTTCTAACTTGCATCAATTTACTCACCTCTGATGAATCGGTCAGACTCTCCAATCGAGGCAGCTCAGGCAGCTGTGAGAAGCGTCGGTCATAAATGCAGAGGTGTAGGTGCTTGTCCAGGACACGGAAGTCCTCATAGCTGCGCTTCACAATCCAGCTCCGACCCTTCAAAATCATGACAGAAATGTGAGTGCATCAAGGGGAGACACAACACTGTGGTTGCTTACGGAGCTCCATCCACTCTTGATCAATGATACCTGTCACAATATTGAGATATAAAACAGATATTTTGACTAAGCTATTTCACTGACAGTAGATTTAAAAGATGATGATACTTCCGTCTTGTGTTTACAGCTTGTTTATTGCCTTGCTCCTGCCTTGGAGTGCTTCAAAATCAGTAATGGGAGTTTTAATGACATCAAATACTGATTGTCTCATATATCGTAAAACAAACAGTGATAAAAGTGAGGTAAAGCTAAATGGACCACAAATGTCTACCAGCTAATTCAACAATAGGCAACAATTGAGCTAAAAACTTTATGATGCTTCTGTAAAGACCAAATAAATAAATTTCTCTTTCTTTCTAAATGCTCTACATTTTAACACAAAAATGCTAATAAGCAGCAAAATAAATAAAGTCTTTGGATCTATTCCAGTTTGCTCACAGTGCCAACATTGGATGCAATATCTTCCACACTGCACACAATGTAAAAATGTACTACACAGACTTTAACTGGCCTTTCAGTAGCATACTTTTATTCTCTAGAGACTACAGAAGAAATTGTCTGTGCTTGCTCTCAATCCTTCTACCTTTTCCCTGGATTTCCTGACACCGCATTCAGTTCATGTTAGCGCATGAAGCTCAGACTCCATCACGGTGAGTACTGCAGCTCCTATAAGCAGGTTTGCTCAGCTGACTGCTGTGTAAAGGCTAATACACAATTAATTTATAGGAAAAAAGTGCTCATCAAATTTGTGGATGGTACCATAGAAGAAAGACTCATCAGTGGAGCTGATGAACCAATGTATAGAAAGGAGGTCCACCATCAGATTTTTTTACTTTGCATTTATTCTGTTTTGGCTTAGTTGATGTTGGCTTAGTTGATATGTTCAGAACACACCTATGAATAATTCAGACACTAAATACAACCCCTTTGTGCCTTGTGCTGCATTTTGCGCCCCGATTGAGGAAATAGTAACATTAGAGGAGCACAAACCCTCATGCACCTATTATCCTGTGGGCTGAATATAATCGTGTTGCTGGTCGGATGTTTTGAAACATGTTGTAAAGCATCAGTTGCTTCTCATTGTCATCACATGGCATGCCAATAGTTTGCTTATAATTCATTCCATCAGATGCTAATGGGTCTGAACCACAAGTGAACTGTGCGGAGTGTACCTGTATGCATTTTCATAAGCGAGAAATCCAGCTGCCGCAAAGTCACCTGATCCTTGAACACCACCAGGGTTGTCAAATCACTGTGCCCAACTGTGCCAAATTAAATCTATTACACATTATTGTCTTTTTAACTGCAAGATCTGACATACAACTGCATATTGTATTTGTGTTATCTGTGTTGAATAGTTTTACCCAAACTGTGCTTGTGCAACTTTTAAGACTGCATGACAGGAACTGTGTTGTATAAAATGTTAGTATGTATTATGTCTAGCTGATATACAGAGCTGCTCTCACAGGTCCAAGTGGGAGTTGTTTCATTAGGAAGCATTATTTTTACACCTAACAGTATCCAGTCTTCAATTTTTTCATGGCCACCACCACAATAAGGCCAGTCAGTTAAACCTTAATCAGCTCTCATTATTTTTCTCTGGCATCAACTGTATTTCTGTTTCTGATAAAATGGCACCATCTCAAAAATTGAAATATAAAAAAGGAATCGAATCTGCCTTTGGCTTGTATACGTTATAAACAAAAGCACATCACTGGCTTATTCGGGCCCACCTAGTAAAAAGCAGTGATTAAATGCCAACAGTGCAAGTGCAAACCAAGAAATAATCCTACCCACAATTCACCACATTAAATGTAACTTAGCTTTTCTTTCAAATAAATATCCAAGAGTGATTTTATGTATATCTTGTTTCTTTTTCATCCAGTAAGAAAGAGCTCCAGACCTCAAAACCCCACCGAGTGAGAGTAGTGGTGGAAAAAGTATTTGCTTTGATTTGGCCTAGAAAAATGTGTCTGTGCTGAGGCCAGAGTTTGTGTGACTGGGACTGCAGTGCACCACTCAGCCCACTGATTCTAGTTCTATTTGAAAAGTGCTGGCTTGGAGAGACGCCGCTGGGAGGCCTCTGTGGTCTTTATGGTTTCCTGTCCCACTTTCTTCTAGTCACCCCCTTTCTGGGTTTGTAGAGCTGAACCATTCTCATCTCTCTGTGCTAGTTTCTCTGTTCAAAGCTGATTGCAGAGTTCAGGGACACCTCTTTGCCAGCTTTTCTGTCCTTTTCCAGACAGAATTGGTTTAGATTTAGCATTTTTCCAATGGCTGTGACGAGTCAGAATTTCCAAGGAGACAGCTGCATACTTGTGTGGCATTGCCAAGGTTGTGCAAATGATCTGTAGAGGAATATGCATGAAACCAGAATCAAAAATGTCACTGAAGGAGGCTGAGGCAAAGGTTCTGAGCAGCTGGGAAACGTGTGTGTTCTACTGAAAAGGCTATGCCCAAATTTGGATAGATCAGATTTGTTGCAAAACTTTGTATATGATGTAATCATAAATAAGTTGGCTGTAACTTCACCGACAGCCCTCCTTGAAAAGGAATTTTGTAGATGACTGAGCCAACTTTTTCTACTTTGACGAGAACTTTACTGTGGAGCTACACAAGGAATATTCAACTAGTTGTAAAAAGAAAAAAACTCACTGGAAACAGCAACGTCAAAGAAGGAAAGTATCTACAACACAAAAATAATTACTTGATGGTTGATGTCACCAATAAATTTTAAGTTGCTGTCGGTAAAATATTTTAGTTTTTTGGTCAGCGATATAGGTCTTTCAGCCTGATGGCTCTGACAGTAAATCTAGAAGAAACTTTTCCAGAAACACGTTAGTGAATAAATGCCCAAATGTTTTCATGATGTAATATAGGGAGGAGGGAGGGGAATGCTAACGCAAGCAACAAAGAGAAAGTTAGCCAACAGACAACATAGTTGAATGCAGCTTTAATGACTGATCAGCCATTTCAGAAAAGTATCCTCTAAAAGAACATCATGAACAGAACATGTTCTTGTAAAAATATGTACAGTACATTGCTAAAGATCACACTCCTAAGTCTTTCCAAGACAGCATTATTCACCACCACTCACCCATCCTGGCATGCAACCACAGCTCTTTTCAATCCAGATTTTTGAAACAATAAGTTAGGAGTGCAATATCTAGGTTTCAGCTGCAGCCATCTCACAGGGAGGAGTTGCTTAATGAACCATCATCCGTGGGATGGAAATTGGTTCTGACAAGTTTTAAGAGACAAGTTCAAAGCATGAATACATTTTACAAATGTGTGGGTGTTTTTCAGTGAAGTGGAACCTACATGGGAGATAGTATATAATTACATTTAAGTACCAGCTTGTGGTTGGTTTGCTATGTTTCTCTATTTCTGCATAACTGTACCATCAAAAGCATTGTGTACCACTGTGTTACCTGGCAGTAAATGTGAACTAAATACACCAGCTCCTTTGACTCATAGCCATTCCTCGTCAAATCACTCTGTTCGTCTCCAAGGGACAACTGGAAGAGAGAAAGGACAAGGTTAGAACCTTAAACGAGTATTTTCTGAAAGACATGAGACAGTGGTGGTCAAGACAACAACCTTGAACAAAGCCTTCACTAAAACTTGTGTGTCTCAGTTGGAGAAACAGAATAAGAGAGTACAACAGACACAGTCCACTCAACATGTTCAGCCTTTGATAGGCCCATTCAGTTGGATAGTGGGTGGATGACATTGCACCATGAAACTTTCAGCTTCAAATTCAAATCATAATATGATTGTTAGTAAATATGCAGGCATAAAATGAAGAAACGAGGCAAAAAAAAACAAACAAACACTGATTTCCATTTTTAATGATGCAGCCATGACTGTGTCAATCAAAGTCTAATGAAGAAAAAGAGTAAGATGTGCTTTAATGAGGCACTGGCACAGAATCTAAAATAAATATAACTCACAGTCATACAGCATTGAAAAACTATAAGGAACATTATGGTTCATATGACAAAAGTAGTTTTGGCATCAGCATCCAGGATACTATAACTGAGAGGAAACATTTTCCACTCTGACATCATTTTTAAGCCAATTGTGTCAAAGTGAGGGTGACAACAAAAATGGAAACACAAGAACAAAATAACTCAGGGACGGTTGCTTCACTGACAGGAAGCTTCTAAAAAAGATGGATGTATAAGATATTATAGTCAAGACAACTAAGTGAATTTTCCATTTTAATTAAATGTAAATCAGGAAACAAGAATCTGTGAATGATGTGACAGTCAGTATATGTTCATGTAAACACAATCAGGTGGTATAAACTTTTCCTAAGGTATGAATTATGATTACACCTGTTGACTGGTATTATCTCAAAATTGTTATCTAAATAAAATCTTATTCTAACTGGTTAGCTTATTAATAAGAGTTGCATTATATAAGATGTTATTAATATAACAATTTTGAGACCAGTCATAACTGTGTCCTGTGCTCTTCAGTTTTCTCGGAACCTGATCAAGGTCACAACACGCATACGTGCATTTACTGTGTAGATGTGCACATCCATCAGTCTATTCATCATCTTAATTATCCTTCAAGATTCACAGTGGAAGCCGGAGCCAATATAGCTGACAGTGGGTGAGAAGAAGTTGTATTCCATGAACAGGTCACCAGCCCATCAAGGACCAACATACAAAGACAAGCAACCATTCACAATCCATCACATCCTCACATTCACACGTCAAGCCCATCCTGCATGTCTTTGGACTGTGGGAGGAAGCCAAAGTACAGTGAAGTGACAGCACCACAGTATCATCCTGCAGAAACAAATATGTAAATTGTTCAATACACTGAAAACGATTTAAACAAATTTACTCATCTTCATTTTCAACATCTGCATAAATATTAAATTATTTTCTATTGTATTATCATCATGGTTTAAAGCACTCCAATAGTCACTAAACAATGTTGAGCAAAGTCACAGTGTCACTGAAGGGACAGAAACACATGGAAGTGTTTTTTGTTGCCATTAAAGTGGATTTGACTGAAAGGCAACCATCCCTTGAAAAGGCAGCCAGCAAAAGCTATAAAAGCAAATGTTAGAAACAGCTACATAGTGGTGGTGCAGAGAGCAGAAAGGCTTTATCCAGTTTCATTGTGAGGGTTTATGGGTTTGGACGTGTAGTATAGTTTTGGAAAAAACAGCTGCCTAGTGACCAACGGCAACCATGGAGACAGAAATTGTTTGGATCTATTGACAACACTTCTATTGCAAAACTACAATTACCCCAGTGGTTGCATGCCTCCACTGACCAACACGTGTCTTTCTATGCAAATTTTTTCATACATACAACATGGACAAGTTGACTTCAAAAGAATTTAATAGCCAAGACCTATCACCACCAAAGCTAAACCAAAGTTTACCCTTACAGCTAAGAAAAAATGTTTTGGCAAATTTCCTTTAGAATGTTCTTAAGATATCATGCACAGAAAAATTGGACATACTGACAAATTGGAAAACATGTCTCCGGCCTTTACTGTCAGTGCTTTTAAATCATGAAAAGTAACATCACATAAGACAACAAGAAGATACATTTTTCGTTCTCTGTGTTTTTCAGGTTAAAAATGAATTGCTTTCTCCATCCCCATGCCCCTGCAGATAAGCTGCTGTCAGATTTTAACAACGCTTTTTAGATTGTTTGTTCCTCTGATTTATGTGAGGGATCTGTTGTGCGCCCATAACTCCTAATGTCAGAGTGATTAGAAATGTAAGGGTGTTTTTGCAGATGACTCCATGTTTGTCTACCTCAAATTATTTCTAGATAAAAAGCCAGAGGATCACCAAAGTTATCAGTTTATCCTGAGTGGAAAATGATTGTCTGAAACAAATTTCCTGTCCCTTCATCCAAACACTATTGAGAAATAAAAGAAAACATACAAATGTTGACCATGTAGAGGTTAAGTTAGGGGAAAAACACTAGGGTTTCTAATCTGGGAAACATATGTCCTTGCAGAATTTCATGGCCATTCATTTATAAGTATTTTGATATTTTAGTCTAGAGCCATCATGTCACTAACAGAGTGAAGCTAAGAAGCTTCTGATGTTTTAATACTGCCAAAACTCCATCAAAACTGATTCTTAGTTTAAGTCACTTTAATATTCTACTGTATATGATCTATTGGTAATTACAATCTGAAAAACAAGAACTTTACAGTAAATGGAGAAATGCAAACAGCTAATAGCCAAGAAATTGAAATGTTTGTGAAGGAGCCCAGTTGCTGTTTGACAACTGTCACAGTGCAGTTTAGTAATGAGAGAAAATTTATAAAATACCTTGTCATTTCTGTGTGTGGGATCACTGCCAAGTTTAATACAAGGGGGAATTAGTGTCTTCACATATCATGAACGGCACTAGCAAAGATGAGGATTTATTTAAGCAAGCATTCATCATCATCATCATTATTAATACCATCAGATATATCAGACACCTTGGCAAACAAAAGTAATTTCAATGATCAAAGTGGAGACATTAGAGAGGTTGATTTATGTGTTCAATAACCTTGAAGGATGCTAAATTGAAATTGAAAAATCCCTTGACAGGAGAAATATTACACTGCAGTTTTAACAGTGAAATAAATTCACTCTGACCACCAACAGCAGCAGCTATCCAAGGTCTTCATGCCTCATCTTAAAGAGGGCATTCACTGAAAAATCTAATTTCTGATGTTTTTGGTGTGTCCCCGTATCTTTCCCATATCTGAACATCACTAAAGTGTCACAATAAACACTTCAACCACTTCTGAGAAAGAAGGGCTTCACTGTTTACCAGAGCTTGAGCAAGCGGTTTTGAAACAGCTAATTGCAGCTGCATTTGAAAGGCAGTGTGTGTATTCACCTTTTCTGTTAGTCTCAGCAGCGGGAGAAAATGAGCATGTTTGTCTCAGCTCCATGTGATGCTGTTTACAAGCGAACCGCTGCACAAGGTGTGTGTCGGCGAGTGTCTTTCGGCTTGGGTTAGCACGAGTGTTCCTATGCTAACTACTGACTGTGGCAGGCAGAGATCAGTGTGTATTACTTTTGAATAGGGAACAACTTATACCAAAATTGTTTATTTTACATGATCCATAATATTGTTATTTTGTATTTTCCACACTAGGGTAAATTAAACCACGCAGGCACTATAACTGACGCTCCTGCAGGTTCGGGGGTCAAAGCACCGCGGAGCAGTCAGTCTGCTTGTAGCTGGCCAATCACAAGCGAGTGGGAATGCACTTGGTAACTGGCCAATCACAAGAGACTCAGTGTTCTGGGGCGGGCATTAGTTCAAAAACAGAGTGCCTGTTCAGATGCTGTAAGAAAGCAGCAATAAAGTGGCTTAATCTGAAGAGTCTATGAGGTTTTTGACCATAAATATTATTTAATTTATTTAAGTAGACATCAGTAATAGCTTCTGTAAAGCTTTTGGTTTATTGATGGGTATTGTCAATTGTTATGCAGTTGTCAGCATCTTTTCTGTAAGTTTGTATCCTCTCCAATATAAAAATATTTCAGCAGCTATTGGCCTCTGAACTAAATTTTTGGTTTTGGGTGTGGCTTCTTTCTTCTTCTGGATGTTTATTTTAATAGAACAAATAAATGTTATCACTATAGTATTGCCAATTAAAAAGGCTAGGCTGTTTTTATGATGAATGAAATTCTGTTGGGATGAATATGTCATATACATTTGTGGCATCTCTAAATGGCCCAGTCACACGTGTAATGTTGAGATTGTGTCAAATAAAAGCATGCATTTCTTGGAAAACATCACTCCGGGGCTTTGCACATGAAAGGCTAGATTCTAAAAGGAGAAAGTCCTTAAACAATCTATTATATAATGTTACGGCAATACTGGACTCATAATTCGTGTAGAGGTTTAGCTCAGAAAGTGCAGTGACAACCAGCTACAATAGCTTTTCTGACATTATTTAAAAACATCATAAAACTATAACCTTCATAAGGCAACTTAGACATAACATCTGGCCTCTCCTCAGCACACTTGGGGTCACCATGGGCAGTGTGATGAAAATAGACAGTAGCTAATAATAAGATTGGAGAAACCGCTAATGCCTTTTGGAAAGGCTACACAGCTATTGCATGGATGTACGGTGTGACATAGGCCTAAAAAAGAGGAGTGCACTGATTTAGCACTGTTGGAACCACAATGAACAGTAAAAGGAAAAGATCAAACAAGGAGTGTGTCTTAAGTGTAGTGTATGTGAAGACAGGAAAGGGCACAAATGAGTATGTGTACGGATGACCTATATGATTAACATGTTTATTTGCTTGTTTATCTTGTGAGACAAGAAGATGTGTCAACTCTGGACACACTTTGGCTTCCCAAGGACAATGAAGAATGTATTCCTCAAATTAAAAAAAGATTTTTTTTTAATTGCCAATATTCCAAAATTTTATTTCTTTGAGTGGAGAATTTCCATTTGACAAAATGATGCCTGAAGTAAAAATATAGACATCTGTCTCTTCAGTTTGGCTGAAGCACTAACGAATATTCGATGTTGTTAAATATTCAAATTAATTTTTTACTTGAAATACTAATACATACACAGCAAAATAAGCTTGGTGAGGAAGTTATTTAAAAATATCAGCGATACTGTGGGCAACTTAAAGACAGCCTTCAGGTGTGTGGGTGAAACAACACTGAAACCTTTCGATAAAGAACAACACTATTTATAGACATGTAGACATACTGTTAAAGAGTTGAATTACTTTGTGTACTATATAATCATTTCACAAAGCAATTCACTGAACACTATAATAAACCCTCAACACAACCACCAGAACGTGGCATGACAATAATTCATCCCATCTTCAGCGGTCTGTATGAACAGAGCACCGGCATGTACCTTGTGTCTTGTGCGGGAAGACAACCGTCATATTGTCAGCAGGAAAGCTATTTTATATTTAGTACTTAGAGAAGCATTTTCGTGGTGTAGAAGACTGTAAATACAACACCAGTGACTGCAAAAACATTTCAGTGAGTGCTTCTGCTTTTATCTAAATTACAACTTATGTCGTGAGTGACAAAGAGCCTGGACCAGATCCTCTCCATGGCATGTCAGACAGGTCGTCTCGTCTACCATTCCAGGCCTCCTTTCTGCAATGCATGCACACCACATTATAATTTGATTCCAATCCAACCTGCACTGCATTAGCACACAATGTCCCTGTAGCCCCAGCAAAGCTCAACGGAAAAGAGGTCTGCCAGTGCCAGTCCACAACAAACTACATTTTCTTCACCATAAGCACTAGAATAATGAAGTGAAAACAGGTACCAGGTGCAATGTGGTGTTAAGGACAGATTAGAATGAAAATAACTGGAAATATATGATAACTTTTTCCCTGATCTCCATTTGAACATGGTCATAACAGAAATAGATACACATCACTATAAGGCCAGGCGTGGTGGTCAGCTTTCAAAGAGAACAGGTCAGAGTAGCATGTTCTGAACAAAGGCTTCTGCAGATGGGAGAAAAAAACCTCAGTCTCCACACAAGTAATTTCCCACAACTGCACAAAAACAAGAGGGAATCATGACTGCAGATCACCTGCAGAAAAAGAAAAGAAGAAAACAGCGTGGTCAACAAGACTAAACGACATTTTACTCACAGCAGTTTGGCTGTTTCCCACTTGTCCCTTGTTTTAGCTCCTACACTTTCCTTGCCTTAGAGCAGAGGAGCTTCATGCTCAAGAGTTTGCCCCCTCCTCAACTCTCAAACACCTGTCCCAGCTCTCTATTTCCCAATGCGAGTGTGCTTCTAGAGTGTGGGAATGTACATCCTGTCTCGCAGGGTCCTGTTTCGCGTGTCCGGAACACAATTCCCCTCAGTGGGATGTAAATGTCAGCTCTCTACTTTCTTCTGCATGCAGCGTAAGCTCTCCTGGAGTGGGACTCAGAGCCAGGGGGAGGCAACAATATTTCCAGCAGCACTAGCAGCAGTGTTGGAGCACGAGGTGGTGGTGGTAGTTTAAAGGATTCCTCAGTGGGCTAGCTTTCATCTCCTCCATTTAGGTCTATCGCTCATCCTGTCATCATAATGCTCCATCCTGATGTTCTTGCCTTCCTTCTGTTGTTAGCTCCGTTCCTCTGATGCCTGCCATTCACCAGAACTGTAACAATCTGATTAGCAGGAGGAAATGATGGGAGGGAACCACCAGATAAAAAACAAAAACTGTTTTTTTGAGTTTTCTTCTTGCTCTGCGGATCTCTCTGACTGATTTCTCTGTCCCTTAACCACACGCTATTCTCTACCCCCTGTCTGTCATGCTGGCTCACCCCGCCCCCTTCTCTCCTCCTCCACTCCCTATGTGGTTGGTACGTTCCTGGGACAAAGAGCAGGGATGCAGGGAGAGAAGGAGAAAGAGACCAAGCAGAGGAGAGGGCAAGAGGCAATAGAGAAAAAAGGGGAGGGGGAGCAATTGCTGGAGAGCAATTTTTTTCTGGCACAGTCAGATCTAACAAAAGAGCTGCTCTGTGGGCAATTAATAGTAGATGATAAATAAAAAAAATAAAAATTACATTAATAACTGATGCTTTGCAAACACAGCAGATAATGGAAAGCCACCTCTGTGCCAGATGAGCAAACCCTGCATTTAAACATTTACTTCACAGTAAACAACCCCTGGAGTGTGCTAGCTTGCACTTTCAAAGTAGGAATAGAGTAACACAAAATACATTAAACTCTGCTGAAAAGTGTGGAGGAAAAAAAAGAGGAAAAAAAGGGGTTCAACAGCGGTGATTGTGAGCTATGGATTCAAAAACAAGACACAGAGAAAAATGGTGCGAATTTCTCTGCACAAGAAAAAATAATCTGACTAGGTGCAAATATTTATATACTTATATAGATATTTATAAATACATATCACAAAGCCCTTAACTTACTGTTATTGTTGAAACCATAATTTCTGAGATGACCCTTCCTCTTACCACACCTGATACTGACTAAATATTAACAGCAGTCACTCGAGATAAAATCTCTCAGCTGTGCACCTGCCCTTTCACTGGGGCATTTGGTTCAGCCGGTTGCCAAAACAAAGCATCAAATCAATCCCCACTTTCATTCTATTTATGAATATCAAATGATAATCCAATGATGACCCAATTCATTCAGCTCTCTGCTCTGCCACTGACAAGCTGAAGTGATTTAACACAGACCACATTGCACAGAGGTCAGCCGTTGTCCAAGAAATGCAACCATTTCCACAAATGTATTATGACGGTGCACCCTGAAAGATTTTCACCCTGTATAAATTTATTTTGGAGAAAACAGAATTCAGCCAAAACAAAAACATGACATGAAGCTGCGGAAGACTAAGTGTCCTCTACCCACAATGCACAATATCCATTTGACTCGAATGGAGATTATGGATCATTATCAGTCATATCTTTCAAACAAACAGCTGCAGGCAAGCTGCAAGGCCACACTGCTACATGTTCTGCACTTAGACCCCCAATAAAATTGATCCCAAATCTGACGATGCCTGACTGTGATGCCAGACAATGAATTATCTTTATTTTGCTGACAGCACTGCAAGGTTGCTTGAGAACACATCTGGGTCAGACAGTAAAAGAGTATCACAAAAGAGGATGAAAGCATGTACATACTCCAGATTAGTAGGTGGAATTAACACACCAACAAAAAAAGAGAGGGAAAAAAAAGTGAAGTGGTTGACGTGGACAAAGAAGGCAGGTGTCCTCCACTAGTCCAGTAGACTATAGTGGCTGAACCAAAATGAGACAGTCTAGTCTTATATACTGTATAGGATTACCTATAGTATTACCACTGCATAGTAACAACTTCAGCTGGTTGAGACACAGATCAGATAAACATTTGATTCTTGTGTCTAATGTCGTGCTCATGACTCTTCCTCTGACAATCAGTGGCTGGCAGTCTGTTGACACCACATTTTAGTATTAGCTCAGCTCACTTGGAACCACGCCAGAGGGGCTACCAAAGGATCCAGGTACTATCATGAATGGGAAAGCAAAATAAATAAATAAAGAAATAAATAAACAAAAAAAAAAAAAAAACTTCGAGTCAAGCCGAGTAGTGCTAGAACTGTATAATGGAAAAGCCCCGTTAGTCTGCCACATTTGAAAGATCCTTTGAAATGGAACAGAAGGTGTTGTGATGTAAAAATCAACCTCATAATGTAAAGAAGACAGCTCTTGCACTGAGACACAGCTGGTGAGTCATGGCAACAATGAGCCAAAGTACACTTTTTAAAAGTTAATGCAGGCGACTCTTACTGCAATATTTGTGACGTGAATGGCAAAGGTGTTCAGGGTAACACATCCCACCCGAAGAAAACTAAAGTTCAATAACAAAGGTTACCTTAATGACTCACTAAGAAAACAAAGGGGATCAACAATGCGTCATCAATGTCTGCTCAAAAGGAGACTGGACCAGTACAGCAATACAGGAAGTGAGTAATGGCCTATGTGAACATACAGTATTTTAAAATACTGGATGACTTGGAGAATTGTTGCAGCTCTAGTTAAAATCCAGTAACTATAAAAGCTTGTTTGTTCCACACTCATGAGGATGAAGTTTGTGGAATATAGGGAGTGATTAAAAATAATAGCTGGTCTCCAATGGCATTATTTTCAAACCATGATATTTCTATCAGACTGCCCAACTAAATGGGGCTTTAAGTACAGAGCTGCCTGTGGGGCTTTGTTGCAGTGTTCCAGAGCTGAGCTAAGAAATGTGATTGGATTCCAACTAAAATCATCTCGCAAGCTATAAACATGGCTCTGCTCGGGGACTAAGGGAACAATGGGATTTCAACTGAGTGAGGGATCGCTGTAAGGGGATGAGATCATGACTTGGAGAAGGTTCACAAAGCAAATCCCATTATAAGGAATATTTACTTACCGCTGTGTACAAACATTCACAAAGAGATTGCATATTAGGGCTGAACAATTTGTGAAAATCATACAATATCATGTGATTATTCTCACAAATACTGCAACGTTGATTTGATGTGTGCTAAAACAAAATTCAAGTCCAGCTTCAGTTCAATTCTTACTATAATCAGTTTGAATTGTGATAGAGCAGTATGACATGATATTAAAATATTAACAACTTTATATTCTAACTTAAGTTTGGGAACTTGTATGCATTACATTTTTAATGTGTGATTTGAAAAACGTATCTCTTTGCCCCTACTCTACATACAAATTAGAATATATACTGTACATATTTAAAGAGTAAACAGTAACCTAATACAATTCAACTGTCAGATAAAAGGACATGGAATTGGGCTAAAAATAGATTTCCACCTCACAGCAGAGTCAATATGTGGATCCTACTAATTATGACCACTCTGCAAACTGCTGCTGTTTCACCTTGATATTGGTTGTAGCACCATTTACAATGAAAAACTGGTGTGTTAGATCACACACGCATACAAAAAATGACAACAAAAAGGTCCAATATGCAACATTCAGATTTACAAAAATGTTACTAAAACAAATATCCATGTCAATATAGAGTACAGAAGTCTTGAGCAGAGTGACATTTGTGTGCTGTTGATGAGCCTCTGTTTTGGTAGCCAGTCGAGCTACTGCATTTGAGCAATGTTGGCACCTTTGGACCAAGTTTATGGACCCAGTTTATTAATATATGCTCAAATGGGGTTGTTTGTTTTCACAAGACCAGCACATTTGAACAACTCCCCTGTCATTAACACAACCTGTTAACTCTACAATTTCAGAGGGCTCGGAGTTCAGGATACTCTGTGCATGACTTTCCATGTTGTAATTACAAGTTCTCGAGTTCCACTAGAATACTGCAATAGACACAGCCAGTACTACTTGGTGGTGGAAAAAAAGTAGCTCAAATCATCCAGCTGAAGAAGGCAACACTCTACTTTTACCTCCAAAGAAGTAATTTGAGGTATACATGATGTGCAGTCACAATCAAGACTATTTTTGATTTTGTTGCTGTCACCCTAGTGCTTGGTTTTGCAATCTGCACCTTTAACTTTTCTCTTCTAACCAGAAGGTTGGCAGTGTGATTCCCTGCATACTGACTGTATAAGAGTCCTGGGGTAAGTCAATGAACCCTAAAATGGTTCTGATGGCTGCTCCAGCATGTAAATGGTTATGAATGATGTGTGACAAAAATACCTGCATATAGTTGAGATGTGCTGTATTAATATGGGTGTGAAGGGTAAAACTGTAGTGTAAAGCAATGTAGCGTAGTGTTTTCTTTTATCCGAACTATACTTTGCATATGTAAAGTGTCACCAAGCAATAGCATCAAATAAAAATGAAAAGATAAATGTTCTGCTTTCATACATCACTATTCTAGTCTATCACCCCCTCACAGTCAAACACTGAATATGCAGCATTAGGAACACTTCTGGGTTCAAGGGTCTGGCTTTAGGACACTTTGCAAGTTTGTATTTACCATTCCAACTCAAGTTCATGAGGCCAGAAAGAGGTAAGACATTCAAAACATGCATCCAATGCTCCTTCAGTGCTCCAGCACACTCAGCTTTTAAAATGTTCCCACGTTCCACATCAAGGCTATTTGCCCCCCCAGAGGCCCCCCAGGTCAGGTTGGAAAGGAGAGGATAGTTTGTCAAATATGAAGGTGGAATAGGAAACAAATGGAGAAGCTGCAACTGCCATAACAATTGTGTACACACTGTATGCAGCAGAGCTAGGACCCACAATGTTTGAGTGGCTAAGTGGAAAATCACAAACAGTGAAGAGGAAAGTAAAAAATCTCAACAAGTGACAATGTACATCTGTATACAGCCTTCATGCATTTTGGTTTAAAAGAAATACATGTGTTTTATTTAATTACGAGGTATTTACCATAATTATGATGGTTTGTCTGTCTGTCTGTCCGTCTGTCTGGTTGCAAAATAACAAAAAGTTTTCAGGAAAGGTGTGTAATGGAAAAGGAACAGATGGTATTTTGGTGGTGATCCTGATCGCCATCTGGATCCAGGAATTTTTTGAAGGACTCTTTATCATTGCTTGGCGAGTGCTTCTAGTTAGAGAATGAGACTGAGATCATGCAGTGGAAATTCTGTGAAATATAAAATCATGGTGATAACTTAATGAAAGAATTAATGATTACTATTTGTATGGTGTAAAGTTTGTAAAAAGCAGCAAGATTTTCAAAATTACTTTGAAGCTTTATGGTTAAGAGGGTTAAATCCTAAAGATCAATCTAAGTTGTTATAAAATGACTGATATGGAAAAGAAAACACCCACCTACACAATTCTTGTAGATTAAACACACACAGCAAATAATACTTTGTTGTTTATTTATTCATGAAAATTTATGCTTATTTGGTTTTCAAGGAATTTAATCCCAAGCTTTTTCCCGTGAAATGCAGGGAGTTGGGCCCTTTTCATTCTCTCTCATCTGGCTTATGCGTGGTTCAATATTATTTAACACCTCATTCCAACCAGACAACAAAAGAAGACCAGAGGGGAATATATGACCTACAATTACAGAGGAGGAATTTAGAGGCATTTTTCAGTGCTGTGCATAACAATAGTTGCTAGCAACAAAGCTTGGATCCAATGAGTGGAAAGAAAGTGGTTTCATGTAACATACAACTCCAAGCATTTTGTTGCAATAAGCATTACTTTTTCAACATGATTATGTATCATGCTGGATTCAAAGTCTCACACCTCATTGCTAAGTGGATCTTACATAAGTTCTCTACAGATCTGTCCAGCCATGCAATGATGACACCCTCCCACATTGAGGAGGCACTGAAGTAATGAAAACCACGTGCCTGATACCAAATTAAATAGAGCCGAGGCAAGTAGAGCTGGGTAGTGCTAGAACTGTATCATAAAAAAGTGCCATTAGTGTTACTTGTTCTAGAATGTATCCAGGGAACTTGGAATTTCCATGTTTCAGACAGAATGGCTCATGCATGCACATAGTCAGGCAGCAGTTTGGGGAGCATGGAAAAAACATTTGTGAAGTCCTTTTGAATGTCAAGATTTATTTTCAGCAAATACATCACTCTGAGACAAGTTGCTTAAGAATATCACAGATCACAGTCACACAGGGAGTCATGTGGAGCTGATTGGCTTGTCTGTATGTGACAGACTTTCATTTAAGTTTAAAATGTATGCACTGCAGCTTTAAGGCAAAGGTGCAGGCAGCAAATGTGGGCTACACCTTCTCACCAGAAAAAAAATGCAACCGTGCATCCCAACTCCTCTCATCAACCATCTTGTTCCCATACATAAACAGAAGTCACTGCTTGTAGTGAGACTGAATTTCAGGTGCACATTCCATGCAAATTTTCCACAGCCGACTCACTAACGTCTAACCTCTCTCGTTTGTAGTGAAGACATGTTAGATGTGTATGGTAGGCAGGACAATTAGTGACAGACAGGTACAACAGCCAAGCATATTCTAGTAGTCTGAATGAAATGACGGGTTGTGTTTACTACACTATATCGAGGGCTACAGACACCAGCTCACCCCGAGACAACTTCAAAAATTGATGGCCATGGAGACAAGAATTTCAACAAATAAGAGAAATAGGGTTTCAGACACAAAATTAAAGACCCAAGTTTGAAGGCGTTGGATTTTCTATGTACAAATATATTTTTAAAAATCCCTCAAACACAACTGTGCCATGCTCTGACCATTAACATGATAAACAAATACTGTATGTGTGTGTGTGTATCTGGCTGGTCTTTCGTTTCCTCTAACAAGGACAATGAGTCCAAGTGTTACATCATCCTCCACTTACAGGGACTGGAGAGGTCCTGTGAATGAACATGTGATGAAGGCTTTGACATCATCTCTTTGCAGTTGCAGCGCTCAGTGTTTGCTTTGTTCACAGTAAAATCATTGGAGAGTGGAGCTAAAACAAATCTCATGTCTAGAAAAGCAGGTTCTCCGTGTAATAACACTGACTCAATATTGTCATGCATGATGTTCACTGCTAGTCCTGTGCATTTTGAGAACTGCCTTGCTGGGTGGGTGCTGCCCAGTGTGGTCTCCAGTGTCATGCTGCAGTTGATGGATTGAGTCCCACTGGGGAGAAGAAGGGGAAGGTGGAGGGGGTCTCTTGGTCCATTGTGAGGGAGGGAGGCAGAGTGGGCAAAGAAAGGATACTGCATCATGATGCTCAGCTTGCAGGGTAGATGCAGGCAGGAAAGTAGATGTAGGGATGGATAGAAAAGTGGAAATATGGATGTGCAAGAGCAAATACAAAATGAGAGAGAATCTACCCTTTCCACCCTACAGACTGTAGACACACATCAGCTTAAAAGCAATACACAGTGACCTAAAGAGACTGAGAGGGGTGTGTCTTCATCACATGCATGGCTGCACACATACACTTAGCCCACTGCTGTCATTCACCCATTACCTCTATAAGTGCATGCACTGTTGATGAGATGAGAGCAGGGAAACTCCTTCACAGCTGTTAAACTCTGACTGATTGCCATGATAGATGCGCAGGCTGGATACCCCAACATGTCTACGCCTTTGTCTCCATCCTTCTCTCTCACAAACACACACACAAAACATGACATGCATCACACACCCAAGTTTATTATTAATCTACACTCAACATCAACTCTACCTTTGCATTAACCGCTAACGTTCTTTCCTCAATTTCTTTTCACTCCTATCTGTATTTTCTTTGGTTCATTGTATTTGCAGCAAACAGCCAGTGAATGTTTGTCTGCACATACACATAGCCAGAGGGTCAAAGCTTTTGTGTTGAAGTGCTGCTGTCTGTCTGGCTGTGACCTTAAATCTCTAGAGCCAATACACTGTGCCCTGAAAACAAACACACGGAAAGAAAGATGGTGGCCGTCACGTTGATGAGAATCTGCTTTTAAGCATGAAAAAGATTCTAGAAACTCATTTATGAGCACATGTGTTTAAACTCAGTACTCCATGGTCATCCTGATCGGTACAGTATAACCTGCTATAAGTGTTTCTTCTGCATTTATCTAAAAGGAGGTGATCATCATTAAATCCATTGAACAAAAAGAAGAGAGTAACCAGGAGAATAATATTTTGGGGTCTGATCACATTGTGCTACAAAACATGACAAAGTCCATGAGTTGCTACATATACTGTAAAAAACAACTATGAGTACACCACAAGATAAGCAAGTGCACTTACCTGTTCAAAACGAGATTTCTGTCACTCAGCACATTTGACAAGGGTGGTGTAATGGGACATAAATCAGACTATGACATTTTATCTGAACCTTTATACACCCCTAAATTAGGAATGTGGAAAATATTGTTAATTTTTAAAAATTCTACTTCAAAATCTTAATCTTACATTCCCATGGTAAATGTAAGAAAATCTTTCCCTCTACCACAAATGACTGCGGGAAAAAAACTTTTAATATATATTCTACACTTACGTTTTTTTTTCTCCAGACTAAAGTTCAGACAACCAAGTAACAACAACCCAAACACATGAGTGTCCAAGACAGAACCAGCTTGTGTGGCTTCGAACTCTCCATTAATAGTAAACCATCTCAAAGCACGAACCACAGAGTTGCCTTGTTGAAACAGGATGGGACAAAATGGCAGGTTGTACATAAACCATATGGGAGAGAGTCGCGGTGGTCAATAAATTTATTTTCCTGGTGTCTAGCTGCAGATGCTGGAGGCCATTGAAGAGAGACATGAAGGAGGACATGAGCCATGGGAACTGAGAATAACAGAAAATACAGCACATGCACTGAAAACACTCCTGACTTTTCCTAAAAAGTGGCTTTTTATTAGACACATGTGCTTGTAAGTTTCACCTCTAAGTGGCTACAGCTACAGCTCAATCTAAACAGCATGTGGACATGGGTCAACAAGTTTACATCCTGTTCAAGCAGACTTTTAAATGAGGGGCTTGATTATTCACTGCCAGATACAGCAGGTTAGTTACATCTACCCTCTAGCATTTTTTAAAACAACACAGAAGGAAAATGTATTACCACAGCATGATATACTGATGGTAGAGGGAGTCTAAACAGTATACAGTATAATGTATGAACCTACTCTTTTGTCAGATGTGGAGGTTGTTTTAGCCCTCGCTATTTTTATTTACTGTTTTTACTTTTGGAAGCATGTAGAAAAAAAGTTACTACCTTTCATTGTCTCTTTTTAAGAAGCACACTTGCACTTGTATAAGAAATGTGAGAGATGCGACAAATAATTTGTTCTCTTCCAAAGTTCACAATAAATTTTGATAATTTTTTACAGCCTTCAAACTGTCCCTGAAAAAGTTTTGACAGCCAACTGATTCTGAGAACTCTAAATTTATATTACCAAATGACTCATATTTGACTTTTTTTCCCCCACTGATGCAACTCAGATCTGATCAGATCTTTTTTTTCTGGTCTACATGGATTAATACGATTTTCAATTATGATTTGAAATTCACTATGTGGTCCTAGATCAGATATATATATCCAAGATGTGGCACCAAGCAACATAAGTGAAAGTGATATATAAAATCTATATTATCTGCATTTATCATCTATATGTTTATGATGAATGATACGTTCTTTGGATGGTCAGGTTTGTTCAGTCTGCACAAGATGCAAAAACAGCTGGGAAAAGGCTGAGCCAAAAGAAAGGCAGGCAAACTCACACTGATGAGAGCTGCAGAGCTGCTCCTTCAGAGTATCTGCCAACAGAAGCCAAGTTGTTTTCAAAGATACTGTATGGTCATTAATTACCATTTTCTTCAGAACAATGACACAAGAGCCTCAATTTATCTGGTTACATTAACCACTTTGTTCCTGTGCTTAAGAATTTATACACATGCAATATTCTGAATGCACAACAATCCCCGAATAACACACTTTTCTATTATGAGTAAAACCACTTCCAATGATGACATTTTTTAGTTATGTCTCTGTGTGCATCACTGAACACCCGTGAACACCCGTGGCACCATGCAAGAGATCCAGAGCATATTGTAAAGCTCTTGTCAGTGGCATCGATTTTAGCTAACTTTTGGCTGACTTCCTGTTTGTAGCATTTCCCTACACTCTTTCCTACCCCACTTCATGAACATTGTGCTGAGAGGGGCATTTATTTAATCAACAAACACCCTAACATCACAAGCAGGAATGACCACCTCTTTGTGGAGTCCAGGCAATTGGATAGAGTGATTGGATAGAGTGTTTTGGTATTAACATGCTTCTCTAGGGTGTCCACGTCAAGATCTGCCTGCTATGTGATCACGGTCATCCCCACATGTCACCTCTGCTTCTACTTCTGCAAAGATTTCCAGCAACAGACTACATCGTCACATTTTGTGTGCCACCAAATCAACAACAATAGCAACATTAGCGTGACATCATGCTATTGTATAGACTCCTCTGTGCTTTTTAAAAGGAGAAGAAGAAGAAGCCTCTGACAAGTGGAAAACCAACAAAAGCAGATGAGACTGTTTTGTTGCCGCTTTCATGTTAACTGTGTACAGAGCCTCCAACATATTTCCGTTCATATAGTTGCTATAGATGGAACAGAGATACATCAGAGACTCGCTGCGTTTACACTTCTGTTCAATGTGGTCTCAATGTGTATCCAACCGCCTCCTGAAGTGGTTGGGCAAATTGGATAACGATCCATCCTCAATCCGACTTAAGGGGTATTCACACCTGTGCTTACAAGTGCTCGGGCGCTATCCAATTTCAATCTGATCACAGACAACACATTTTAATGCCAGGTGTAAAGGGGGCCTAAGAGACCCATGACACTGAACAGACTAGATTCAACACAGACTTTAAAGTGTAACTACACTCCATCTTCTCCAGCTAACTCCGCCCAATGCCTTGTTTTGAAAAATGCCAAAGAAGTGGGCTGACACCTGACAGAGAGAAGAGGTGGGAGGGAGAGTGTGGTAGTGAAATCTGACACCGAGTTGCAGCTGCTCACACCATGCTTCACATGGTGGAGAGAGGTGACAGATAAGCTCCTGCATTAAATAGGGAAAAGGAGTCTGGTACAATGAGCCTCGCACTGATGAAAGAGTGAACCAGTGAAGCAAGAGTGGACTAAAAATGCCACTGACTGAAAATGTGAATGCAGCAGCTGGTGTTTGACCAGAGAGGCAGTAGATATGCCGATTTATATGACACCATGTTTAATTTCAAAACCTGATCACCTGGTTCAATAAATAACATTACTAGATAGTCATGTACACTATTTTTACCTGAAAAAGGTGGTTTAGTTACACTTCAATTAGAGTATTTCACATTTCAATGACAGTGGCTTTAATGGTTTGTCTGCATTAGTAATAAGCTGCAATTCTAGATATGGATTAATTATCATGTGAACAAATAGTGGTAACGATAGTGATTAAGCCACTTCTTAAAGAAAATTTGTGGCATCTTGAGATATTCCAAACAAAGTTCATTACTAATCTTCTGAGCACTATATAAATGTACATGTATATCTACAATTATATCATAGCAGACTAGGCCATGAATTACATTGTGGATTCACGCCCACAAATGAACACTTAGTGTGTATGTGATGTGCCTCATTTACACTGAATGTGTGAATAGCATGTAACATATGTTATTTATACACACTTTACCTCAAATTACCATGAAATAACATTTATGCATTCAAAGGGATGGGCCCCCCCTTATGGAGCTGAACTTCTGCCAGAGATTCATCTCTACTGAGCTGATAGGACTCACAGACTGATGCTATTTGCAAAAACAGAGACATGTGCAGAGACATATTATCTTTCATTAAAAGAAAAAAAAATCCCACTTAAGTTAATGATAATCTGTTCATCTTATTTCATTTGTCATCTACAGCCTAACTGAGGGAGAGCAACAAATACAGCCTGTCCCTACTGAGCTGAGACACATCAGTACAGCAAGCTGGTCAAATTACATGAACTACATTACACTTTTGTTCATTATCCCGATAGCTGATCAATTCACATCATTCTCACCAACCATTCAGAGTGTATATGGCACTTACGAATGAATTATACTAAAACCAAAAGTTATGAAAATTTATTCACTGATGTCATTGTCAGTGAGGAACAGACATGATATAAACAACATGCCAAAAGAACCTGCCTGTTTCTAGTCAAACATTACTTAATATTCCAGAGTCATGAGACAAAAACTGCCACACAAGAGCTGCTCTGTATGCAGAAACACTCTTTTGGACTTCAGTGACTAATGTTTCCACAACAAAACTCTGCCTGACTCAACTTCTCCTTTGGCAGGGTTTTTTATTATGGAAATGAAATAATTTGTCTTCCACCAGAAGGCCCGATCTGAACCTAAGTCCTCAGTGTGATCTCAATACAGTGTGCTGCACACACACAGTCTGTGAGGATTAAAAAAAGAATGAACGAAGAGTTTAGTGGCATAATTTCATGTGAAATTTAAATTCTTGAAATGTTTCTAAACTTAACTGAAAAAGATGACAAACAACACAAATGCACAATAAATTGCTTTATGCTTATCTGTAACAGACAGACATCAGTCAAATAAACACTGTGATACGCTCTGTGAATGCTTAACTCAGCAGCAATGTTTTTTTATTCATCACTTCATCAAGTATTTACATCATGTCAGACTCATTTGGACCAACAAATAAAAAATTGAAATAAAAAAAATACACTCATGATCAGCTCATTAAACAAGCAAACATATTTGGTTTGGCTAAAATGAGATTACACATAAAATATGCAGAGTCTGACTGACAGGGGAAAAAACTGAGAATAAAGAGCCCTTTAATGAAGAAAAAAAAATATGACTTAAGTTGAAGTTGAGGAGGGAGCTGCACTGAATACCGAAACCAAACAGCAGCAAACACCCAAGCAAAACAATGAGGCAGAGCTGGTTGAAAGCAATAAGAATGCCACAAAGAGTGAGACAGTGGAGCTGCCCTGTGGCACTGAGACCAGCCAGCACACACAGCTGGGATAACAAAAGAAGCAGCAACCTCCCAAGAGCAGCTCATATTGGCCGAGATTCTGTTATGCATGCTGTTAATGGACTGATAGATTCTGTGGTGTAATCTGAGCTATATCAACAAACACCCTGCAGGTGAGGCAAAGGAACACTTTCAACACACTCTCACTCTACTACTGTACACGTCGTAAACTAAGTTGACTGCTGACCCCTTCTGGATCCTTAAAGTAATGACAGAGTCTTGGAAACAATTATTTTTTTTTATATTTAATATTTTTATATTTAACTTTTGGCAAGAATCAGTGTTGAAATTGTTCAAACAGCCCATATTTTCATTCAAACAGATCATTCCCAGTAAAGCAAAAGCTACCCAACAGCTTTAAGCTGTGAATTTTAAATAGTACTCAAGTGATTTATTATTTCACTTATTAAAATGTGAGGGAAGAGGAGGACAAATATATACTGATCTAAGGCACGGAGACACTGGATCTTACAATTCCCATAATACAGCTTAGGGAGGTGTTTCATCACATCCTCCTAAAAAGGTCACTTCATTCACAACTCACTCATACAGTCTGTAAAACAGGCTTTCTGACAGATATCGCAAATGTAAGATGAAATAACTTTCTGTGCAGGGCAGCCTATGGCCAAGAGGAAAGGAATTGGGCTTGCAACCCAAGGTCACCCATGAGTAAGGCACACGATACCCCACACAGATGAGTGCTGCCCACTGCTCACTCACCAGCTTGTGTGTGTTCGCTACTGGTGTGTAATAAGGATGGGTTAAACGCAGAGGTGAAATTCACTATCACTAATTGGTGTGTGTGCAGAAATTACTAATTCTAAGTAATATTTCTTTTAATTGCCTTAAATTACTAATGATGTTAAGCATCATAAAAAAGTCAGTAAAAGCAAGAATTCAAGGTAACTTTGACCAATTCTGAAGTGTTTGAAGCTGAAACAAATGAGGCTGAGTTGTATCTGATGGGGGTATTTATGAAAATAATATCAAACATATGCAAATTAACAAGAATTTCCAACAGATACCAACAGCAAAATAAATAAATAAATAAACCTGCTCATCATGAACTGGAAAAGACGTTTGAGTCATATTCCTGTTTACATAAGAATGTTTAAGATTCTTACCTAACAATGCAGGGGAATAACTAGTGAGAGCAAAAAAAAATAAAAACTGCTCAAGGTCATGTTCAGAGCCATCTCCAAGCCATTCACAGTGCTACAATTTGTAACAGCTAGTTTTATCAAATATGTAAAACTGGATTGCTGACAAACACACACTGCTCTAAGAGCTATTAGTCCAGGACCAGTGTGATTTCTTCATCCTCTAGGATACACATTTTAACTTAAGGTTAAAGTGAATGAATTGGGAAGAAAAACTTTACCTGAATTGTGCCAAAGTCCACATTTTCATAGTGGAAGTGAGCGCACTCTGCCAGTTTGGGGAAGTGGCCCTTGGTAAAGCAAAGTCTGAAAACATAACATACACGCTCATTTTAGTTAGCTAGATAAGTAGTTCACTTGCTGCTCAAGATTGACATTTGTGTGCGAGTGTGTATGACAGGCATAATCAGGAAGAAGCAGAGCAAACAGAAGGAGTGAAAGGAGGAGGAAGACACAGAAATAGATCCAAGGAATGGCAGGATCAAGACCAGGAAACGGTAAACTGCCCGTTAATTGCAAAAGAGATGTAGAGAAAAAAGGAGACATATGAAAGAGATGAAGGAAACAGGCAGATGCAGGTGTGTGTGCATGTGTTTGAACTCACTTCTTGACATTTTTGACCTTCATGCTGGCTGTGCTGCTGCTGCACGAACGCATGAGGGGCTCACTCCGCAGCTCAGGGATCTCTGCACTCCTCGCCTACAACATAAATACACACGTTAACATCAGGGATGCGGCTGATGCGAACAAATAAATCTCTGCCACACTTCTAGTGCCCCACAATTTTCCATATGGGTTTTGCACTGTGGCATCAATCAAACAACCAACAGGCTTTGAACTTCACGCACATTCAGTTCATCAGTTGTAAATACCAGTGAAGGCCATTCTAAGGGACTCTTTTAGGCAAAAGATAAAATAGTTTCACCTTACTGTGTGTTAATCTCTTCGGAATAAATTGAACCTAAGGGAAGGAGTGTGGTTAGTTGACTCGATTACAGCAAAACTCTGAATTTAATCGATACTGACAAGGTATATGCTGTAATGTAGATCTGATTAGTGGGCGTGAGGCATCATGCCTGACAGATACCTGATCCAGCAGATCGTGTAGGAGCATCTCTACTGCACGGTCTCTCCAAGCCATACTATTAAACAAACAGGCTTCAAATCATGAGTGCACAGTGCAAAAAACATGGCTTGAAGCTGTAAATAGAACTTAATGCAATAATTGAAAAACTGACAAATAAGCTTGAAGTCAATACTAGCACATATTTACACACTTGTGCTGCTGAAACATACAGTATCTATGGCTCTGCACAGAGCTGTATCAACTATCAGCCACTCTGGTTGCTTGCATTTCTTAACCAATATGCTCACTTTCTTCATTTCAACAAATTTAACTGAAAACAAATCACAGCTGTGGTCAACAAAACAATAATAAGTAACTCACTCAGACATTTTCCTGCTGTGCATGTCATGTGTGAATAGCTAATGCTGGAATCAGACTAGACAAATGCAGGCAGATTTTCAAGCAGTTTGTTAATAATCGACACATTTCCAGTGTTGGACCCAATTACGAACACTGCAAACGATTAACAGATGTGTAGTGTAACAACATAACACATCTCTGGGATTCACCTTAACGAGAAGTCTGTTTGGCAACAGTTGGCCTCTTTGGCACTCTCCTTAAGTGACTACCAAAGGTAAAAAAACCAAAAATGTTGACAAGAAATAGCGACAATTCAGCAACCTGGGGTCAAACTTGTTGCCAGTCTCCTAAACAAGACATGGCAAGAGTCTGTGCCACTGTTATTGATAATCTGACATGGTAACTATCACAAAAGACAAACATATCATGTATTCCGATACCCTAAGTCCCAACAATGTCAATGAACCCGAACATTATGCAGAATTCTTGTCTGAGGACCGCTTGTGTCACGGTGGACATGTGACTCCACAGCCAGATGGTCAGTAGTATGCAGATTAGGTCAGACTTTACAGTCTCCACCACCTCTGTCCTAGGTGTAAATTTGATGAGGCTAACAGAGGAAGACAAGGGGCAGCAGATGTTTAAAACAGCAGTCATTTTAATTGATAGTAAAGCCACAGAAAAAATAATCAGCAGCCATTTTGGCAATCTACTAAATGTTCAGGGACACTCTACCTTCAGCCTCTTTTTCCTCTCTTTTTACTACTTCATGGCATTTTGTTAAACGGGACAGAGTGTGACATACAGAGCAAAGAGATGGCAGAGAGGAAGAAAACTTGAGGCACCTACAGAGGACTGAAGCCTCAGAGCATGGAGAACCTCACCTACCAGGTGAATTATATGAATTATAAAGAGCTTTTGCCTCATGCCATCTTCAATTAAATTTCACAGACAAATTATTACAGTTTTTGATTTATTGATGGCTAGATTTGTTTGTTATCTCTCACATATCATACACCATTCCAGTAAAAGACTATGATACCCCTCCTGCTCTAGCAGGGCCTGCTGAGTTTCTTGTCTGCCTGTTTGTTTGACAGGTATGTGGGTGGAGTTCATTAACACAGCTGGAGCACCTGGCCAGTCTCCCTGTTGTGCCTAGAATCTGGCAGTCACACTAACTTACTGATCTTCTACCCTACAGCACAATGTTTATTCTTTAGTTAAATTCACTATGATTGTGGTGTAATATTATTCATTGAAATCTGTAAACCTTTTTTAAAACTGTGTGACTCCAGTTTTTTGTTATGGCTCATGAGCCTTGTTGTTAAAAAAAAAGAAAATACCAGTAAAATAATTGATAATTAAAAGGACTGTTAATTGTAGCCATAATATCTATTGGAGCTAACTCGTTGAAAGGAATAATTCTGTTTTTTGTCCGATTGTGTGACTCTCAGTTATTCTTAAACAAGAAATTAGTTTCTTATATCACTCAACTGCAGAAAATGAGAATTTCTTTTCCATTATGCTTTGCTGTGTGGTCAACTCAGATTATTATCTTTCCTACTTGGTGAAACTGGCTGCTGGTATGACAGTCAACACCAAGTTGCTTAGTGATTCTCATCACTTCTTGAAACCATCATATGTAATACATAATGCATGTTACTCTAGTATAAAGTAACTCTTGAATCAAATATTGAACAAAGAATAACAGATATGCTGAATTAAAAGCTCATCCTCTGGTATCAATATTCATTAGTCAGCTGAGATTACTGTTTCTCTCTCTCTCTCTCTACGGCCCAATTCAAGTAAGCACTTGCGATAGGGCTACAACCACACACCAACCACGGGTGGCTCTGCATGTTACCATGGAGACGGCCTCATTTTCAGCATGCTGTTGATGCAATAAGCAGAGCCCAAACTAAAGATGGGAGCAAAGGAAATAATGAATGATGCTGTCTGGTGAATGGCATGGAAGTGTTGATACAGGAGAACACAGATGGCAGGTAGATGACTATCTATGCAAAGAGTGTGAAGTAGAGTAGCTTTAGGACGAAAACAGTCCTCTGCATTAATCATGAGTATGTGATTGTGTTTCAGAAGCAGAGGAGACACAGTTTCAAGGGCCGAGTCAGGCACAGCTAATCAATCCGGAAAAACAGATAAGATAGTGGTGGACAAGCCGATCAGCCTGCTGTTATCAGAGGATCTGAGATGTCACCACTAGCACTTCAGCTGAGCTGTGATAAAGACAAGACATGCATGATGAAAGCACCGAGTACACTCAAAACCGTCTCAGATGTGTGCAAATGTGTGTCACTACGCACAAGAGACATCATTACAGGCTCAGAGTGTGGGTGTGTGCCTCACCATGGCACTGATGGTTTCCTCCCAGTCTGGTCTTTCTCTGGGATGGATGTGAGCCAGTTCAGGCACAATATCGTCGTCCTCCAGGTGACGTCCAGGCCTTAGACCCCTATACCACACAAACAAAGACACACTTAGAACAAATTTATATTTTGCACTTGCATGCTCTAAAAATTCAAGATAGTGACACTGCGTGAAATTGCTAAGTTTTTAAAACAACAATCTAAATCCAAGAGACATATAATGAGAAATTCACAAAATTGCTTAACATATATAAACATTTGTTAAAACTTATGATCTGTCACTTCGATCTGCATTTTGTGTCTGCTCTTATATATTTTAAATAAAAAATAATGTAAAAACATGAACTGTGTAATCAAAAAATGTAATTTGTCAAATAAATTTGCAGATGAAAATAAATAAGATTTTATTGACTTAGGAACATTTCTCAAGTTTTTGGGAACAAAAAAGTGCAATGTGTTGTAAATGGCAGATAATTAAATAATAATCAGCCATTGCCGATTATTTAAAAATGACAAATACTGGCCCGATTGATCTCTATATCGTGGTATTAAAGAGTCATGGAATCAAGACCACTAAAACTTATTTTTGCTTACATACCGTCAGAATTTCATACTGACCGATGTCTAAATTGGTCGTGAATGAAGCCAAAAGGCTCGGCAACCTATGCTGAAGGTGTCACAGGCTTAAATCTAATAACTAGTTTGAGCATGTCTACACTAGTTCAACCCAACCAGTAGCTGCAGGGCTCAGCTCAGGATATGCTGAATGAGTTCAGTATCCAGAGAGCAACAAAGGAAATGAAACAGGGCACAAACAGTGGATAATAAGATGACAATAAATTTGAGTTAACACTGCCTTCACAGAAAAAAGTAGATGGGATTTCTGCAGACACTGTCAGCCTAGTGACTTCAAAAACTGCTTGTTTCCATCGAAGATATGAAAAGGATGGCTTGGCAAAGCCATGGAAATAAAATCGATTTACACAGCAGCAGTTCACACAGCACACATACAGTGTGCATCCTGAATGCAGCAGTGAGTCTAGTAAAGTAGATTAGACACTACAGTAGACACCAGAGCTTTGTTTTGGTGAATCGTTATGCGTTATGCATCAGCTGCAAGACAACAGCAGCCAGCAGACATGGAAACAGAATCTCTGCATAGAGATAATTGGACCAGAGGACAGAGTACTGGGCATTAAGACGGAAGGAAGTAAAGTTTAGTGAAATCTCTGCACTCCTTACTCTCCTAATCCCTCTTACTCAACTTCTCGTGACACCTATTTCATCATTCTGTCAAACTATGCCACTTTTACTCAGCCTAACACAACAATTTCACATAAGACTACTTTTCCATGACAAATAGCAGTCATAGCCCTGTCTGTAGCAATAACTTTACCACATATGCCCCAATCAGATCTGGGATTAACAGTTGTCCTTAGAGATCTCATCACAAGTGAACAGCACCAATCATGACTGTTCACATCTGGCATTAAAATGTGCCCTGTCACCACGTGTGGTCAGAATTTCCCCGAGTTAGTTTTGTGCTAAAATGTCCATTTTGTGCGTAAGGAAACCTGGCTATTTTAAGGGTGAGCTGATTAATGTGTATGTACAGACAGAGCAGAGATGCTGAAAGATGTGGTGAGTAGTCGTGCACACAGAGCAAATTAAGTTGGAGAGAAAATTCATCAGACAGATGACAGTTTAAAAGTGCACACAGGCAGTTTATGGATGACAGTAAGCAATCAAATACATTTATACATTAAACATGCTTTTTTTTTTTTAAATCTAATCATTCTTTATGGCTGCAGAAATACATGCAGTGTACATTTTTTAATCCATATATATAATTTGTTTATCTAATGACAAAGGAACACAGTGAGTTCCTCTAACTGGTAGTCTCTCTGTTGAATGTTGTGTGTGATGAGAAATAACTGCCATATTCTTTAGCCACAGCCAGCCTAATGACATGCTTCAAGCATTCACTCACAAGGAAGAGAACTACTGACAGCATGAAGCACTGGCAGATACACTGTGCAAGACCACGCTTCAATACTGCATTTCACTTGGCAAGCATCACCTCCTCTGTTCAGAAGTGCAGTGCAATCTGACATTCCCAGCATTCCTTGGTAAGGAGGCATGTCTGGAGAAAGGACCTGCTTCTTCCAGCACCTGCTCCAAAAACCCAGCAACAAGACAAGTGCACTTCAAGCTGGTGTCAAGGAGTGTTAAAGTGAGAGAGAAGTGGAATGTTTGTCACTCCAGTAAGAAGCAATAGTGAAGGTCGTCCTATTTAATATGGTGGGAGTGTTTCAATCTACACTATTTTACCAACACATTTAAAATTTTGATACATAAAAACAACAGCAGCTCCATTTTGCTCTAAAAGAGGGAAAGGTATGGATGCATCTACATTCACCCTAAGCCACCAACTTCTCCTGTCTCTGCTGTTAAGTGTCCTCACCATTGAACATCAACAACTTGTGCTCAGCCCCAAAAGACAAATCCTGTGTGTGATATGAATATTTGAACACAGCTGTCTCAGGCTGTCTAAATTAGCACAGGACTTTTTATACCTCACATAAAACACATACTTGTTTCAACTGTCAGAAAAATTTGGTGCACAAATAAATTCGGATTACATTAAACCATTACAGCATTCATTTGTGCAGGCTAAAGATTGAGTTTATAGATAGATAAACTTAATTGTCTATCCCAGTCAGTGACAGAAATTTCCCTTTGACACGGCTACAACAGAGGTGTTTCTCATACGATAGCTCTGGATGACTCAATGAAATTCCATCTCTCCCTGAATTTTTTAATAAGTAGATTGTGAAAGACCATTCGTGTATCAGAGCCCAAAACCACATGTTGACCATAAGGTCAGGGATAGACTATCCCTGACCTTACTAAACCACTTCACTGAGGAGCCACAAGGACATGACCCACAACCACAGAGTCAATGAACATCCCTCCCAAAAAACGCCTTCATTTGAAAGAAAGAAAGAAAGAAAGAAAGAAAGAAAGAAAGAAAGAAAGAAAGAAAGAAAGAAAGAAAGAAAGAAAGAAAGAAAGAAAGAAAGAAAGATGCTCTTGCTCTGCTATGCTCTTCTTAAGTGTCACTCTTACAAACATTCATCACAGCCTAGCATGTGTTTTTGTACTGGACTGAGCATACATGGACACATGCCACTTTTAGAGGTGCCAATAATACTCACCAGAGAGTATCATGGTACTGGTCTGATGAAGGAGATTTCCCAGTGAGTGGTGACTGAGGCCGAGGAAGTGGATGAAAGACTCATGCTCAGCTCTATATGAATTAAATGGTTTAGTTCAAAGTGCCTTTTGTCGTAAATCATTTATCCACAATGAATGCACTTTTAAATTACTCTCTGTAAACTGGTTGCTACAAAAATTAAATCCTTTAAGATGCAAAATATGAATTTTCAAGATTACAAGCACAGGTTTTCTTATCGGCAAGTGAGATGTAAATGTATAATCACACCTCAACAAATCCCCAAGTACCAAAGGTACATAAATGGCATAGAAGATGCAGAGAGGACGGGGGAATAAGTTGCTATGGGGGCAGTTCCCTGTAGTGCCTGATGGACAATATCATTTTGCAGAAGCAATCACATAATTTCTAAATTAGATTTTGGTGTAAAATTATTTCTTTTTTTAAGTAGTGGTGTAACCAACCAGAATAATGAGTGAGCAAGTCATATTTGTAAGAAGAAAAACCTTGACAGGGTTATATAAAAATGGTGTACAGTTTATTTAGACAGGTTAAATCTAAAATTACCCCGGCCTCTGTAATGAAAGGTCGATATAATGCTGCACTTCACTAGTCAGGAGAATTCTAACTACAAAATTTCCTCTAACTACTGAGCTGAACTATAAGAATAAACAGGCTGGAATGATAAAAGTACTGTATGACTCATCACAGTGAGTCTTTAGGATATATGCTCTGGGTTTAATTATAGCCTGTACTGAATGCAATCAAATGTCTTATGTGGAACATGCACATATTTCATTTCCAAAGAAAAAAAAACGTTGCAAAGGAACAAGTTGCAAGAGAAAAAAGAACAGTCGTTTTTTGTATCGCAAACCACCTTCCCGTCGCTGTGAATGAATTAGAAAGTGAGTGGGAATCTGTTTGTTGCTTTAAGTTGCAGCTTTTTTCTAACTATCTCTTGAAATAGATTTATGCATCTATGCATCTGTTTTTTTGCAATTTATTTTATTAAAAATGAAAAACTTTTATTGTTCACTTCCATTTGATCCTTTGCTGCAGCTCCCCAAATTGCAGTGATATGCATCCTTTTTGCTTTATTTGAGTGGAGTAGTAAACTGAATTGTGCAGAGTGAAGTGAAAATTTGTAATTTCTATCCATTTATTCCTGTGCACAGAAAGCCAAAATCAGTGCTCCCAACCTGCACAGACAGCCAAACAGGAAGCAGGGACACATACGTGAGTGCAATTTCATATTTTACAGTGAATGAGAGTTGGAAATGTGGCCAAAACCAGGTTTCAAAAGCTAATGAAAGTGGTTGCCTCTTTATAAAGCCACTTCTTTGCTTTATGCATAATTCAGGAGAAAAATGAAAGAGCAGCTTAACACACATTAGCACCACCGCTGATGGCGGAGCCTTCCATTAACTTAATAATCATGAATGTTGCATTATGCAGAGAGAAGCAAACTATTGATTCAAAAATAAAAAGATTGTTTATGTTTGACATGCTGTATGATTTAAAAATCAAATAAATTAATGTGTACACTTGTACACAAAGAAGTTATGTTAAAACTTACTGATGTGTTTCCTTCCTTATTATTGGAAATACAATAGTAGGACTTTGATATTATTGAATGAATATATAACAGTAACTGGGTAAACAAAAAAAATGCTCCTTGTAAAAATTTAATGAAATACGTATAAATACTGCAGTGTTTTAGCCATAAACCTTAATATGTCTGATGTAATGTCGTGCAAGAAAAACAAAAGATCTATCATTTCATATTTTGCCTTGTCATCTATTTCAAAATGCAGTAAGTTGCTCTTCATAGCTACAGGTTTTGGATGGCACTTTGTTTTCTTCCCACATGGATGAAAGCAACATGAAGGCAACGGATTATGACTGAACACTGGAGGAGAACTCTGACAAGCCAAGACCATGGGGTGCATACAAAAGAAGTTGCAGGATGTGGTTTGGGTATGGGAAGTCTGACATGGACCACAAAACTGAATTTATGTATTATGCTACAGAGGGATTCCCACAACAGATTCAAAATACCACTGACCGCTTTTACCAGCTATGAGATATCATGTCAAACAGTCTATAGGAAGAGAGACAGAAAAGCACAATTAAGCACTGAAACCGCAACAAACCTCAGAAGCTGTAAGAGGCTTTTGTCCACAACTTATGACAGAGAATCATGACAATGAAAGTAGACAACAGTGGCTGCAAAAACATGGACACAATTTGCACAGTCAATTTAAGAGCAACATGAAACATTATGTTTCCTCATTTGACATGAACTAATGTGGGGATAATATCTATCAAAGTTGCCAAAGTGTTGCTATTACATACTTGACTTCTTTTGAAACCTTTAATTTTTTCACTGTGTTCCAGTAAAAGCTGCTGAGAGGGTGACAATGAACAATAGCTCTACACAGATGACTTGACACCTCCACAGCCAAATGACACACTGGCCAATGTCTTTATCCCAAATCAAATTACATATCCCTCTCTGTCTATTGGTGTAAACTTTTGATTTTTAACAAACTAGAGACTCTATGTGGAGCTGTTTTCAGTGATTTGGTGCTTCACTTGCATTAAATTGATGATTAAAATCAAGGCAATACAAGCTGGGATGCTCTGTTCCAGTGGATAGATCTATATGATGATCATATGCCTGCCTGTTCCCCACAACATAAACTTTGAGGCCCTTGTTTTTAATGCAGACAGGGATGACATCACTATAGCCACAGTGAATGAATGGGTGAATGTCCTGCTTCCTACATGCTCAAACCAGAGGCGGCCTGAATCCTCCAGAGAGTCTCCTGTTTTGTTAACCAGTCTGACCAAGACAATGTCCCCACACATTCATCATATGCGATAGCAAACTACGGAGAATATCCAGACCTAAATCTCCAGACATTTCTCTAAAACAACTACCTTGGGTTCATGTCAACATCAACATCAACATAAGGCAGCCTGTGCACACCTTACATTAGCAGCTCCATGATCTACTTATTTCCATATTCATGCAGCTTGTATGCTGGCATAGTGGATTAAGGGAGTCACAAACAGTGAAGCATTTCAGAGTGTTTTCATTCTCTGTTTGTGTCACTTCCTGGTTGCCCCATGTATTCACTCTGCCCTTTTTCAGTCCTGCCAGCTGATCTCCTGATCCACTACTGTCCACCAAGATTCACTGGATTCACTTCTGTAAAGAACTTGCCCTGGCCCAAAGCCCTCCATTTCCACTTTGACAGAGGAAACACTCAGCTGCAAAGGGCAACACACTCAGCACATCCACAATATTGTGTATATGTATACAGTACATGACATCACCCAGAAACAATACAGCAAGTTATCTATATCCCCCCTTTTTTTCTTCTCTTGTTCACACTCATCTACTCCATACTGTTATTTATCTTTTATTTTATCACTCACTCATCACATCACTCACATTCTCAATAGTAATACTGGACTGCTGTCTAATGTATGCTAAGCTGCTGCTGCTATGGCAACCACAGAGCAGGACTGAGACCCAGTTCAGGGGTTCATACACAGGTTTGTTCTGGTCTTCTTACGACAATGCATTAGCTTAGACAGCCAAAAGAATGTGTTATCCCTAACCTTAATCATAACCAATTAATGCCTAACCTAACCACAATTCAAATTTTAGCACTAAAGTTAACCATTTCCTAAAAAAATGAATTTGTGTGCCTCATATGGACCAGGTTTTGGTCCCCATGGCGTCTACTGGTTCTGTCAGGTCAGTGTTTATGCAAGAAAAAGGTGCACACAGATACACTGAGTAGTGGGGAAAACCCACATCATCCTGCTGATGCAGCATTGACAGGGGTGATGTTATTGGCTACCTGGATGGATGCACGGGAACAGTTGTATATGCAGATGGATCTCTTAGCATTTTTCAGTGAACACTTTAGACAGTGTTTCCTTGCCAAGCAAAGAGAGAGTGGTGACTCACAGAAATAGTAAGGAACTGATGAATAAATGAGTCACAGCCTTAATTTCCATCTCTGATTGTATTGTGTGTCAAAGGAGATCCCCAGGACATGTGGGAGATTAGTTCATCCTTGTATGTGGAGTGTGCACGCCTGTAATGTAGATGGGATGAGTGACATGCCCCCAGCACGTGCAAGCTGATGACAGCACCTGTAATCAACCCAGTATTAATAAAGATAAATTACCATTTGTTGTGTATGCATTTATTGTCTGCATGGTTGTGTGTGTTTGAGACTACAGTGCCTGAACATGTGGGTGTGGGTGTACAGCTGTGGCAATGACGTAACTGGCTGAAAGCTGATACACCATGAGGGTAGTGGTCGTTGGATCTGGGAGCTGAGGGGGCTCCGTCAGTAAAAGGAAAACTGAATGGAGGGTTTCCAGCGGTGACAGTTAAGTGATGGCAGTCACCTAGTTGCTATGGGAGGATGTTGTGTGGGTGTGGGTTAAGGAGGGGGTGGGGTGGTGACTGTGCAAACTCATCCTATCGGTTCAGCTATAGCTCAGGCACGTCGACCGATGGCTCCCCCGCCTCCTCTGCATGCGCATTCCCTTGTGTCATTTCTCCTTGAGGCATGGAAGAAGCCAAGTAACCCCCCAAATCATTATTAACACACACACACTCCAGCCACACGTGTGCACACACTCACACACACACACACACACACACACTGATAACCACAAACCAGATTCTCCAACTGTCAGAACAGAGCACAGGGATTTGCGTACAGTGAGTATAATAAAATGGGCAGAGACACAATCATGAAAAGACAGAGGAAGAATATTGTCTTTCTGTGTGTGGCACTGCACAGGCATAAAAAAAGCTAGTACACTCACACACACCCTGCATGCCCCTGACTAACTATAAACAAACTAACAAGATTCTCAAGCCTCAACCTAAGGTGTGGTCCTGCTTTCCAAACACACACATACATGCACTTCTATCTCTTCACTCTCATTGGAAACATTCGGGGCAGTCCACTCAACAGAGTGTGCAGCAGTGGGCTTACCTGTCCAGGATGTCATGGCTGGACGTGGCTGTGGCTCCCAGCAGTCCTAGTGCTGCACTCCCCACCGCTGCGGCAGCCCCGCTGCCTGCCTCCATGATACTGACTCACTGCAATGAGCAGCCTGCCAGAGAAACAGAGAGGGAGGGAGGGGGGGTGTGAAGAGGTAGATCAGGAGGGAGAAAGACAGTTGAGGTAGGAGAAATCACATGAGGAGGAAAGAGGGAAGATGATGAGGGATAAAAACAGACAGAGAGGAAGGAGTGGGATAGATTAGATAATACTGGGAAAAGATGTGATGAAAATGAAAAAAAAAAAGAAAAGGAGGGGGAAGATTGGCATGGGATAAGGATGAGAGAATAGGGTGGGGAGAGGGAAAGAAAATCATTGATTGTGTGTGTAGTCTTGTAGATCAAACAAGTCATGCTGATGGAGCTTTACAAGGCAGAATTTCACTTAGGTGTGAACACATGGAGATTCTGGCGCACACATTCCAGTGTGAATCAACAGTCAAACAGCAACACTGGCTGCTCTGCTCTGCTGCACAGCCTGTCCTCTCTCTCCTCAACCTAGTCATTCAATGATCACATCTGACAATTTTTATTTAAAATTAAATCTCCTCTATACCTGCACTGTGTCCAGAATTTTACATTAAGAGATGAGGTCAGTGCTGACGTCCAATGTATCAAACTGCACAATCACAATTTCAAATATGTACAATCAAATCAATCAAAATCAAATAAGTACAATCACCAACTCTGTTTCATTACCAGTTCACTGCAATGCTTGTAAAACCACATTACCTTTTTCCTATTAATAAAAAAACCCTAGTAAGGATGTTACCAACTGTCAATCATGTGCTCTACATTTTTTCATGGACTTACATCCAAACTGACTTTCATTTCTTTTATGTATCCCCCAATGGCTATTAAAACAAAACACTTTAGTGTTCTCTGTTAATTTAGTGGAGTTTACATTCCACTTCCAGCACAGGGAGGTCTGTGTATGCATCAGCATGTGTGGTTTAAGTGCTTTAGGGCTGAAACTAATGGTTATTTTAATTATTGATGAAGCTACACTGTCTTGATTGTTTGACTGATAGGTATGTAAAAACGCAAATGAGTAACTACTTTTTTGGGCTATACTACTCTCAGACTATAATCAATCAGGTAATAAAAGAGAGGCTACTGCTAACTATAGTTAGCATGTATTCTCAAATACAATTTGTGTTTCTGTATGTATTAGTATCTCTCGTTGAACACCTTATAATTTACCAACATTGCAGTTACTCATCTCCTCCCACTGTACCACAACCACAGCAGCGAAAAGCCTCAGTCTGACTACAACACAAGACAAGTTTCCAGTGAAACCTAAATGTCATGTTGTGAGCAGACGAAAATTAATGACAGGTTCACAGCAAGGACGACCCAATAAAAGAAAGGAGGAGGGAAAAAAATGTGTAGCCCATTTTCTGTGGCCATCAGTGGCTATGAGCTCTAATCCAAGGATAACGCAGAGAGGTGAAAGTGCGACGCAGGAGGCGAAAATGAGGGAGGACAGAATCCTCAAAGGCCACACAGAAGAAGTTGGTTCAACTGTTGAACAGAACTTATTGGGCATACATCATCCCCTGAGCTCTCAGTGGTGGAGGAAAGCATCATAGATAACATACTGTATATTTCATGACTGACGACAAACATGCTGAGTATGAGTTTTAATAACAGATCACGTAAATGCAATAGATCTTATCTGAAATTCAAATATTTTAATGTACCGTACCAAAATTCCTCTGAAATTCTACAATGTTGTTTTAAAGTGAAAGTGATTAAGGGTTCCTGAAGTGTTCCAAAAATAACAAGGCAACAGAATGAATCATGAGTGATTAATCCTCACTCTGGACCTATTAGAAACTAATGCGTCACCTTCTTTCGACCTGAGATTGTCTGCACCATAAGCATATCCCAGGCGTCGTAGCTGAGTCCGGATGGAAAAATGATCAACTTCTTTGGATCAATTTGAGCTAAGTACAAGAGCTCGTCGATTTAAAGCAATTCAGAATTGACCAGACCACGAAAGCACATGCTATGAACTAGTGAAAGATGTGACACGAGCATCAAGATAGAGTAGACAGAAGCCACATCTTGAAATTCATTTCATGTCCTGGGCTACAGTAAAGTCACACCCCTAAATCATCCACTTTTATTGTGGAAAGAGTGTGTGTATATTATCCCGTCAGGACCTATTCTGGCATAAATACCAACCTTGTCCCAATGAGGCAGAACCTAATATCTGAGGAACTAGTTAAGTTCAGGGCTAAGATTTTCTGATTATGGTTAAGGTCAGGGCTAATGCTTTATTTAGGCTGTCCGCCTAAATAGTAGGGTTAGAGTCTGGATTTGCCATTTTTTTTATGACTGGCACCTGCTGATTTTTATTATTTTGAATGCTTTGAATTGTGAGTTTACACATGTTTACACACTTTATTTTTTCATCCAAATTTTAATTTGATAAGCTTTGCTTTTTGATCACTCTTTTAATGTATTTAATATTTAATAGTCAGATGAGGGGGGAAAATAAAAACCTGAAAAAAACACATCAACCTTTAACTAAATTAAATGGCAAATGGTTGGATGACATTCTAGAGCCCAATTTAAATGGATTTAGGGGTGCCTAATTGCAGGGAGTAAAAAAAGGACAGTGATTGGCAAATGTTAGCATTTCCTCAGATGTCATGCAACTGAATTAATCTAAACATGTAAATAAGTTCAAAAAGATGCAACAAAAAAGTGGGTACAAAATACAAAAACGTGCAGGCAGAAGAGTCATTCTGTTGTGTCAGAGCAGAGCAGAGTGACTTGGACACAGATTAAAAAGCCCCTTTTCCTGCTCATCTCACATTTAACAAGAACATGTGTCACCATGGAAACTAAGCACATCAAAAGGTGGTAACAGTTGTGCCTCAGAATGCTCAGTGGACATAAAAATCACATATAGGCTACATATAATGATGTGTTATCTTGATTCTGTTGAATTCATTTATTTTTATATATAATATTTTGAACAATGAAGAAGTGCACTATTTTAAGAGATGAATGAATGAATGAATGAATATTCCTTGGTGTTATGTCAGATTTGCTTTTTTTACCTCCCTGCACCTCTGAACTGCAGCAAGCAATGTAAATGCACATGGGTTCCTAAACAGAAATCAATATGAGGAAGGCAAAGTTCACTGATATGACCTCTTTCAGTGTAAGGCACAGCCACTGTTCCCATCATTACTCCTGCATCTTTGGTTTAATTCCCTGATGGCTGAAGGAAAAGCAATTTGACATGTCACTGGGCCCAAACAACAGATGGTATGTGACAAATTAATGAGCTTTATTTACTCCTGCTACTATTACCACCAGTCTGACTGCCTCCTCTGACCTCTGCTGGTAGTGACCAAATTATTACTAATGGGCTCATAGTTACAATTACTGTTAATTATTAATTTACTCATTTATTTCTATATGACAATGCAGTTTTCTATAGGGCAAATCTAAAGTGATTTATATAAATTAGGTTGATTTTAATTATCAGCTCATTAGCTGGTAAGTACTACTGCTTGCTGTGACTCCTATTCAGACTTTACAGTCAGTTTCTCATATGATAAAGAAAAAGCAGCAAATCAATACAGTGGAACAGATTTAACCAGTGAGTGTTTAGACTGTTCAGGTTATCAAAGTTATGGAGAGCCATATGATGATACCAGATGGTGAAGGGCTAGAACGTGTTGACAATCTGCCAAAGCGCAGACATCATACTATCTTCTATCGGGCACATTCTATACTTTGGTGTCCTTTGCTCTTTCGCAGACACATCATTTTCATCATTTTTTTCCCTCAGCTAAAATCACACTATTTGCTAATCTGCTTCAAGTCTGCCACAAAGAAACAGTAATTGACCAATGACCAGTGAACTATGGGCAGTAGCGTGGATTTTTCATTCCCCACCCTGTTTGACGATGTGGAATTGGTTTGGCTTTTTCCCCCAAACGACAAGGGACAAACAACAATTATTTGCAAAGTTTGCACAGACAAGGCTTGCATGTCGATGGACACATGACAAACATTTTTAACCATCTATGGAGACAGCATCCTAAAAAATATGCTGAGGTTACAATGTGCTGAGGCAACAGGTCACTTTAGACTGAAACAAACAACAACAAACAACAGGCATTTGATAAAAGAGAGAAGACTAGTAAGGAGTGGAAATAAATAACTGAGGAGTTAGCTTTGACTTTACAAAAGACACATTGTTGTTTAGAACTAACCGCATTATATAAAACTCCAGTTTCGATTTGAAAAATTGGTCAGCCCTAGCACTTAACTATCACTGTTGCAAGTAAGGAAACCTTGCTGTTACACCAGTTAATACCCATTCAGTTTAACTAATAATCCAAGGCAATAAAACAATCAACCAACCAGTATATGTAGGTGTTGCCTAAACAGTGCAGCTACTTGCAATTTGTTCTACTTGCTTAATCAAATAAAAAAGCAGGGTACCTGCTACATTCATTCAGTTGTGGCAACGTTCCAGGTCAACACTCCTCAATGCTTCATACTGCACTATTGATCACTACACTGTCTATACACTAGACTTTATTGCCACTTAAATTTTGGACCTTGCCGCAGTAGTCTTTCAGTTTCTTATCTTTTTCAGTTTAATTTGCTGCAGTAAGCAAACTGATTCCAACTAAAAGCATGAAGGATAATTTGCAATAAGGGTGTTTTTATGTACATATACAGTATAGACAAAATTATATGAACTTGAACTGAGTCAAGTGACAATGGCTTCCCTGAGTTTCTGAGACTGAGAGTGCAGTAACATACTGCATCACATACTACTGGTAGTCAGTATCTGGCCTGTACACAGTAAACAGTATGGAGGAAAAGCTGATTGCTGCAGACAGTGCAATTTTAGATGAGTAACTGAGCCATGAAAGAGGAACACATGAAACCCAGTCACCCATATCAAGACTATATGCTCAACACAACAAAATATTACTGATCAGTGGCCAGAGGCCAGAGCTGAAAACTTATCTTTCATTTGCTCCTTTGGCAATTGGAATTTGGGGCTAGCCAAACTTTAAAACAACAAAGCAGATAGTTTCTGTAAGAAAAAAAAAATCAATGTTGCTTTGAAAACTGGAGACATCATTTGTGCAAGGCTGTGCTTGAAAGCCCTGTTAGCCATAAAAGCCTTTTAATACAATGGCATGTGGTTGGGGCATGGGAGAGGAGCCAGAGGATTTGGTAAACTAGACAACATTTAGGTTAGCATTAGGAAAGTTAATCTCACAGGCAGTAGAACACAAGAGGCTGCAAACAGCCAAAGATGAAGTTAAACCTCTCTATGTCAGTGCAATTGTTTATCAAGAATGGGAATGAATTCTCTTGAGTTAAGAGTATTGAACCACTTTTCATAATTAGAAAAGATGACATTAAGCATGAAAGTGGCCTGTTAATTCTGGCATATTCCTCCAAACTGAGACCAAAATCAACACCATCTAAAAATGAACTGATGCATAACTCAACTACGACCCTGCAAGGCATAAAATGGATGATCAAAACACCAACCAGTAAATAACATCTGCTTGATTGCCATAAACAAGTCACAATCTATATACACTACCTGGCTGTAGTCTCACTAGGGATAAATGTAGTCTAAATTTGAGGCTAACCTCATTTAAACAGTGCACGATCACTATCAAATATACAGTTAGAGCTTGGTGGTCTCATCATGGCTGGGATGAGGTCATTAAAATACTATTTTGTGCATAGCAGAGGCAGTGAGACAGACAAAAGACATAGACAATTCCTTTTTCAAGTTTTAACTGCGTAAGTGTACAAAATCCTTTGAACTATAGAGGCAAAATTGAGTGATTAATGACCTTGTAGCCGATTATCTCGAGTCAAGGCGAGTTCTAAAACTCGTCTTCATAATTAGCAGGCAAAAATCAAATAAGGCATGCAATCACAACAGCGCTCCACAGGGCAAACACACTTAGTGAATTAGAAGAGGAGATAATACAATTGAAGGCGATATGTGGATGTAAATTACCAAGTTGAAAAATTAGCAAGTTAGAGACTCAGAAATGACATTAAGTACACATACACACACTTTCATTATGCAAAAACCACAGTAATTATTACAACCTTAGATACCACAACTAGGTAATTTACTTGTATCTTGGTATATCAAGCAAACTCACATTCACATTTTGGTACAAGCAAAACAGAGAGTGTGAGTAACAAAACAGATAAAAGGAGAAAGGGAAAAAAGAGAAACATTTCTGCCATCAACTCTGGATGAGAGGATAGCTGAAATGCTCAAGAAAAGCTCAACAAAGAAAAAAAGAGCAGCATGTGCTGCAATATTTGTAAATGCTACAGACATCTAACCTGTAGAAACAGTAAATGTCACTTCTTTTCGACGAAGGGAGAAAAAAATAGAGGACAGCTGTCTTGAAAAATATTAATTTAAGTGATGAACACAAAACAATGTCATAGTATCTTGAAAGATTGAACCACTTGGCAAGAGGCAAAGTGAAAAAAATGCATTTTAACAGCAAAATAACAGATCATGAATTAGAGAGAAGAGCAGCTATCAAAAAAATGCTCAACAAACCTGTTATTCTGCCTTCTCATATTTTCGACACTTTCATGATGGCAGCTGTTAAACAACTACGGTTAACTACGGTTACTGGGACATAAGGTTATTTTATGTGTGTGTGAGAGAAACAAAAGGTGTGCGTGTCAGTGATCATGAAGCAGCACTGACGTCACACCACCTCTGTTACATGACAATTACCTGGCCGTCTCACGTGTGACAAAGAGCAACACTCACGGAAAAATATGCTGACATTGTGCTCATTCAGCTGACATGGGTACAATGACCAGCAGAGGATCCTGTTTACTGTAAACTGCTGCGAGCAGTGTCATCTCATGTGGAAAAATAAAGTCAAGGTTAAATCAAGTTGGGTTAAATAGTTACAGGCTGAAGCAGAATGTTCCTTAAAACTAAAATAGAGCATTTCTGAATGCAACATTTTATTATTGTGACTCTTGACAATGTCACATGGGGAAAGAGGCTGTCCATCAGCACAGCTAGGAGGAAAGTGCCGTTTCATTTTTGGGCTATTCAGGCCAATCCTCTTGAGAGTTTTTTTTTTTTTTTTTCAATGTAAGTGTATTTTCCACTCAAATAGAGCACATACATTATAAATACAGCTAGTAGTTGATCCATGAACCATATTGCTCGACCACGTCTATTCAAATAAGGAATGTACTTATCTGACATCATGAGACTGTTTCTTTTAAAATATATCTTTAAAATCATCGTGAAAATGAACAGACATGCCACATTTGTCCTAGCTCACTGTCCCAAATATTTGTTCTATCTGTAATGAGTGGTTAGATTTAGACTTGCACCAATAACATGATTAATAATCAATTATTAAATGACTCACCATCTGTTTAAATCATTGATTAACTGAAGTAAACAACAAGGCAACAAGAGGATGTTGTCAGTTTGAGGTTTGGGAGGGGGTCAATGATATTCACCTTTTCCTTACGTTTTATGGACAAAACAATTTATTGATTAATTGAGAAAATAACTGACAGATTGATCAATTTGGAACATTGTTAGTTAGTTGCAGCACTTACATCTTACATGTAAAGTGCTGCAAATGAAAGATGGTAAAAGCAGGTTTAGATCAGTTAAATGTCTTACAGCTCAATCATCTCCAATAGCAGCAAGAGATTAAATCTGAGTTTGGCTTGTTTGGCTTGTGAGGAGTATACTGTTCAGCCATGTTTCAGAAAGCAAAAAGTAAACGTCAGTCACTGTGTTACCAAATCATTCTTTTTTTTTTTTTTTTTTACAATGTTGCTTATACAGGGGAAGAGTAAGTTGTTTTTATATCTGCACTTTTAATTATTCAAGCATACGTAACGTACATCCACTCCACAGTTTTACTGGAAACTATTTATTTAATTGCAATCTTGGCTTGGCAGCAGTTGTACATTCTAGTCAATTGGCACCCCAAACTAGACAAACAAGACATTGAGAGAAAAAACACTAACTTTACTGAGCCAGGGTGTTCATGGTTGTTTTTTTTAATGGCCTCTGCAGAGCAACTATGCAGTGGTCTGCCATTGAATTATTCCGAGTGTGAAGTGCATTGCTGAGGTGTGTCACCCCCAAGAGGAAAGAGACCAGAAGGTGAGCAGTTACTCTGCATCAAGCACAGCATGCTTACTCACTGTGACAAATACAAAGTGATTTATCGGGGATGCTTTCAACAAACTCTCTAACAAAAAGATATGGTGAAAACGCTGGTGGGTTCAAGTGAAACTGATTCTTTGACCAAGACTGACATCTCTCAAGTCAATTATCTGTGTTGGCATTTGCAAAAACAGAAAAACACACTAACATAAGCCTAAAGCTCACTTATTGGATGCGTCCCTGCATGTTGTGGCTGCATTACTTTCCCTCCTGCTCTGATTAATGAGGTCAGGCTAGCTTGCCAGTACAACTAACTGACTGAAAGTGAATTGGGATTTCACACCAGAAACGATAAAATCCAACTATTCATTTATTGCATTCATTTAGTCCAATTAATCACAGGCAATTTATTAGTATTACTAAAGATAGAAACAATAGACACATAAACAATAAACAGTACAGTTAATCAACTACAGGCTGTCATATATGTGGACATCTCATACTCATTCATTAAAAGAAAAAAAATCCACAAATTTGCAATATAGCAGAGACAGTTAAATAGTGCTTGTGAGGCGAGTGGAGGGCATCACAATGGGGACACAATATTGCAATGTCCATCTGCCATCACTGATAAATAATATAATTGTTTATCTTTATTTATAAACAAGTAGCAATGGCATTTCTTCCTCAACCGCGACATTTTCCGCTAGTTACCCACCTAAGATCCCTCACTGCTGTCCTAGAAGTTTTCCTACTGCTGCTTTGCTCATGCGCTCACCAAACCAGCAGGATATTGATCGGACGGACAGGCAACAATGACCCTAATTCCTTCAGCAGTGCATATTCATGAGGCAATTTGGAGCTTTACGGGAATTAGGCCATGACCGAGCAGTCTGCTCAGCACCCCTGAGTGACATTAACACCTTTAACACGTTTGAATGAGAAATACTAGAAACATTATTGTATTGTATTGTATAATAAGCATCAACTAGGGAAACAGTTTGTAGTCTCTTCTTTTATTCTTTTAAATAACTTTTCAACTTACCAATTAACCATAATCACAAAAATGTATACAGCAATTCAGGTTTGGTCATTAGGACAGGATGCAAAACTGATGTCTCCGTCTACCTCATCCCACCTCTCCGGCCTCAGCCAGGCAGTACTTAAGTGTGCCAGATCAAACTCGATTGATAAACTTTTACAATTCTAGTACTACATTGCTTTTCCTCCTTATGCCTGTCATCTGATGCCTTCTCTAAAGTCTCTTTAGCCTCAGGAGGCTAGACACCAGGACAGTGACCTTGTTAATTCAATTCACCCTTGTAAGATGAATACAAAGTCTGTCTGCCAAGGGATGGTGTTAGGTATCACATCCAGATGCTTCATAGACAATTTAACAGCTCTGCGCATCAGGGCTAAAAGCAAACTGTTTTATTAACAGTGAAACTACGACACATTTTGAATTTTTGCTGCACTAAGAAATGGTTGATGGTGCAGTTGAATTTTACCTACAGTTTTCACTTTCATTTGAATTTACTGAAGTATTTTGATTCATTGTGTTATGTCACAGGGGGAAGTATGTGATCAAATATTTCGCTGTAATCATCCAGAAAGGGTCAGTAACAAGGGGTTAAAAAAGCGATCATCTCTGGTGAAGCCAATGGTTAACCAGTTCATCTGTGATTTGTAAAAAAAATAAAAATAAATAAATAAATAAAATCACTTCCTGGGGATTTGGTTAATTTAAGTGAATAAAAATGCCTGTATACATGGCCCTTCATGCCAACAGCTATGCTAACAGTTATGCGCATGGCTGGAAGATCAATGTGAGCCTTAGCATTGTGCTTGAAATAATGAGTCTCTGGAAAAAATGGAACAGAGCAAAAAGAAATGTGCATGTTTACCTGGGACTTGCGTTCCCATCAATACAGATGGAAACCCATCTGGCATTATTTGACCCGGGAGTTAATGCCACTCGTAAAAAAAACCATTTAAACTGTTTTTTTAACCAGTGGGAATGGATGTAGATTCCTTTATCTCATTGTCATGTTAATGATTCACTTTTAGTCCATTAGTTGTCACTAAGAATTTAACTGCGCTGACAATGTCAGTATAATTTCCATTGTGGCATTTTTCTCAGACCTAGGCATGCAAGGCCCAAGCAATGGGGTGCATTATCTGAAGTACAAACAATGCAAGCAGAAGTAGTCAAAATGCAGAGAAACAAATGAGTGGCAAGATTAAGCGCCCTCTGAAGTGCACATGTGCCAGGACATGTGCTACTGCAGTTGTGATTTGGGTGGACAGTGCAGCTACTACCATGCTACTACTCTTTATGGGCTCCACGTCATTCCATTGTCCAACTGAAAGCAAATGCACCACTTTCCCCCCTGCTTAGCCAAGGTGAGTATCCCAGAGACACCAATGCCATCACTGAGGATGTTCACTGCAGGCTACATGCAATTTTCAAACCTGCTCTCATTCCTCTGGCATTTTTCATAAACTTGTCACCTATATAATAAAATATTCAATAGCTTCAGGTCCTTCTGCAGGTAAAACTTGGCTAACCAAACACTTTAAAGGCTGACAATGTACAAGGCTCTCTCTCAAACACTTATTGTAGCTCAGCATCACTAAGCCTACACATTTCAGCCCTCACCTATGGTCATGAGCTGTGGGTGATGAAAAAAAGAACAAGATTACCAGTTAGTTACTGTTAGACAAGGATTTAATCTAAAGTTGCCAGCACTGACACTTGGACACTAATACGTGACCATGGGTAAAAGGCTTAAAAATTATTAACTGCTACATGATTTATCAACTTCAAGATGTTGAAAAAAAGCCAAGCATCTTCAACATAGGTGATGATGCCCCCCAAAAAAGATGAAGGCCATATTTTGCATAAAAGAGACAAAAACTAAATAAAAACTAAAAGCCACTGCTGAGATTAACAGCATCTAGCATGAAAAATAAGGCCTTATCCACAGAGAAAGAAAACTTTCCCTATACAATCTTTTACCTTCTTAAAACATTTCCATAAAAACACAGCATTGTTTCAAAGAAATGTCTTCATTCACACAACCCCAAAATGACTAAAGGCTGCTTCTGTATGGATAAAAAGCTGATAAGTTAAAAAATGTTAGTGAGTTCCCTAGCGCAATGTAACTGCTTAACATGATGGATTCGGCTGGAGGGAGATGAGGCGTCTCGTCGGATCTCAAAAACATTACATTTATATATAAACACTAGTTTATTTATATTACGTGCAGATTTTCTTCTGGTACAAATAAGATACTGACAGGCTTCTTGTTACAAAACACAAATTGAACTTGACCTTAACGTAACAAGACAACATGACAACCTTCAACCTAATTAGCAGAATAAGCAAAGGAAAAGGGGTCATGTGGGGGTGGGGCATGTTGAAAGTGTTTGGCCAACTTACACTTTCAGTGAATGCATAATTGTGACCCACTAGACAACTCTTGTTGAACCAGTGAGATTTTGCCCCCACTTGGTGTCAGACACTCCTAGGGCTTTTAACAGCATCCTGGAGCGCAAGAGCTTGTCCTGAAAACAAAGAAAACCAGGCTACAGAGTGAAGCTAAATAGAGACACATAGAAGGATGGCATGGCAACAACACTGTAACCATAGCACAGATTGAAAAATATTCCCTAAATGTCCTAAATGAATGTGGGCCTGATATAATTCTTCCAAAAGTAAAGAAGTTAATCGCACGAGTCTCTCTTAGGCCTGATAAGTAAAAGGCATATTAATGACACAAATGGTTTAAAGTTTAACTTTTCTCTTATCTTAAGCCTCGTCACTCTGAAAATCTTCTGAATAGCTCAAAAGGTTGCATCATGCTCTCATATAATGCATTTCTGAGAGAGGGAAACTTACTGGTTCAGGGTCATTTGTAACATTTCACTTTAATGGCTTTGATTTCACATTTATAGGCCTTAAATTAACATTTAAATTATTCATTATTTTCATTTAAATGTTCACATATTCTCACTTATTTCTGTTATGTAGAGACAGAAAAGGTACTTCCTCACTGACGGTCATGATGGGTCAAAGCCTGTCATCCCACTCTGGCCTCCTTGCTATCAGGAGCAGAACTGCCAGCTACCTCTACACAGATGCCAGATTGTGTTCTTTTGGAGAATGCTGACATTTTACTTTCAGACATGTGGGGTCAACGTCTGTCCAGTTCTGGTCTTGAAAGGTTTTGACTGCACTCAACATTACAGGTTATGAAGCTGTTTCCCCTCTGCTCTAGGACTAAACAAATTGAGGACCATACCTAATTAGAATTTAATTACAATATTATTTAGTTAAGCCAAGCTTCAGTTGAATATTCACTGTGTAATAGATTTAAAATGTGATGGACCATTACCACATGACACCATCAACATATTAACTACTCCGCCACCGAATACAAGGATGAGAGCTTTAAAATGTTAACTGTTATTTTAATTTACAAAGAACATAGAGCAATCAAAAATGTAAAAAAAAATATCACAAAAGCTATGATTGTGCTAATAAATAAGAAAATAATTCCAATACCAAAATTATATGACCTTTTCTCTTCAACTCCGCTACTTTGAGCCTGACTGGAACACAAGGAAGATTACATGAATTTGTAAAAACAACTAACAAAGTATAAACTCTGTTAAATGTGATGCAAAATATAAACCCTTAAGTTTGATTTTTTAATTTGAAATCTGCTGTTAAGTGTTCAATACTTCTCTTCCTGTGCATTTTGTAGAGGGATAAAGAAAGAGTGAGCCGACAAATTAGCAGTTTTTATCTCTGGTGTCTGTTGAAACTAATTAGTTTGCTAAAGTAGTTACCAGATATGCTTATCTTTGCAGTGCACAATAAACACACACTTTAAACTGCCTTTGTTGCCATAGAAAAATTAGGCATTACAAGGCCACAGCATTATTAAGAGTGTTAAGAGTATTAAGAAAGAGTGTGTCAGCCTTACGCCGCCTCATGCTCAGCCATTTTTGACCTTGAGACAGTCAGTCAATTGCCTGAATGTATAGTTAAAGATGACATTGATATTCTTCATTATAAATTTGACTTTTTAGGCACATTTTGATTCGTCAATATGTGAAATTCAAATTTCACTGGAAAATCACATTTCTGATGTTTTTTGGTGCGTCCCCGTGTCCTTCCAGTATCTAAATATCACTAAAGTGTCACAATACTTCAACACTTCAGCCACTTTTGAGAAAGAAGGGCTTCTCTGTTTACCTGCGCTTGAGCAAGCGGTTTTGAAAAGTCGAGTTTAGTTCCATAACTAGCACATTTGCCATTTGCCAGCCTGAAGAAGAAGAAGCAGCACCAGGTTTGTGACCTCATAGTCTCTTCATAGTCATAAATATTATTCATTAATAATATTCATAGTCATACATATTATTCATAAATAATATTCATAGTCATAAATATTATTTAATTTATCTAAGTAGACATCAGTAATCGCAACTTTTGATTCAAAAAGACCTTTCTATGCGACCTTCAAAGGTGATGACGATTTTTCTTTGATTTTAAAATGGCCTTGAACTACTATAAGCACTTTTCAGAAGATTGCTGCACCTCTTGCAAAGTTGCTGCTAATCATCAGTTACAGAAATTGTTTTGTTGGTTGTGTCTTTAAGTGTCAAAGTGAATTCAAACAGGCTTGTACTCTATTAAGCTGCTTCTTCTTAGCAATTACTGCCAAATACAGTGTTTTTAACTTTAGACAGTGTGCTCTTAGGTTAAGCAGATTTTTTTTTGGCATTATTAATCAACACTTCCATAACAAACTTTCAGGATAATTTAAATCAAGCGATCTGAGAGAAAGAGAAAAAAAAAACACCTCCTCTGGGCCCTGTTTACGGTCTTCAGCTAATTCTGTCATATCACAGAAGGCTTGTGACAAATCATAAGGTGAATCAGACAGAAAAGTACTTCAGCAGTTTTACATTGCAAAGAAACCTAAAAAAAAGTTCTAAATTAAAAAGATAGTCTATAATTGACATAATAAAATATATTTCATTGTCAGAGTTTCAGAGATGGAGAGACTACATCAGGTACAAACATTAGTATTTTAACTAATTGTGTATGAATTACTGCAGCATTAATTAGTTACATTTATTTTGTTTTATGTGTGTCTTGTACTACATTTTTATTTACTTTTTTCCCTTTGGCACTGTTATGTGCTGCAATGACACAATTTACCCTCAAAGATCAATATTGTATATATAATGAAAAGTTGATTCTGGCTCAGCAAGGCCTTGCATTTACACGTGCCCAGCAGATTCTGTATTCCAGCTGGATGAAGCCTTGTTTATAGTGTTGACCGTGTACCCTGCAAGCAGCCACAAAGGTGTTTATGGTCGCTGCATGTCAATATGCTTTGAAACGTAGGGCAGTGTACAAAGAAGCTGTCTGGATAAACAGCAAGTCATTTATAATAATGTCTGTTGATTTCTGCTGCTGTATATATTATACATATACAGATACTAAAATAGATACCGAAATTGTGGTTTGTTACACCCCAAAGACATCTAATAAGCTACATTAAAGCACTGAAAGATATGCATGACAGACAAAGGGATTCTCCATTTCTCACACAGTGTTTGATAGAGCATACTTGTGACTTCTTTCCTGTTTCCCACAATTTTTTCTCTATTTTGTGAAGAAAGAGAGACATCCTTCATTTTTAACTTTGTTTTGTTTCAGCTGTTTTGTTTCAGCTGTTTTGTTTTCTTCAGTTAGACAGATATCGTGATGTATCCCGATATTATTGTCTTGCAGTATATTGACTTTCACAAAATTGTTGTATTGTAATATCGTATTGGGGTATAAATATTGTGGACCATTGTGAGGTACCCTGTGATTCCCACCTCAACTTTACTCTGCAACATGAAAACAGTGTTTCTAGTGTTTTGTCTTGATAAAACAGTAGCCACCATGACGACTTTCCTGGGTTTGTGTAATAAGCTTCCAAACAAAAAACAACACCACAGGAAGTGTCACATGTACTGCTTAAGCCTGGAAAATGGGAAAAAATAAAAATAAAAATATTTAGCAACACAGTGTCATCTCAATCTCTGAGCTAAGGTACAAATAGCTCCGGCAGTTTCCAGTGCTCACTGCTGAAATTTCACACTTTGTGAAGACAGAAAACTAAACTCTCAACTATGTGCCTTCTCTGGATCCTTCCAAGTAGTTTCATACAACTTGCTGCCAATAAAGTGCTGAATGAGAACTCCCCATTTTCTCAATCTGCTCTCATTCTCCACTGGGCCATTGTCAAAATACCCTGGCAACTCACTAATCAGCAGCCATGTCAATGCTAGGATTGTTTACAGAGGAATGCTATCTCCTTTGGGAATGTCACAGCATCCTCTGGGGAACGCCACTGTGCACCGAGTTGGAAACCGAGAGTGTGTGGCTTTTTCACCATGTGGGACAGAGATGAGGACAGCATTTTTAATGAACATGCGGAAGGAACTCACAATTGATGCAAGGCCCCCACACAATGCGTCAGTATCCAAGTCTGGGGGTCAGAGATCATGTCTGGCTTTGTGCGTGGCCGAAGAAGACAGAGACAAACAAGGAGACCTTTGAGAGTGCAGGATGTTTCATGTAGTTAACAAGAAAACAAAAGAAAGCAAAGTTGGTTGCGTAAGAGAAGAGAAAAGAGGAAAAAAACACAGTTTGCACACTGCTATGAATTTAAATGAACACTTTGGAACAGGTTAGAGTCTTTTAAAACAAACACTCCTGCCTGTGAGATGTCTTTTTACACATGGAGGTCAATTAAGTTTACGGCTGATTTGGATAAACCTGAAGTCCTTTTACCAACTTTATCACCATTCTAAATTCCTGTTTCCTGCAGATTAAGTAACATTTAATGACATACCATGCAAAGATTAAAGCTACATCTACAAAACTTTAAGATTAAAAACTAAAAGAAAAGTGTCCTTAATTCTTACTTTCAGTTCCATATTGTCATCAGGCTCATAAAATAGATCCCTGCTCTGACATTTCACCATTACTGTTTCTCATTAGTAATATTTTCATTAACTAAGCAAACCACTGCCAAGGATTGAATTGGGTTTCCGATTACACTGACACGCATGCATGTCCAGTTTAACTGAATGATCACATGATATAAATTTTTCCATGTCTTACATACATTGCTGCTCATCTGATCTTTTTATTTGAAAATGTAATTTTTAAATAGAAACTCAGCTGTATAGATGTAGCCTTAGCTTTATCAAAAGGGGTGTGTTGTTGGAGGCCATTCATAAGCATAACAGAAGATGTTATATCTAATTATTAAATGATGCAGGATCAGCATCACTGCTGCAAACTAAACTGGCCAGTTGCTAGTAGAAACTCATGCATCTAATCAGTACAAAACAAAATTAAGATGAGGCAGTTGCTCTACCACAAAGTGGTAGGAACATCAAGAAGGCAATATCAGGATACAAAGCCCAGGTGAAATAAAAAACATTTTATACATTTTATGGACCAGATGTTTCTCGATTAAATCGAGAAAATAACTGAATATGAAAAATAATAGCTGCAGCCCTAATGAGAATACAGAGTTATCGTTACTATCCCACAGTTCAATTCAATTCAATTCAATTCAATTTTATTTGTATAGCGCCAAATCACAACGGAGAGAAAGAAAAAGCGGGAGGTGAGGGAGAAACAGAAGAGAGAGACCAGGAGCAAATATACAACAGTTGTATCAAGTTTAGAGTCAGTTATGTCATGTTAATAGAACTACAGTGTCATTTATACAAGCAGTATATATATAAGTCAGTATATGATAGAGAGAGTTCTCTCTATCATATACTGACTTTATTTATCCAGTCGTATAAAACCTCAGCTCAGATTCCAGTGCAACGGCTTCACATGTGTGACAAATGTGCTGCAGTCTGCAAGATTTACAACTACAAATACTTGTGCCCTCTATCTGTTGAGATATGGCTAATCCTGAAGTTACCATAGCAGTAAATCTGAAATGGCTTCAGTCTTATCTATTGCACTGCAGAGTGTGTTGTTCTTTCAGTTGCAGCTGGCTGTCCAAACTTGTAACAGCAGCATTAGTTTCGTTCATTCCAACCAAGAAAGGAAGAGCTGCTCTGGCTTCTTTGACTTGGAAGACATGGAAGTTTGAATGATGAGTCATATTTTTCCGAAGGCGTAATAATAATTGCCACATTGGTATCAATCGGTTGAATTATACACAGTGTTTAATCGGACAAAATAATCCACTGTGATTTGACATACCATTCGCGCTTGAATGCGCCTCAATTTTGTCTTTTTAGCAGTAAAATTTTCCACAGCTGAAAGAAACAATCAAAATGAATGAGTGGGTTTCATTTTCAGCTAAGACAGAACACAAGTAAATGTTTATCACAACTGTAATTCCTAGGTATATGTCTACACACTGTACTATCACATTTCGTTAAAGAGAATGCAAATGTTATGTGCCGTTTCCCCTTCTAAAAAACAATTAAGTCTTTTGACCACTCCATTTGAAAATTACTCCTTTGGGAAAACTAAATTCACAGCACTGTTTTACTCTGTGGCTGCATTTAGCTGTCCAAAATGACAGATCTTGTTAAGTGCATAACCGATTAAGCTAAGTTCCCAGCAAAGGGATTAGGTAGTAATAAATAAGGCATATTTCTCCATTTAAGAAACTTTATAAAGCTAGAGAGGTGAGCTGTCTTATATTTACTTCAAGCACCAACATGCCTGGAATGCTCGCACAGCTGTGCCAATGCAGATAAGGTGCTAGACTTCATTTCCACAAAAACACACTAAAACAAAAAAGAACCAACTGGCAAAGGTATGCTTTCTGCTGCTGCTCCTGCACTGAACAGATGCAGCACTGAACCGTGACCCTGTCAGCAAAATACTTAACCAACCATGACTTGTAAACTGTTCCAGCCCCATCATATTAGAGCAGCAATGTAATGGGTCTGAGAGGCATGTTGATGAAAAACTGGTCATGGTGCAAGAGAAATGCCGCAGAAGGTGATGAGAAAACATTTAGTCCCTCCAAAGACAACTACTGTCAAAGCCCTACCCAAATGCTCTACATTAGATGCTGTGTGCTGTAGCAAATTTGGATATGTATGAGGTGGATAGACCAGTCTGCACCCTGTGTGCCTAGATAAATAAGGATTAAAGGCCTCCAAGCATACCTGATTCAAATCATCAACTAATATAGGGAGAGAAGCATCAGAAAACCCTGAACTGATGATCAACTAAGGTACGAAGCAGTGGGTTGAGTTATTCCCTCAAGAATCTCACCTTCCTCAGAAATCGAATTATGTATTCAATTAATTTAAGACTGCAAAAAAGAATAAACTGAAGAACCCTTGTGGTGGTAAAGGCAACATGTTCCAGTGAGGTTACTAAAGTAGGGAGACTTTTTAAGGTAAAACAAGATTCATTAAATAAATGGTAGACAGCTAAACTGAAGCGGAAGTAGAGAGATGTCATCATTGGAGCATTTATGATGTTATGTCTACATACTACATGAGTAGAACACTTCATAAACCAGACTCCATTAGAACATTTTGTAATTTATTGTTTTCTTCATGTGTTGGTCTGCTTCCATAGTTAAAAAGACATCTATAATGACCTTTCATATGTTTTTCAAGTGAATATAAGATCATCTCATTCACAGTGCAGCATATGAGGTCACCATTTAGTAGTTTTTCACACTGAATGCCCCACTGAGATCAATATAGAGTGTCCAGTAAACAATGAGCAATGAGGAGTGGGTACCTTGCTCAGGGGTATCCCAGCCCATGGCCTGGTGGGGACTCTATCCAGCAACGTTCCGGTTACAAGCCAAGTACCCTTTTCACTTGGCCACGGGCTTCCCAGAGTGTGGCATAGGAAATAACCAGCCAAAGTAACAAAATGTAGGATTTGCTCTTGGGTTCCCTCCACAGTTGAAAAACAATTAAATATGTCGAGATCACGTGCATTTGTTGACAAGCCAACGATACTGGCAAACTGAAGTGGGACTTTAGACCAGGTAAAGAAGCCCATGTTATAGCAGTTTGTACAAATATGATTGTTTTGTTTCTTAATAGTTAGAGACACAGCAAGCTCAAATGCTCTAGAAATAGATGACAACTATTTAAAACTTACTAATCCAATAGTAACAGGACCAGGTCACCCTTGGTCTAGTATCCCTCCATTAGCGGAGTGAAAGCAAACTCCAGTGAGTCACTGGAATCGCTCTTTTTTTTTTAACCCTCTTTGATTTTCATGCTGCCTCTGCCATGACATCAACTCAATGAATCTTACCCTCTGTGTAACTCTGTCGCCTCATTTGCTTCCTTGTTCTTTTTGTGGCATGGACCCAAAACCATAAATTTCATTGTGCCAATGCAGGCTTCGCATACCTGCTCAGGCCTTGACAGGGCTGCCATTCACCCTGCTGTAAGTTTATATATCAAAGATAATCTTTCAGACATTATTTGAAGGGAGAAATTCTACATTGTGTCACTTTAATGCCTAATCGTAACCTTACCAACCACAATTCAAATCTTAGACCTAAACCTAACGAGAAATGAAGTTGTGCTTCATCATTAGGACCAGGTTTTGGTCTCCATGAGGACAACTGGTTTTGAAGAGGTAACAAATACAAGAACACACGCCAATGTTTGTGCTGCTATTCTTGTTAGGACACTGCATTGATTTGCATTTAATTAAACATTCTAGACAAGAGATTATTGGTAACTTCAGCCATAAACAGTTAATGCCTAACCTAACCCAAATTCACACCACAGCCCTAACCATAACCAGAGCCTCGGAGATGAGGATCTGCCACATTAAGCCCAGGTTTTGGCCCCCATGAGTTCCAGACAAGATCAGTGTTTAAATCAGAGAAGGTACCGAAAACACACACAGGTTTGAGCAGCTATTATTGTTACGACACTGTATTGGCGTTCATTCATTTGGACAGCCTAGCCAAAACCTTACCCCACAAACAGTTCCTGCCTATCCCTAACCTTAACTAGACCACAATTCACATGTCAGTACTAACCCTAACCACTGTATCAGAAATGACCCTCTGTCTCAATAGGACCAGGCTTTGGTCCTCGAGGGCCATAGTCCAGGAAAAAGTCGGTGTTTTTTCTTTTTTTTTACCCGGGCATGTCCTAAAGAGGCAACAAATAAAAAAAACCACAAACACACACACACAGCCACGAGCTTCACGCTGAAAACACACATGGGCGCCGTCTGTGTTAGACAACATCAACGGTCTGTCTGGTCTGGTCACTAAACACCGGCTGCAGCTCTGAATTCTGTTACCTACCACAGTAATGGGACAGAGGCTGAAGAATACACAGTATAATTGTTTTGAGATAAAGTCCAAGTACCTGTGTAGAGTGGTGGAGTCTGTGCTGTGGGACCAGCGTCGGTTGCTGTTGCTGCTCCTGCTTCTTCTGCCGCTGCCGGGATGAGAGAGCTTAGCTTTCACTGGCTCCGTCTGGCGCCTCACCGCTGCTAAACTCTGTCCTCATCGGAGCTTAACCCACTCACACACAAGCCGAGCAATGAAAGTGTATGAAGACATTTTTCTGCTATTCGTCTCCACAGACCGGGGGACGCGCCAACGGCTGTGTTGGGTATAGGTCAACCCTAAACAACAAAAAAAGAAACAGGCTCCTCCACCGGGACAACAGACAGCGTCCACTCACACTCTCGCTCGCTTACTTACTCACTGTTGCTGTGGTAGGGGAAGAAAAACAAAACTCTCCGCAGTCTCGTAACTACAGTATGCATAAACTCGACTTCCTCTGCAGTTACCAGACGCTGTTTCTAGGGTAAAACTTGTAAAGCGGTTTCTCCGTGTGCTACTGTGACCAAAGCCAGCAGAGCAGCGCGTTCTCCGCGGTGTCCGCGTTGCCTTCACGTGTTGTCGGAAATACTGGACTGTAGAGAGTCAGGCTGGGAAAATGGGAGAGGGGACAGTGGCGGCTCTAGCTTGTATGGTGCCCTGGGCGAATAACTACCACCACCACCACCACAAAAGTAATAATAAATATAAAATTATAAAAAATATATATGTAAAAAATAAACATATTTGCATCCCATAAACTGTAGATAAAAAAGTTTCAAAAGAACAAAATTTAAACAGAAGTGTGTGGAAAATTAATCCACCTACCAGCTAATTTGTAGTCATTTAACAATTTACTGAGGATTTAATATCTCAATTGCTAAAACTCCATTCTGTCCAGACTAAAATCTTTAATCAAGACAATTGGAATAACAAAAATGAACATAATAATCTTTAGAGCTCAAATAATTACTCGATTCTGACATAGGGCGAGAGGCGGGGTACACCCTGGACAGGTTACCAGTCAGTTGCAAGGCCACACATAGAGACAACAACCATTCACTCTCACATTCACATCTATGGCCAATTTAGAGTGTCCAACTGGCCTAATCCCCAGATCTGCATATTTTAGGACTCATTTTGATAAGCGATTAATTGGTTTGAGTGTTTTTTTTTAAATTAATTAATTATATTTTTTATTTAAACAAGTTTTCAGCTTCTTAAATGTGATGATTTTCTGGTTGCTTTGCTAACAAAGAAATCAACAAAACTGAATAATTTTGGCTTGTGGACAGAACAAGATCATTTCAGGATTATTAAACACTGATCAACCTTTTTTTGACATTTTATGGACCAAAGACTTACTCAATTAATCAAGAAAATAAGTGACAGATTAATCGATGACGAAAAAATCGTTAGTTGCAGCACTAATAACTTTACAAACTATAGAAATTGAAAAACACATAAAATCAGAGCAATCACAAATACCAAAAAAAATATATCATATCAGAGGCATAATACAGACGGTTTTTAGTTTGGCCAATAGCTTAAAAACGTCTCTTGCTGAGCTTGAGTCCTATCATCACAAGTAGTTTTTAATTGTTTGAAAAGATAAGCAAATAAAATTCATCACCAAGGATTTTCTTTTGCATTGCAGGCATTCCCTCCAGAATGTTGACAGTTAAAGCACATTCATCACTTAATATCTTGCCATGATTTCATCCCTACTGAATCTATTCAGCTACTGGAGCTTCACTCCCTGGTTAACAAGATGAACGAGTCATTTGGAACAGTTTTCACTGTCTGCACTCATAAAAGCTAAAGATTATCCTCAGGAGTGACATTTTTTATCTCTATATATATTTCTGAGGCAATAAAAATGCTTTGCTTCCAGTCTTTGCGAGGCTGATTTACACCAGGATTTGCTTTGAGACCTAAATTACAGCTGTACAGTGTTACAGCGTGACAGATGTAATCAGTGGAGGTTATCATTTCCTACAAATGTCTAGGTAACTGCTCTCAACTCATATGTTACACCTTAAGTAAAGCAATTTATCGGTTGCCTTTGCTGACACAAATTCATTTGTGAGAGGCCAAGATTACACAGAAATCTGATCCAAACCTGCCCCCTACTGACAACATGTGGTCCACACAGTGAGTTCAATGGAAGACTCTTTTCATGTTGTACCAAGGACTCGAGTTCTAAACACTGATACTGAGTGTAAAGGGAAGCTTGACTGCGCTTTATGTACTATTAGGTTGAATCCAAAACATTTTCAAAAACACTGAGAAGCAGAATTTGAGGTCTGGAACACTGTCAGCACTAATCACGTTTTCAGTTCCTTGTTAGAATGTAGCTTTTGTTGAGTCAGAGTCTGACTCAAGACAAAGGCTTGGGACACAGACTGTCGCTCACCTCGTGCCTCTCAGATCTCTGTTGGTGTGAACCTTGTGAACTAGTGTGAGAGACACAATCAGCAGATCCACACCAACACTGGAACATCACTTTGCACAAATCAGCATCAAGCACCTCACACAGTCAAGTTGTTTTGTTCATGTACTCCCTTTTAATGCAAAGTAAAACAGGAATATAGAAAATGATTAAAATCAACATTTTTAGACGGGAAGATAAAGATAGAACATAAAGGAGGCGGCTGAATTTACACTGTGCATTTATAGTACACTGTACATTTCATTTCTCTTTTCCATTTTAATTTCTGTTTAGTCTCTTTTATACACATGGTTAGTTTGGCTACAGCAGGTGTACCAACACTGGTTAAAAAATAAAATAAATCACAGCCACTTTCAAAAAACAAAGAAAGATGATGAAAGATGTAAATGCCAAAAAAGTACATTAAATTAAGCAGGGAAATATAAGAGAATTATACAGACTTTAAAACACAGCAAAATGACTTGGCTGAAGGTGGAGTCATAGTGGACATAGGGGCAGGGTCTGTTGAGCAGAATTTTTATTTAAAAGCACTGACTAATTGTTCGTGTGCGACGTGGATGGTCAATGTTCATGCTTCTATACACATAAGACGATGATCATGTTTCTCTATCCAGCCTTTCTTTATTATTATTTAGGAGGTAGTTTAGTAAGACTGTAGCTATTCTGAAACACAAACTGGGTAACGTCCAGAGACTTAAAACCAGGCATTATCTGGAATTTGCTCTTCACATATAACTAACACAGCAGGAAATTGTATGGATGACAAGTAAAGCTGTGGAATCTCTGCAGAATGTCTGATGTGACTGCGGCAGATATTTGAGAATCTCTGGGGTTCAGTGCATGTGTGAATGCAGCTTTGTGTTGGCCTCTCAGTCAAGCCTCTATGAACCCGATGACATGATGTTCTACCATGATAATATCAATTTGTCTGGCTTACACATCACTCCTAAGAAACAGCAGGTGTGGATCTTTATAAAGTGTAGGGACTGAACTTTATCTCTCGCACAGAAACCAAAAGAAGTTTTCACTACATTTCTGTACCTTTCATTTGTCAAAAAAAAAAATCTGTGATCAGCATCTTCCTCTGAATGATCTCAGGGCTCAAGAGAACTTCTACTTCTCCCATTATTTCCAGTCATTTCTTAATATTTATTAACTACATTCATCAGTCTGTCTCTCTGGATGAAATCATGTCTTTCCATTTAATCCACAAGCAGCTACACCATCTGAAAATTGCTTTGTGTTCTCACTAATTCAGTGGCATTGTTATTTTCTGTTATTTTCTTTTAATCATTGTATTATGGGCAGCAACAAGTATTTGATTACTATATTAATCGTCAACTACTTTGATAATCAATTAATTGGTTTGAGTGTTTTTTTTAATAATTAAAAGAAGCTTTCTGATTCTTCAGCTTCTTAAATGTGAATGTTTTCTGGTTTCTTTCCTTCATATAAACAAAGACTAAATTATAATTTCCAGGTTTGGTAAACCGTATCAACGTTTTTCAACATTTTTGTGACATTCATCGAGAAAATAGACAGATGAAACGATTATTTTAAAAACTGATTGTTAGTTGCAGCCCTAGCTTTGTTGTCAATAGTTTGTAAAGAATGATTGATTCATGAGACGTTAGCAAAGAGGATGCAGTAAATTAACAGGTAGGGCTGGGTAGAGCCAAAACAATCACTCAATTGTGATTTTAAAATTCTTTGTGGACAGAATAAAAACACTTGTTTAACAGAGAAACATTTCACAATCCTGTGGCAAAACAAATTGTTGGTACATTTAATAAGCATACTGATATATTTGAACTTATGATATTGAACTTTTGCCCAGCCCTATTAATGGGGTTATTAATAATTAAAGAAAACTTTGATAACACCAGAGAGCCCATCCATTTTATCACAATACTTTTCATACAGTCTCTTAAAGCAAATTAAGTTTTTTTCAGACAATGCAGAGCAACATACAGAGCTGCGATTTCAACCATCATCAATAACAATGTCAAAACCTCCTCAGTCAAGCTCTATTAACCTGAATAAAAGCTTCCTGTTGGCTCAGATCAACACACCTCAGGCGTGGGGTGTAGTTGTTCATATTTCAGCAGATACCTGAACATCACTCTGGTGACAGGAGACCTGTTGTTTTAACACAACAGTGAATGTCTGACCTGACTGCAGAGAAGCATGGAACACAAAAATATCAAAATCATTTGTGAGACACAGTGACAGGTTTTGCAAAGGTGCACGGTATAAGCATATGAAGCAAAAGGCTGCAGGCTGCACTAATGTTAGGGCAACAAGCTTTTTTTTCCAACCACTACGGACAATAATATCCAAAGAAAACAAAGGAAGTAATAGCACAGGGAGTCTATGATCATCTCTGTCTGACTCGATACAGGGGTAAGGTAAAAACATTGATTATACTCATTTAAACTTAGACAAATATGTGTAAGTTTGGGATTCTTCAAATTCAGAATTTTAATGAAGTGCTCAATATGACTGAATATCTTTAATCATACATTTGCTTTTTCCACACTATAACTATGTGAAGCCACCATTTTACCTTGTTGGCTCCTCAATCTTCCTGTAGTATTGCACTTAAATGTTTTGGCAGCAAACGTTTAGGCACAAAGCTGCGTTGTGTCACTGACAGACTCTGTGTTGGCTTTGTCCCTAAGCACAGGTGCAATACTGTCTTTATTAGACTGCAGGTGATGCCGGAGGGATATGGAGTCTGGTTTTTACTCTACTCATACACAGAGCTGAGATCGGGTCATTAAAACATAATGAAATTATAGTGCAAATAAGAAAGTGATAGGGTGTGGAGAGTGGAAGGAGGATGGAAGAAAAAAAACCCACAGCAGTCACTACAGTGTTGTGTGCTTGCTTGTGTCTATAATAACAGACAGACACTGGCCCACAACCTGGTAATACATCAAACATTTTAAATCCTGTATTAAAATGGATTTTTGTTCAAAAATAAATACTCTGTAGCCATGATCATTTCTGATGAGTGTCTTGGAATGTATGAAAATATCTTGTCAAAAATGTAAATGCATTTCTATATTTTCTTAAACACCCAAACAAAAAAATTGAATAAAACCAAAACGAGATTAGCTGTTCCTCAGCATAGCAAATAGAAGGAAAAATATCTTAAATTAATGAATGCCCCATTAGTATGAGGAGAGAAAATTTTATATAGATAATTTTTTTTTAATACAAACTTCAGTTTTTGTGCAGCGCAATCATCCAACCAAGTAAGCAGACTGAAGGAAAGGTAGCGTAAGAAAAGCACCCAAGGTGGCTCTCTGACACACACTATACATTCGTACACACATTGAATTAAAGGTATAGACCCAACAGTACTTGCAAATGAGATTTAAGTGCATCTAATAGGAGGAGTTTGTGTCACTCTGTAATTGTATTATAAACAAAATAGTTTTTTTTTTTTTTTGCAGTTTATAATGACAGAAATAAGCTGATACTGTCTAATCTGTCTTAAGGTGTTAAACTCCGCCCAGCTGGTTTTTCAAAGATGTTAAAACAAAGACAGTCACATGTAACTCATGGCCTTACCCAGGTCTGACTGTTTGTTCCCTTGACAAATGCACACTGATGCATTTCAAATCCTCTCATTCGCTCGCTCTCTCACTCACACACATTGTGAAAAAAACACTGCAGTGCATTTCATCTCAATGCAAACAAAAATGATCTGTGCATTCAGACTCTGCTGACAGCTTCTGCACTGCCTTCACTCAGACACTCACTACACAGGCGGTGGAAGTGCATGTTGGGCTTTAGCTGTCGTCCTCTTCGTTGTTCTTGGACACAGTCTTCTCCGGATTGTAGGAGCCTTCGAAGCGCTGGGAGGAGATGGCTGCTTGGTGAGACATGCTCTTCCTCACAATGTCACCTTTTCTCCAGAGAGTGATCTCCTGCAGAGTTACAACACAGCTCATCACGAATCATATACACGACTGACACAATGAAATGTGCTGGCTGTGCCGATAAAGATTACTAGTGAAGGGCAAACTGCTAGAAGGTAGCAAGTAGCAAAGTCATTTCCCAGTTATATAAACTAAGCTAAAACTAAAAGAAAATCCTCTAACTGCAAGTATGAGAACATTCTTTAATATATGAAGCCAATTTCATGATAACTTCTATTATTATTATAATTAGAAATAGGGACGTAACGTTTACTGGTGTCACAGTAAACTACAGTAAAATTCCCGACAGTGGAGGTTAGTGTATTATGATAACTGTGGTCAATAACCACGGTGTGGAAAACTGGTGAGAAACGCTTTGCACGCTGCGCCTGCAGTATCATGCTGCACATTTGTTAATGCAGTGAAGAAGAGTTTGCGGAGGGAGGAAGAGAGAGCAGCTGTTCTCAGGACATTTTTTCCACCTTTTAAATTCAAAGGTAAGTTAACCTCAAGCTGTATGATGTAGGTATTTTCTCTGACTAACTTGCTGTGGTCACTGATGTTAACGGAACAGAACGTGGTATAACATTCCATGATTTGGCTCCTTATGTGAACCGTTTATTAAGTGTAAATTTTACTTTTTAAAGTTGACCTGATAATTCCCAAAATATCAATGCAGAGCTGCAGTGAGCAGGACTCAAGACAAACTGAGTTAGTCAGAGAAAACTCCATTCACTGGAGCGGAGTCCAACGGTGAACAGCAGTGGGACCAATCAGACTGATTGAGTCTAGTGACGAAAGACAAGCAGACAAACAGTTGATATATATATTAACTCAGAACTATATATTACCTATAATTAAAATATGAAATGGTGATTGTAATAAAAGCCCATGTATAGAGTCACAATAGAGTATTTTTAAATTAATTCAACAATAATCATTTTTGGTTGAGTCTAAAAAAATGATCCAACCTGTTTGTCAAAAAAGTGATATGATCTAAATTGTGAGTTTTGTGATCTGTTGGTTGCACCTTTAGTATTGGGGAACAATGACAGTAATAATTAACAATAACATTTTTTAATCCTTCTGTTTTACAGAGAGGGCCCATCACATTCAACCTAAGACTGGTCAGTGCAAGCGGAAAAGACTAATAATAATAAACCTTATTTACATATCTCCAAACCGTTCAACCTGAACTATCCCTCAAAAATTTCTAATCTTATCCATCCTGGTCACTCCCAACTAAAATCTCTGCATCTTCAGTTCTGGCATCTCCAGCTCTGCCTCATGTCTTTTAGACAGTGCAACTGTCTCAAGCCACAGAGACCTTCCCTTTCACTTTTGCTATTGTTCTGTCACACATCACCCCGACACTTGTCTCCACGCACTCCACCCTGTCTGCGCTCTCTTCTTCATCTCTCTTGTGCACTGCCCATTTCTTTTGATGGTTAAAAACTCATTCACTTTTACTACCTCTACTTTCATCTTCACTGTACCACTTGCCTCATAGATATTCTATTACAGGCATCAGGCAAACACTGATACTTATTATTATAAAGGCTCATCTGTAATTATTATCAGATTATTATAACTTTTATTTAACTAGGAAAGTGTAATTAAGATTAAACTTGTCATTTATGAGTGGGTTCTGGCCAAGATCGACAGCATCACATTTAACAAGGTTACAGACAAATGACTGATCAACTAATATGGCAGAGCAGCGTGTGTGTACCTGTTGTTTGAAATAGCGTCTTTCCTCCTCATCGATGAGAACCAGGTTGAGGTAGTATCGCACAGAGAACTTCTTGTTGATGTCCCTCATGGTGGGCGTCATCTCATAGCCTGCCAAAAACAGCCTGATGGGGATGGACTCTCCTGAAGGACAGGAGAAGGATGAGGAGCAGAATAGTGTACAACAAAGGAAACCCAAACCCAAAGTTTATTCCTGGACCACAAACAGTAAACAACCTTTCTCTTTACCTCTGACCGGGGCACCATCCATGATTTCGTACTTGGCTATGGTGTCATTCTCGTGGTAGACGTTGGGTCCCGTGCCCGTCGTCTCCCGCTTGATGATATCAATCTCCATATGTCGGATTTTAATCCTCACCAGCAGAAAGTAAATCTTCCCCACAATCACATCTTTTAGATGATACCTGTGAGTATAAAATGACACAATCTGTCATACTACATTTTAACTCAGGTAAGACCCCCCAACTGAAAGCCTTAACTTAAAAAACAATTTGTTTATTGCATTTTTTTTATCCAACCTTTTTTTAAAAGATGACAATCTATTGTGATTCTATTCAAAATACATACATGTATATTATAAAATTATTATTACTTTTTTTTTTTTAACAATTTATGCTATAGCTTTCATCATTTTGAATAGATAAACCTGTCATTACCAATAGAAATGAAATGAGAATCACAAGTCCATCTTAAAAGGCTTAAGAAGGCTTAAAAGGCTTAAAAATCCCACTAACTTATTTTGCAACCAAAAAAGTTGCAAAATAAGTTACAACCCACACAACCCATCCTCTGGGTTCCAGCCCAGTCTCTGGAAATGACTGTTTTACTGTATTAAAAAAAATCTTACTTTGACTTATTGTACTCAAATTCAATGTGTAGACAGTCCTCGATGCCTACTTCCATCTTGATGGAGGAGTTGAGCTCTGGATAGGTGCTGAGTGTGTGAACCACAATGTCCATTTCTTTGCTGATATCATTCAGTCTCCGGCTCACTGTGGCCCTAAGGAAGTAGCTGGAAGTGCATTTATGCAAACGTTAGCCATTACAGTATGTGGCAACAAAACATGACTGCAACACTAAAGTGGATGAGTGACATACATGTGATATTCTGAGATTATGACTGACCACAATTGAGGTAAACAGTTCAGTGCCACTGATACACAGGACATGTAACAGAGCTTGTCAAACTCGATGTCTTTAGAAATGGCTACCTTTGATGCAGAGTGTTGTTTACAGTAAACAGAGTCATATTTTGACATTACTGAGACATAGAGAAGAATTGTAATGCCACTCTTCATATCTATTATCTAATTATATTGACCTTTCACTATTAATAATTAAAACTATTACACTCATTATGTAAAAATCACAAAATCTGAATGTTAAACACATTTATAAATAATGTTAAACATTCAACATTGTACAATGAATTACATATTGATTTCATTTGAATTTGTAATATATCTGCATTAAAATATCTAAAATGACAAAACTAATGGTATATGTGTGTATGAACATTAACTAAAAAGTTTTCAACTCTTGTAATGCATAAAAAAGGTATTTCTATTTAAGGTAATTGACTGTTTCATTTTGGACTTGGACTAATGACATCACGTGCTTTACTAGTCTTACACATGCTAACAATAACATGCATTTCATGTGGACTATGATGAGTCTTTACTGTTTGATTTATGCCATTGTTTCCTCCTCATCACAACCAGTGATACAAGATATGGTAGCAAAATCATTTGCCAGCTAATGTGAATGATGCTATGAACGATTATGTAGAGTAAGTTTGTAAAGAGAGAGTACGGTGTGAAAACTCACACAGCAGAGCTCACCGTAGTTTGACGTTTTGCCCAGTGTAAGACTCGTAGGGTTTCTCTACATGTGTGAACTCAAAGTCAAATGTCTGTGACTGTGTGAGTTCCCCCGGCCGAGCCAAGTCTTTCACAAGAGATACAAACTCATGGTGGTTTCCTCTGTCGTAGTACAGCTCTGGAAAAGACACATTCACAGCATCAGACAGAAAAACACTTTTACAGTATTCTGAGAAACATGATATTTATGCAGACTCTTCCTTTAAAGCTGACAGCTGCAAACAGCTTTGACTGGATGTGATGAGTGTAATAGCTTCATCTTGACCTCTGTGGCTGTGTAATGTAATGACGGCTGTTTTATTCTAAAACATCATTTAGATAATGATTGGTTATTTTGTGGCCCTCATGCTACATCCAGTCTTATGTGATCATCGCTGCAGAAGCTGTGAGACATGGTCCCATTCAAAGCACTTACATGTACTCAGAGACAGAGGGTGGTGAGGATAAAAAGGGGAACAAGAGGGACTGCAACATTCAACATGCATTCATGCTTAAAAAAAAAAATCAAGAGGAACTTCTGCTCTTACTGCAGCAAAACTATAGCTCAGATATAAATGAACACATGAATACATTATGACAGAATTTTAACCGTCGAATTTCAGCTTGTAAAAGGAATTGTAGATATACTGAATATTTCTGAGTCATGAAGGGCCAGTGCTTTCTATCACACAGTGTAACCTTTACGATAATTTACTCTGTTTTGTTTTGCTTGTTTCTATAACGCAGCCTTACACTGAAATAAACTATCCTGACTCATTTAAAATGAGGCAAGATAGTCTTTTTTTTTCATATATAAAACGAGTCAAGTGCAACTTGAATTCCAGGAAGTATTTGGATCCATGATCACTGTTATAAACCACACTGTTAAACAGCAGGGAAAAAACACAGGTCACTAAGGACAACCTAAATAGTTCTTCTCATTATCAGCCTCCTGCAAATCTCGTGTTATTTTGCTTGTGCTGCTTTTGAAATATGTGATGGAACAAACAAGGTGAGTCATTCTGAGTCTGTGGGTCACATGGACAAGTGTCAGGGCTAAAAGATTCACCAGCTTCTAGAGGACGATGAAACTTAGCACACATTCAGATACATGGCGCTTATGACATTTCATATGGAAGCGTTTATACAAGCTTTAATACCGCTAAACCTTTTTTTTTTTTTTTCCAAAGGGAGGGATCAAATGAAAGCAACCACCACATGATGGCTGATTAACAGTACTTAGGAGATCTAACAACTTGCACGATTACAATTGTCTTAAACATATTATGAACTAGGGGTGAGCAATATGGCCAGAAACATTCTAAAAAAAAGACTTCATCTTGAACACTTTTTGAATTGCAGTTCTGAACTTGTTCAAGATAAAATGGAAGGACAAACACTGGAAACAGGAAAAACATTCATACTGTATATACTGTATATATTAAACCTTTGTCATATCGAAATATGTTTTAACAGAATGAGTGCACAGCCCAATAATAATCATATAATGTGTCATAATTGATAGCTGAAGCCGCACACTTTAGTTGTTTTTCTTGTGTGCTAAATGGGATTGGGATGGGAAGTTTAGGCCAAATCAATTTCTCCCCTTCTCCCTTCCACTTCATTCTGAACTTCGGGACCACATTTTAAATGAACGGTAATGAAGAAATGCCTAGTGTAGCAGTTGTCAAACTCAATAACACCATTTTAAAGCCTACGTTAAAATACATTGGAGCAATCAGCTACGGACTTTTCACAGGAGGCAGATTTATTCCTAATAAGATAATTTGCTCTCTCATCATCCGTCTCTTCCCCACATATACTTCAGACACCGGTATAGTGAAATTAGATTAAGATGGACTGAGGTACAAAATGTATATAAATGAGGTATAAAAACTCTTGTTATCATTATATATTCACTCACTCACTCTCTACTGCTTTCTCCTCCACATGAGGCTCACAGGGGTATTGGTGCCAATCCCACTAACATAGGGTGAAAGGCTGGGTACACCATGGACAGGTTGCCCGTTCATCACAGGGCCACAAGAGACAAACAATCATCCACTCTTACATTCACACCTATGGTCAATTTAGAGTGTCCAATTGGCCTAATCCCAACTGTGATCACATGGGACTGTGATCCTATGTTTTTGGACTGTAGCATTTTGAACTTGGAGAAAACCCACGTATAAGGAGAATGTGCAAACTCCATGCAGAAAAACCCTTGTTCTGACTGAAAACCCAGGTGTTTTTGCTTCAAAGGCAGGCGTGCTAACCACTACAGCCAACTAGTACTATTTTAATTTATTTTAATTTTTTGTTATTTGTTTCATTGAACCTCCTGTCACAATTCCTCAGCTCCACTCTGATCACATACCCTGGGATGAACAGTATTTCTGATTTTCCTCCAAGTACCACCAGAGGAAGCTTGCGTACCACTGGTCATACACGCACCACAATTTGAGACCCACGAAGCTGATGTTTACATTGCGTAACCTCAGAAGCACTGATGCAACTGCTTCAATGTTGTGTAACGATTATGTACACATTGATACAGGCAAATCTTTCAAATAAGCTAACAATGCTTAGTGATAAAATGTTCCCCGGTGGCTAAATGAAGCAATGCGTTGATTCTAAACTGCAAGTTCTTATTCATTTTGTAGACACTTAAGGTGCTTTATTTCCTACTGGCTATATGCAACATTTTAGTGTGAACCTTCTTCAACAGCAACAGACAGACTGAGCTCTGATGTTCATACCCAGCAACATGTTTAAAAACTAATGTCAAAGGTCCATAAGACCACCTAGCCAATGGGCGGCGCGTCAGCTGACGTTAGCTCGCACTTACGTCAGTCACGAGACCGCCGCTTCAAACTGACAGTTATTATAACACTGACTACAATTCACTACAGTACAATGTTGCTGGCTGGTGTAAAGTTACTTATGCAGACTAATGGTGTCAATTAAAGTGCACAGAGTGAGGGTAGCCGGTAGCTAGTTGCCTGAACTCTCATGTCCGACTTTGGCTCAGTGTGTGTGTGTGTGTGTGTGTGTAGCGCAGGCCCGTCAGTCGCTCACCTATTTGGCCGACAAACTCGATCTTAATGCCGTTGTGCTCCAGCCGCTTTCCCGGGTATTTGAGTGTTACGTTGACTTTCCCCGACACCGTTTCTCCGTCGTAGAACAGAAAATATTTGTCCTTCCTTCCGTCTTCGCTTTTATGCTCAGCTTTCTTTCTCGTTTCGGCGTCATTCAGGACTATGTCGATGTCCGCACTTTGACCGAAACCAAAGAAGCTCATGTCTGCTGCTGCTGCTGCTGCTGCTGCTGCTGCTGCTGCTGCTGCTGCTGCTGCTGCTCAGGAGGAGACACCGCTCCGTGTTCTCTGTTACTGTTGCTGTTGCTGTTGCTGAGGAGAGAGGAGAGAGGAGAGGAGATGAGCTGAGCAACAAGAGCTAACAGCTTCCTTGATTCTTCTTCTTCTTGCTGTTCAATGCCTGTTGGAAAGCACCATTTGGTGCAGTAACGCCACCAAGTGGTGTGGAGTGTGTATCGGGATTGACGATTTCCAAAACAGTTCTGAACACAACCGACCCAACATAACGTTAGCTTCCCATTTGAAAAAAGTCGTCTTTCTTTAATTAGAAAATTATATTTTCATATACGTAATAAAAAAAATAAAGAAATAAAGCAATACAGCATGAATAATTTCTCGAGTAAAATGTTCAAAACTGGGTTTGCAGTCCATCCATTTCTTTTTATGTATGTCGAATTTCCCTAATAGTAAATTAACTGAATAAAAAACACAGTCTTCTTCTTCCTCGATTATGAGATTCCGTCATAATAATGAGATAGTAAGTCATAATAATGAGATACTTAGCCATAATAATGAGATACCATCTCATTATTATGAGATAGTAAATTATAATAATGAGATACAAAGCCATAATAATTAGATACTAGGTCATAATAATGAAACCCTAAGTCATAATTAGGATCATTTTTAATTGATGTTAAATTTATAAATTACTTTCCTTTTGTAAATCTTGTCCTGAATTGATAAATTCCTGCTCTGGTGAATCTGGTGGGTATTTTAATAGAAGAATGGGAATGTGTCTGAGGTATTATATTAACCAACAATATTTCATTTATTCGTGTGTTTTTCTGCCATTTATTTTAACCAAGGCTTCACTGTTGGTTGTATGATGGCATTGCTGCTCCACTAGAGGGCAGAGCTGAATCACATCAGGAGACTCCTCGACCCTGTCACTTGGAAAGTTTTGCTCTCCTTTGTGCATTTTTTAAATAAGCCATTATTCCATTGAGATAAATCTTCATTATAAACATTTTTCCTAGATTGTAAAGGTCCACGGTGGGTAGGATGGTTTGTCAGCAGAAATAGTACACACTAGGGCTGCAGCCAATGATTATTTTCATCATCGTTTAATCTGCCAATTCTTTTCTCCATCAATCGAGTACACGTTCAGTCTCAGACATGTCAAATACTGATCAGTAACTCATGATGTTCTCAAATGTCAAATTGTTTTGCCCACAAACCAGAATGACAGATTTGTAATGATTTCTTTGTTATAAGGAGCAAAGAAACCAGGAAAACATTCACATTTAAGAAGCTGAAAATCTCAGAAACGTGTTTAAATTATATTAAAAAAAATACACTAAAACTGTTTAATCGATTGTCGTAATAGTTGACAGTTAATTTAGCAATCGATTAATATTTTTAAAGCAGTCCAAACAGACAAAATAGACAGAGCAGGCATTTCATGGTTCTAAGCAAAGGCTTATTATTAGATTATTATAATGAGAAGAATGGCATCCTTTCTGGTATGCACAGGCCACCATAGTTAATGATGCACTTGGGAAAGTGACGGGGGGATTTAAAAGTCCTCCATTTGTTTCAGTCTGCCGTCTCATGAGCTGTCACTCCACGCCGGACCTGTAATTCTTGATAGAACGGAAATAATTACAAATACCTATAAATCAAAATCAGTGGTTGTGCATGCTGCTAATGCAGAGATTGTAATGAATGCATAACAGAGTAATCAATACAATGTTGCCTTATATTTTAAAGTGGATAAACATCAGTTAAATGTGACAGTAAACTGATTAAAATAATCAAGCCACATATGCTTCCATGATGTAACATGTGGGTGTGAGTTCATTATGTGGCCCCTCTTGGACCAGATTCTCATAACTGTGCAATTAGTTCTTGTGTCCTGTGAACGCCGATCCTCCCCTTTGTGAGTCATTTTATGATAAAAGTTGACAACAGTTTAATGATCCCCCCCCCCCCAGGCATCAGTCAAAATGCAGCAGCAGTTTTAAAAATGACTCATACAGAAGGGAGTAAAAAACACAAACAGCATCCGAGAGTCACACTGAGGCCAATTGTTTTTGCCAGGGTTGGGGCAGCTGGAGTTGGATACAGACAAACCCACTTGCCGTGTCACTGCATCACATCACACTGTGACATTTCTCTGCGTCCAACCCTCTGCCTGCAATATTTACTGCACAGTGAGGAAGAGGAGGATGGTGAGAGAGCAGATTATCTTATTGGGAATAAATGACTCTGCTCGGCCTATTCACACCACTTGCTGATAACGGTGTTACTTTGAGAACGTGGTATAAAAAGTTTTCGCACCATGATCCATTCAACACCACTACTGCTCCTGCAACTTATATTAATAATAAAGTTATTCCTTATCATGACCTCTAATTTATATTTATACACTGTAGTCTGTGATTTTGTCATTGTATTATTTTCTTTTGCTACATTTTAGTTTTCCACTGTTGCTATAGCTTTTTTTTCCAATTTTTTTTTTATGTCCGTTTTTATTTATTGTCAAAATGCAGTATATATTGTTTTTTTGTTTGTAATTTTAGTCTGTCTGATGACACCTCGCTGCAAACGCTGCTGAGATTAACTACGATCTTTCCTCGGTTATTTATTTATTTGTCATGTGTGTAACTTTGGGTTCAATCGTGTTGCATGAACAATATCATTTATATACAGTAAGTCTAATTGATTGATTGTTCTCTCAAAGGTACACAGATACTAAGCGACTGAGGGAAAATATGCTAAGATATGGAATAAATTCTGGATTATAAATATGAAAAACTACATTTTAGTTCATTTTTAAGTGCCGGGCATCTTCTGTTATTACAGTCCTTGTGTGACATGGAGAAGGTGGAGAAGATGGAGTCATGACAACTGCATCTATTCTGCGATGTTATGTTGTAGGCTGCTGACGATGCAGGGTCCACGGGACGGTGTATTGTCACTGTCTCACCAACAAGCTGTAACCGGGCCCTTGTTTATGACTCCACCCGTCGCAGCAGACAGAGGTCCCTCACGCTGCACGTCCTGCTCCTGTAGGATCACAGGCTGCACTGGAGTGTTAATGGAGCGATCCCGAGGTGAGGAGGAGGATTTTATAAATGATGCAGGACTTGACCAAGAGCCAGTGAAGATGGATTATGATGAGGGTGATGCAGTCAGGACTTGGGGATCAGCCAAAGCTGGAGTCATGATGCTTACTAAACAGAAATCTGACCAACTTTTCAGCAAATTTACATCCAACTCTGTTCCTTTTCGTGACATCATCAACGGAAAAAGAAAAGTCTCTCGAACGGCCTTCTGGGAAACAGGAAGTGGAGGAAAACTGGTGTATACTGAGGACTCCCAACTCCTTGAAGGTTGCGGGTTCCATTCCTGGCTCCACCGGCAGCACGTGCGTGGGTACAGTATGAAAGATGAGTAAGGGAAAAATGACCTGCACACAGATGCACGGTGTCAAAGTGTGAGTGAACGGGTGACTGGTCAAACTGCAGCTTCGCGTGGACATCAAGACTAGAAAAAGCACTACAATGTTCATAAACACAGACCATTTTGTAACAGGTTAATTTTGCATCATGAATACATTGTCGTTGTGAATGATATCAAACACAGACACACCGATTTTGAAATTCTGCGAGGTATCTATCATTGCGATATCATGATGGCATTTTGTGGTATGATTTTAAGCTCATGTCGCCCACCCAGTGGCCCCAGGGTCATATGGGTTTAAGACCCCGTATATATTGGAAAATGAAAATATGTTCCCCTTAAAAGACATGAAAGAACAGTATAGATAAAAATGTTACGTGCTGCATTGTTCTGATGCACAAGAAGCATAAAAAGAGGTGTAGTATTTGTATTTCAGCTCTGAATGAGGAGAAAAAAAAACGTTTTTCATCGTTTCTGCAACAGCAACAATAAAGCGACTATTCTATTCTATTCTATTCTATTCTATTCTATTCTATTCTATTCTATAGGTTGAAAATATGTTATTATTATTTATCCAAAAAAGTGCGCAGGCTTCACCACTCTTTGTTTCGGACCAGACACTTTTAATTTTTAAACCAAAAACACATTAAACCAAGGTTTTGAATATTGAAACAACCTTTAAAAAAAATAAATAAAATCACAATGATTTTTTACAGTGCTGCGAAGAAGACTCTCATTATCGATGCCCTTATTCACTTACATACACAATCAGTGTGGATTACAATGCGGCCATATAGTGACCCGTGTTTGTGCAGAGCTGTGTAATAAAATACAGCACGCGTCCTCTGTGAACTCATTAATACAGAAACCACACATATTTAATCCAAAGTGTGGCAGTGACATGGTGCAGAGAAGCTAAATTACTGGCAGTGAGTGTCAACAAAAATGATCTCAGATCTGCATTTTTGTCTCATTGGCTTAAAAGCTTGTATTATTCTGAACACATGTTGTATAATCCATAACTGAGCAGCTTTAATGAGAATGTCTCCAAGTTCAACAATCTTCTGAACTGAACTAGCAATGATTCATCAGGCTCAAAGGCCTAAATGACTTCATTTTTATTTGCTTTTTTCTTCCCATGTTGAGCCAAAGGTGAAGTAAGTTTTACTAGATTTTTGTTTTCTGACTAAAAGAAAAGAATCCATTGGCTCTGCTGCACACTACAGTATATCATCATCCCTGCTGAGCTCATTGACTATAAAGCTCCTTATCCAGGAACACACTGCCAGTTGGCACAGCGACCAGAAAAGAACAAGAAAGTTGTTTTCCAGTGCAGGAAATGGAAATGGCTTCAGACTCACTGATAGATAACATCTTTGGATGGACAAAGACGCTCTCAGTGGGACATCAGATGGACCTTCACACTCAACAGGATTGCTGTGAACAGCGGGACACTGTGGCGTGGATGTGGAGGATTGTGGGAGGAGGCTACTGAACTGATGTGACTGACAGCTGAGCCTCACTTTACACAGTAAAAACACACGGTAACATAGGAAGTGAGTTTATTAATCATAAATTGAATAATTAAAAAAAACAACAACTTGACAGAGTGCGGTTCAGAATAATCACCTTTTTGTTCCATGTAGCACATGTAGTGCAGGATGAGTGGAGCACTGACGTCACTGAGCTGAAAGTTAGTCGAGGCTGACGTGGCCTTTAACCCCATGACACAGTGTGACGCAAACACGCGGTAGTCGCTATCAGTGGTGTCTTACAACACCCAGCCGTAACCTAACAACCATGAAATCTGGAGTACAAAGCCTCATTATAGATTGTTATAAATGGAAAGGTTGTACAAATGTTCCCGCTTTCCCTCCCTTTAGTCTAATATTATATGTCTTTACCAAAAATAATTCCCACTATATTTAGGCACTAACAGCTTCTCTATCTACTCATGTCGGCACCTTCAAATCTATGAAAAAAGAAAAACAACAGCAAAAAAACTATGTACAAATTTGCAGATATGTAAAGAAGCAAAGTGAAGATTTTTTGGTGGCATCATTCCTCTCAAATGTCAAATGCTTAATGTCTGATTAAATCAAAGTCAATCAAGTTGGTCAAACTATTGCTACTCTGAAAGCATTTAAGTGGAATGAAGGTTGTACAAACCTGTAAAAGAAATCCATTCATTAACTGAGTTTATTAGTATAATGGTGCACTCTTTTTTTCTCTTGGTTCCTTGATTCAACGCGTTGAAACACGCTGAAAAAAAGAATGACAACTTCCGATGTGCAAACGTCGGGCTGATCGTCTCTACCATGACTGATACTCACACTTAACATTTCACCACAACTGACTCCAGATTCACACCAGCTGCTTGAAAAGAAAAAAGCCCAAACAAACAAACAACAAAAAAAAAAAACTGTGAATGACCAAACTGTTTCTCTATGTGAATGTGCAGAATTTGACGGTGAGGTATGAGACTGAGCTTTGTTTACAAGTTAAATGTGTTTTTTCCTGTTTTCTGACAGTTGTGATATGTGTAATAGATGAGTAGCAGAACCCAAAAACCCTGACTAAAACCCTTAGCTGGTGACACTTAAAGCAGTGTCACAACATATTTCACTGTTAGATGCCATTAGCACAAGATTTTGGGGCTGAATTAACCTCTTTGAATGAAGTTTCTAATTTGACCGTTCACATTTGAGCAGGTTTTAGTTGCAGCAGTCCCTGCGGAGAGCAGACATAGACAGACATTAATAGAGATAAGCCTAATGGCACTTTTCCACCATATAGTTCTAGCACAACTCGGTTCTACTCCGTTTTTTTTTTTTTGCCTTTCCGGGCTGGTACCTGGTACCTGGTGCTCTTTAATACCTGCTCTGGTGAGGTTCCAAGCGAGCTGAGATGACACTAAAATGTGACTGATCTGTCAGAGTCTCGTCACTGGACGAGTCACGCGCATGATGTCCGACACAAGAATAAATAATAGATCAGTTATAAAGACTTAAAAATCCTGCAAACATGTTAATCTCCAACATTTAGGAAGGACAATTTTAAAAATTTCAATATTTAGCAGAGGAGTCTGGTGTATTTAGCAACAGCACTGCTGAAAGCTGGCGATCGTGAGCCGAATCACAAGCCGTATTTTAGTTCAGTGACTTTGTCAGATGGGAGTCTGTGCTCCAGTCAAGCAGAAAGTGCTGAACAAATTAGTGATTCTAATGATTCCATACACCAAAAAGAGCTGCTTTGCTCATCATTAGTTTGTTTGTGTGTCACAACTGGAACTGCAGAGTGGGAAAGCGCCATAAAACTTGCTAAGTGCAACTTTTAAAATAATACGAAGAAATTCTGGTCGTAGATCTTGGTACAGTTTTTGCTCCCAGATGCTAATTCATCAACATACAGTACAATACAGCTGGTAGGTTTGTTGTGTTATGAATAATGATAAAATGTTGTGTTTTCTCAGTATTACAAATGGTAAGAGTTTCATATTGCCTCAAATAGTGTTTGTTTATTTTAGCCTTTTTTTTACCACTTTACATAATCTTAGAGAGGAAAAAAGAAAAGAAAATCTATGTACAATGAAAAACACTGCTAACCCTCCAGACCCCAGTTACATGTTTCTGTACCACTGTAGTGTTTTCTCACTTCTGTCGTGAGATGTGAGAACAATGAGGGAGCTTCGGTGGAACCTAGAGTCCTTTTTCTTTCCATCTAAAACACTTAGTTACCTCTTAAGGGCAAACGTGTTGTACCAGCTCTACTCTAATTAAGCATTAGTGGACACATCAGGCATCAGCAAATAATTTATAAGGATTCAGGTCAGAGGAGAAGGTCTGCCTGATCGTGTGCCTCCTGCTGTGGTTGTCATCTAAAATCATAGTTCTCAAATAATCCTGGTCCTGATAACATGTCACAGTAAGGAGCCGTTCACATGCAGTGTCTAAAAATGCTTGAAAAATGTGGGTAAGATGTGGGTAAGAGCTCAGATATGTTTTTAACCATCATTCTGTTGTGCCCATCATTACCAGAGAAAAGAAAGAGAGGAAAAAAAATAACATAAAAACGGGTGCATCTTATCCTTCAACTGACTCAGGAGCTTTGCCTGGAAGACGGAGGTTCAAAGTTTATTTTAGAGTTAATAAAAGATTATTTATTCTTCTTCTCTAGGTCGAGTATCAGAAGACATGCTGAATTCCAAAAAAGGAGAGACATTTTCATCGCCCAGAAAAACAGGCTCGTCACAGTGGACACGTATCATGACTATGTCGCTCTCATTTGTGTATGATTTACATCTCCATTTGTGCATGCAAAAGAAGCTGCATGTGAATGGTCCCTTAAGCTACATCCATACTTCTAAAAACAGTTAACAGCTATTTCCACTGTCAACAGGAAGAAGATTTTCATCTCTGCAGTTTAGTTTCAGAAAATACTGCTATAAGTAAAAACAACATTGTGAAGAACACAGATTAGAAATTGAAATTGAGTGTTGATAGCACTTTTTTGTTCACAATTGATAAAACTCATAAATATAATAAATAAAAACTGATCAGGGAGAAAATGTGGGTAGTTTCGCTTCCAGTCATCTCTTTTAAACTATAACTGAGCCAGCAGTGTTTCCAAACTTTTCCAATTTAGGGGATTAAAGTCAGAGAAAGCTCCATCTCCTGTGTATCACACTGTTTAACCAGTTTCTGATTTGACTTCAAATAGAGGCTTCAACTCTGTGAAGTTTGCCCTTCATGTCTACTTTTGTTTTTGTTTGGATCTGGAAGGTTAATTTGCACACATTATTATTATCTGCATTACTTTTTTTTTTTTTAACTTAAAATCATTATTATAGTGTAATACTGAACATATGTATGACAGCAAAACTATATCTTGGACAGCAGGTTCAATATATACAAGAGTAACAACAAGCACAGAAGGACACTTAAAATGAAGACAACGCAGCACTGATTGTGGACAGTGTTTCACAGCATTTGACTGGCACTCTTTAAAACCTCTTACTAAGACTATCTACAAACACCAACATGGAAGTCTAGCGCTGCACAAACTGGGCTTTCCCAGTTGAGACATTACATATGTAAGACTGCCGATCACATCTTGATATGCTAATACAAGTCTTTTCTTTTTTTTTCCATTTGTCTTTCTTTTGTTCAGACTGCAAATAAGTAAATGCTGGACGCAAAGTGGTTAAAGTACTACACATTTTTTTTTTTTTTGAAAATCCACAATCAAATAATTAAAAAAAAAACCCACATGTTAGTATTTTACAAATATTTAAAAAAGTAAACCTTTATCTATAGGCATTTTTAAAATATATTCCATCAAAAATAGTCTGACAAATTTCAACAGTAGAAAAGAAACGTTATACAAATGACAAAAGTTTTGAAGCTAAAAGTTTACAGTAGAAACACGTCATGATAGAGTGACTTTAGAGGAGTGGAAGAGAGATGCCACTTGTCCTATACTTACATTGGTGTTGAAAACCATGCAGTTACTGTCTAGAGCTCCATAATTTAGCAAAATAATTCAGCTGGTGGTGATGAGCATTGACAAATTTAACCCAGTCCCTATGCGTGCAATAGCTGTACATGTTGTTCTATGAAATCTTGTCACCTTTGGCAAACTTGAGTCATTGGATTTCAGTCACGCTGAGAGCTAAGAGCATGGACTGTGGTGGCTCCGTGGTCAGACAGTGTGGAGCGTGCTCCCACATGTCCTGTCTCTCACTCAGGGGCCCCTCTTCATCCTCTCCCACCTCAGATCACAAATGATGACTTGTGTCGGAAATCCCCCTGCAGAGAAGCAACCATGAACAACTCGACACATTACAGCAGTGTTCAACATTCATCCAGATAAGGTTTTGTGCAGCATTTCCTGTGTTTTGGCAGAGATTCTGATCTCTGTCTACAAACTGGGAATCAGGAATAGAACAATTTGTGTACATGACTCAGAGTCATGAGTCATACTGGTGGCTCCTGTGTCCCTAAAGCCTCATTATAAATCTGTGGAGCTAAGCTTGGTTCAGTTTTGTCATAAATGTATACAGCACAAATGTATATAACACACACAAAACAAACAACTCAGTCCAACATAAACACACAAACTAGAGTGCTGAATGAGTGACATTCAGTTCTAACCTGCCTGAGAGAGAACACTAAAATGGTTCTATAGATAAAAAAATCTATTTTTTTAAGCAGTTAATATAAGCTGCTCCAAGTTAATGTTACCCTGTACCTTTAACACGATTGTTACAGAAAGTGACGGTATTGAAAAAGTTGATTCCTCTGCATATGGAGTCTGGATGCATGAAGGAAGCACACAGGCAGTTTTGTGCTAGAAGATGAGTGAGTGAGTGAGTGAGTGAGTGAGTCAATTACTAATTGATCCAACGCTTAGTGCTGTCTACAAACCTCATCTTCCGTCCTGACGTAGTCCACTCCATCTCCTCTGGCTGGAACTTTGTAGCTGAAGGACACAGCACATTATGATTTTACGGATGACAGGCTGAAGTAGTGAAGTAGTGTAGGTATATTGATTTGTTATCATTTTAAATAGGATGATGTGTGACTGGCTTACTTGTTTCCTGTCTGTTTTTGACTGGAGAAGTAGCCTTTCCTGTATGCACAGCAGATGCCCACTGTTATGCACAGGAGCACCACAACCACCACCAGCACTCCCAGCAATATCCCTACCAAATCCAGATCAACTGTGGAGGAAAGGTCAAAATTGAAACAATTTAGACTGCTACCTGGTAAACCTGGTGTTTAAAGACTAAGTGGCGTTGAGTTGTCAGTGTTTTGGTAGTGACACAGCCACGATTATCACGTTCATATTTATTTTGACAGTGTGTGTGCAGTGACATACTTACACACTTCCATTTTCTGGGGTAGACACTCAGCTTGACCTGCATCATTCTTCGCTCGACAAAAGTATTCTCCTGCATCTTCTTTCCTGACCGCAGTGAACTTCTGCATGGGAGGAATCAGAATTAGGCAATTATTCAATCCATGAATTAATTCAGTTTTTTGTTTTGTTAGTGTTGTCATCCCCTTTACTGATAATGTTATTCTCACCGATTTGCTTATTTATGCACATGATTCATTTTCATTGGACCAAATACATTCAGGAAAAATACAGAATCTGTCACAGTATATTTGAATTTTGTTTTTAAAATTAATAAACAAAAAAAAACAAAAGGCTAAAATTAGATGTAGTACAACTCTAATAGTGAACAAATGAGCAGGAAGTAAGTAAGGGCAGAATGAGCAGCAAACAGAGCATCCTAGAGCTTATAACTTTTCCACAGTAAATGAAGCCTGGGGCAGCAGAACATGCCAGAGTAGTTCTTGGTGCTCTATTACATTAGCTTTTTAAAAACTACATCAAACTGTGGGGTGGGGAGTCTGCTCCTATGTCTGTCTGTGCAATTACTTCCAAACCCACTGCTGTCACTTTGTGCTGTCCGATATGCACTTTCATGTTATAAAATAATACGAGCAATATCATATCTAATTTAGGATTTGAATAATTTGTTTTGCATACAGCTGATCTATTCTGAACATTTTGCACTCAATGAACAGGAGTGGAAAGACGGGGCTTATAATTTATTACATACAGCAGCAAGGAATATTAGATTAATTAATTCATTAATATCAATCAATAAACTATTATTAGCTTTTTTATTTTCATCTATATGATATAGATTAACAAAGTGTGAATTTTGTTTTTCATCTGCAAGGGCAGTACAGATCATTATTTTTAAACTGCAGGAATAATACAATGCAGAGTAATGCATTATAATTTTTAAAGACTCATGAAACTTGATCAATTGTTCTGTCTCTCTTTAAATGAGAGTCCACAACTCTCACAAAATCACATGTATAAAAGCTTAAATAAAAAATCCAAATTGAACATTTTTCTAATTAAATAATGCATGTCAATTTAATAGATAATTAATAATAATTAGAATGACACCAATATTTTCTCCAGAGGAGGGGATGATTGTGATCACTTTAAAAATAAAAGTCAAAAACGAGATAAGCACAGTAAAAAACCCTCATCACTTTACAGCACTGATGACAGATTCACATAAAGAACATCACTGAAGTTTGCTGTGACGTGTCACATCTTAAAGGCCAGCACCAAGGTTAACAGGAGAGTGAAGCAGGCACGAGGAAGCGAGTGAGAATTGAGGAATGTGCAAACGAGGGCAGCAGATTCCCCTCGTGACTTGAGTCCGGTCACACCATCAACTGTCTCCCCAAAATATCTGCCCCCACCCCTGGGCGTCAGGCCACCGGCACTGCTGCCCCGCCCTTGCCGCTAATGTGTGCCCTTGTCCAAAGACATGCGCACACATAACTCACCAGAGTTCCTTTTTCTGCATTGAGAATGTATGAGGAGTTGAAGAACTTCTGGCTGCTCTTTGGGTCGTCGGGAATCTCTTCCTTGTTCTTGAACCACTGGTACTGAGAGGCAGGGAAACCCTCCTCCTCCACACAACTCAGCTCAGCTGGCTTCCCAAAAGGCACCGATTTGGGGACAAAGCATTTCGGCACGACAGGCTTCACTGCAACGACACAAAACATATGATCATGGTCACACAACTGAGTCTTCATGAGGAGCTTCGCAGCTGAGATGGGCTTTTACGTTTGCTGAGCATCACAAAGATAAAACAACTGACAGCATTGTTTCATGATTGTGCTGGACCCCACTGTATGACCTACTTGAAACAATGTCGTCCGGATGGCTTATGGTTCACTGCACTGACCGCATTGACACGACCAGACGGGTACACGATTTTTGGCCTGTGCCAAAAAACGCCACCAAAACACGCGCTTGCTTTCTTTAGAACTGCAATTCAGAGTAGATGCAGTTTCAGAGGTTTCCTCTTATAGCCTAGAACACGCCTTTGCAGCTGGGCAGGTCTGGTCATAACACATCCTAGTGTGTATGCCAAGGGGCTGGTGCGACCTGCAGCACAGTCTCATCTTACAGCATCCAAAGTGTCAGGGCACAATAATAGCTTGTTTCCTGCTTGAACCTTTAAAGCATCTGTCTCATATGTTTGACTCTACATGTAACACACAGGTTTGCCCAGCTGTTCTTCTTAGAATACTATGTTGATTTGGACATTCATAATAACAACTCACTCACTCATCTTCCACCGCTTTATCCTCCACATGAGGGTCACAGGGGCACTGGTGCCAATACCAGCTGACATAGGGCAAAAGGTCGGGTACACCCTGGACAGGCCAGTCCATCGCAGGGCCACATAGAGACAGACTACCATCCACTCTCACATTCACCCCTGTGGGTAATTTGGAATGTCTAATTGTCCTAATCCCTGTATTTTTTTGGACTGTGGGAGGAAACCCACGCATACACAGGGAGAACAAACTCCATGCCCTCCAAGGCCCTTGTTCCAACCGTGTAGTGAACCTGGGTCTTCTCACTGCAAAGACAAGAGTGCTAACCACTACAATAACTGTGTGGCCACTAGCGATAACCAGTTAATGTCAAGGAAATACAGTTTCTTCTCCTCACTCATTCATTACATGTTTGAAATTAGTGGCTGTGAACATGTGGAAAAAAAGTACAACTGTTGAAAAAGAATGATGGATGGTAAAAATAAACCAAAAAATTTCTCTTCAGTGTTCTGTTCAGAATTTTTTAGGCATGTCTTAAAATATGGCTCCAAATGACACACAGGAGCCATAGCTAGCATAACTCCTCATCATTTGCTATAATTTATTTATAATGATTTAAAAACCCACATGTTATTCTTATAACAGTTTTTCTATTTGCTATGAGTAACTGCACCTGCTCCTACACTATCTTTGGTTTTCTAATGAGCTAGGATGCCTTTGTCCAAAAAATGTGACTTATCTTGAAAAGCTGTGACAATTTATTAAAGAGTTAAGCAGTTTTACATCTTTTAAAACCTAATTTTTAAGCACTAAGCAACTTTTTCTTAAAACTTAAACCTGGTGAGGTGGGTATCAATACATTTTCCCATGGGGTGACAAAATCAGAAGAAAGACTTTTAAGTCCCTGAAAAGTGATACAAATATTTGGCTTTGTCACCCCTCAGGAATATGTGTTACTGACCACCTTGCCAAATTATTATTTATTAAAAAGGTGTTTAAAGATGAGAATAAAATCTCATTGTAATTCTTATACAAATTCAATTAATAATTAGGTTTTTTAAACTGAATTAGAATTTTCTGCTCTGAGTTGCTGGGGGCATGTCTGCTGGTGGAGCCAAACACAAATTTACACACACATACGAGTCTACTCCCCTACTATGAGTGGAAAACAAAGTTCACAAATGTTGTCAGTGATTGTACAGAATATTAACATAAATGTACCAATATTACACTTCGTGTTCAACAAACATGTAATGAAGGAACATTTTTCAAACTGTACACAAACTCATATTACTATCCATTTTAAGACGCACTGCATAGCATACCAGCTTAGCAGCCTACCAAAGACTGCCATATACCTAACTTTAACCTAACTACAATTCAAATGTTAGCCCGTTCCTCAGAAATGAGATTCTGCCATATTTTATGGAGGTTTTTCTCTCCATGAGAACTAATGGTCCTGAAAATGTCAGTGTTTATGCCAGAAAAGGTCCTACATAGGTAACAAGTACACAGACACACATGCACACAAACAAATTCATAGTATTACAGGTGATTTCAAGTACCTCTCACAACGAGATCAATCACAATCTCATCAAATGACTTGTGGTCATTAACAGCAGTGACCTCACAGCGATATTTTGCAGTGTCTGATCTTGTGGCGTTGAGTATCAGTAACGAGGCAGGTTCTCTGAATATCGCTCTGTTCTCTAGGTCACCTGTCGACACAAACAAATTTTCAACATCACAAATAAATGTATAAACAGTAAAATATATAAATAAGCAAATTAATTAGTATGTGATATTGGCACACATTATCCATTGCAATTAATTTCAAGTATTGAACTTGTTATAACGATTCATTAATGAAGAACTGATGAAGAGCTTGGCTGAAATCTTTAAAAAGTTGCAAGTTAGTTGTGGGAGAACATACTTCAATGGCCTTGATGGTCTGTAAATATCTATATATATAATTTACTACAACCTTCAGTATTGATATGAAAAGATGAAATTATGATTATATCAGATTCTGCAGTTACAGTATGTTGTCCTAAAGTAAATGTATAAAATAATAGGAAAAATAATGCAAAAACCTGAAGTCTACCTATGATTTTCTTGTCAAAAAACACATAACTTGGTCCACCAACTGAGATCTTCTTCCATTCCACTCGGGGACTGATTGTAGAGATGGACTCAATCACACATGATAACTCGATTTCTGTAGGGCAGAGAAGAAGTGAATATTAATTCAAGGCTGGTGTGAAGAAGACAAGACGTAGTTTGACAATTTATCAGGGTATTTATGATTTTCATTGGCTCTTACTGTCAAACTCATTAGTCCATGGTGAGGCATTGTCTGTCTTTAGCTCCACTGCTAACACACTGAAGAAGCCTGAAAAACAACAGAGGACTCCACATGAGACTCTGCAGAGCATGAATTTTCATGATAGTGCGATGATCTCATGCTGAATGCTGATGTCTTTTTAAATACTCTTCTTGCAGATATTTGTACCCCTCCACCTTCACCCATCTTAAATTTCACAATCATATTTTACTTGAATAGAAATGTTAATCCCACAGACACAGAGTGTGATGTGATGATCCGAGCTTTGTTCTTTCATTGTCCAATTTTAGTCATGTTGGTCAAACCATTATATGTGTATAAATGTATGTAATGAGGGTGGGGTGTGCTGCCTCTGTGCACACTGGGTAATTGTGCAGGGAGGCATGTGCCCTTTCCAGGGCAAGTCACTAGTCAGTATTTCAACTGCCTGCTGAGCGAGCCCCTCCTCTCCCTCTCTCTCACTCTTTGGGCCTGATGCTGTTGCCCAAGTGGGACAAATGGTGCAAAAGCACCCTTGACAGATCTGTGTTGGTATTTGGTGGAGGGACAGGGCCATGAGAGGCAGCACTGCTGAATCATTGTGACAGCCTACGGTCCACATATTAATCCACACAAAGTCACTTTCACATGAATGTTAACTAAAGAACACACTCATCAACACTTCCACAGACATGTGTGTCTACAATAAATAAATAAATAATAAAAAGTGCATCAGTTGGGTGTGTGATTCTTAACCTGCCCCTGAATGATACATACTGTATGTTCAGTTAGGTGTGCTCTGAGACTAATTAGTAGCACCAGTGGGCCTCTTATTTAAAGAAAGAGCGATAACCTGACCTCCACTGAGTGTCATCTGGATCCACAGCAGTGCCTATGGTCACCTTCTAAAGCAGACAGGGTAAGCAGATTAGGCCACAGTCTTTCTGGAGATCATGACAAGACGACAGCTTGTTTTTAGCCACTGCTGACAGTAATAACACTGCACGAACTGGGTCACAATTACATTTGACAACAAGAGACCTCCCCTCAGGAAGCTTTGTGGAAAGTTAAGTCTTCATGGTGACTTTGTGTGCTTCAAGTCCATATTTGGACTGCACATGGCTATTGTAATTACAAAGGTATGAAAATAGAAAGTCAATTTGCAGATTTCCGCAACCTTTTTTCATTTGATCATGTTCACTGTTTTACATGAAAGCAGATATGCAACTTTATCAGACGCCCACACTTGGTTGCTGCTAAATAAAATGGAGAATAATCACGCTTCATTTTAGAAAACACTGTCTCAAGCAACTTTCTTATATGCAACCATCTTCATGTGTAGCATTAAAAAAAGTCTAAACCAGCTCCAGGCTGCTGCTCTTTATCTGAGCCTGATCTGATACAGCAATAAATAAATAAATGACTATATAATGAAATAAATAAAAACAACACTGTTGTGTCATTTTCAAAGGAACTTGCAGCAGAATACATCAGCTGATGAAAATCATTAAATGTTTAAATACAGATAATACTTGATTTAGCTTTGAAGCTCCAGATGTGATTTGAAACTGAACTGTGTCAAAGTAGCAGAGACAACAGAGTCTGTTCCCAAGACGATAAAGTCTAGTTTTAGAGAACTACATGAAGTGTTTTCTTTCTAATCGAGAACTAAACCAAAGCCTTGCAGAGGGAGTAAGGAGTAGAATGTGCACTTCTTGTTTCAGACAAATGACAGTGAAAACACAGCCAATCCAATCCAGTCACAGCCTCTCACCTGCACTGCACTCACACACAAAGTTGAAAGGCTTTGTGCTTTCAACTTGCAGTGTTTTTGAGCACTTCTACTATTGCAACACAGATGTCACCCATCTTCAAATGAAAAATGAACGACTGATTCATCTCTATACACTGAGAGGTTAGAAAGATGACAGAGTCCATAGACAAGCCTGTCAGTTAACTTAATTCATGCATGTGCAAATATGCTATTTTTACAGTTTCTGACAAAAGCTTGTGTATGTGAGGCATGCCAGTGCTTACTTGTGGGTTTAAATTTCAGATGCACTGCATGTACTGTGTAACTTAATACCAAATCTAACTAGGCCAAGTATGTCAACAGTCCAAAATATCAGAATATGTTGTGCTGAAATAGAATCATAAGTTGACAATAAATTATTTCAGGTGATTAATTTAGTCCTGCGTGTTGTCATCAAATGCAACACTCAATTTCATCATAATTCAAAAGAAGTGATGGCAGTTACCCACATCCCTGTGCTCCTCCTTAATTCAGTGGGTATTAGGCCAGATTAGGTGACTAAGTGAGCCTGACATCAAGATAAAAAGCTTGAGAGGTCTGTCATGGAAACAGCTGTCCAGGAAAAGACACGAACCCCCACTCAGAAGGACTGTACATGGAGGTTTGTCTATATTTTATCTTGAACAGGAAACGCAGCATAATAATGACCAACGATGGCTCAATCTCTTCTCATATCCAGACATAAACCAAAAGCTCCATCAGGGAAACAGAAAGAGTCAGACAGTCCAGTAAAACACTAAGGCTGTTGAACTCTCTGGTGGAGCTGACTATGCATTATAAGAGAGGTGTTTCCCATCTTTCCCCCTGTTTGTCTAACACATCCTTCCCTGATTGTGTTCTACTCATCCTGTCTGTGTTCTTATCTCCTATATAGTCCTATAGTCTCTAAGGTCTAGCCCTCATGTCCAATACTAATGGAACCAATGATTATTACATGACATTGTTTTAATTAATGTGTGGCCAAAGTATTGTTTGTTGCAGACATTAGAAGACAGCAGTGCATGACTGTGTAAACATGTGTGATGTAGATTATGAGCTTATTAACTTATAAAAGGGGAGGGAATATACAAGAGACAATTAATAAATATAAAAAAGTAAAATGTTGTGAGAGCAATAAAAAATAAAAAAAAATAAAAAATAAAATTTGTCCTGCAAGATGATATAATGTGGCTGTATATCAGGATGGAAACACACACAGCCATTCCACGATGTCACATTTTTTAAACAGAGGTAAAAGACAGGTCATTGTTTTTTGTTTGTCGAGACACTCAGAGTGATGAAAAAAGCAATCTCAGCATCATTTGAGCTGGAAACACCTGCAAGGCACCTGAAGTGGGATCAGTTACCTCAAATGCTGGTGTCCAACAAGAATCTCTTACGAAATCCCACAATGTGAGCAAGCTTAGAGATGAGAGGGTCAACAATTGTCGAGTGTCAGTTTTACTTGAAGAATTTGCAGACCAAAACTAGTATGGAATAAGATATTAAAGGACACTGTAATTAACGTCTTTTCTTAGTGGTCATGACAATAAATAGCACTTACTGTATCTAGTCTTGATGAGCACTGTAAAAGATTTACACTACCCCTTTGTCATTCACACACACATTATTATGATGCATCTAAAGTATTCTGTTAATATGACGTGAAATTTAGTCAACTATCATTCATAGTGGCACAGCCATTACGGGCTATTAAAAATCTGTGTTTTTTCCAGAGTATGTAGACTAGAGAAGAAGAGGGGAGTCAAACTATCAATCTTTGAGATGATGAATGACTCGTTGTTCCTCCAGATCTGCTCCAAATCCTAAAAAACAAACACAGACTCCCTCATCATGTGTGGAGTATCACTGTTGAATTTGACATGAGCAGACATACGCTGACTACATAAGACTTGTTTGAGCAAGTTGCTCTTGATTTTACATCATTAATATGACTACGGTCAGACATTAGCCATTTTTCCAAAAGATAATTGATTCATTAGAGAGGTTAGTGTGGATCTGTATGTGCGGATGATGGCCCCTAATTCAAGAACTATTTAATCCATGCAGGTGCTCAGTGACCTGCATACAATCTTGCTAAGTTGGACACAGCTGTGTGAGATCTGGCAGTCTGTAAATCTGCAAAGTTTTTTCTTTAATCTCCTTGCTGGCCCCACGATGAGTGCAGGGTTTTCTGTGTAATCTTAGTGTAATGCCCTCATAAACCCCCCCCCAGATTTGCATCACTGAATAATACAATAGGCAGAAAGGAGCTGTGTATTTCTTGATGCCTGCTCTGTGTAATGAATCCTTCCTTTCTTCTGTTGTTTCCCCTTGAGAGGCCACACTTGTTTCCTGTGCTGCTGCTGCTGCTCAGTGAATCCAGAGAGGTGAGGTTGGTATCATAAATAGAAAGGTTCAATTAAGAAACCAGTGATATTCCCCCGAGGAACATCTAAACCTCATGCTGATAGAGAATATTCCCACGCTCCTTTGGAGTCTCAGACATCAAAGTACACACACCCAGATTCACTCACTATCAACCAGTTGCTGTTTAGAAACTTTTTTACTCCGAGCAGACTCTTCTAACAAGCTGTTGATGCAAATGCTTCATTATCCTAATTCCAAAATTGAACTTTTTGGACTAGGACAGGTAACTTCCTCCCCAAAGTCCTACAGAACAAAATGGCTGTATCAATAAAGCACTCTGCTGCTGACAGAGAGCCTCACAGGTTAACCATTTGTAAAAATGACAAGAATATGCTGTATGAGCTGTTAAAATAGTAACAGTAGCTATAACGCCTTTCCACAGGCATGTGCATCCAAACACGTGTAGAGCACTGCACATGAATATGAGAACATGGTACATATTTACTGCATGCAGCTAATATTACATGAGTAACATGTCCTAGATACCCCTTATGTATTCAGCAACGTGTTTCCAATTTAAACATAGATAAACATGCAATGATGAGGCTGGTGAGGAGTGAGAACACGTTCCATTGCTGTGGTGGAAAAATAAAGAATGTAAATGCTGAGGGAGAATCAACTGAATGCACTGGTTTATCGCTCCCTAATTATCCCCCAAGTACATAAACACATCATCTGGGGCTGCTTATTCTCTGCACCAAGTAAAGGAAGAAAAAACTAAAATGAGAAGCAACTTCATGACAAAGCAACAAGCTAACAAACAGATAATTAGCAATGTAAGTAAACCTTTAACCGATAGTGAGTTATAAGACTTGTAATGACAAAGCTACAAGGACAAAACAAGGTCCAGATCGGCGTCAAAGAATATGTTGGTTAAATAATCTGTTCAGTTTATATTTACTTAAATTCAAAATATTTCTGTCTGCCAACATGTTTTTACCAGTAGTGTGTGCACTAATAAGCAACTGGTTATCACTTACTCTGAACTGGTTATCACTTACTCTAAACATAGTTTCACTTAATTCAAGAGTACTGAATACTGAGAAAAGTAGATTTTTCCAAAACCTGATATATACCATTATTAAATGGAGGGCTGCACCTGTCATTTGTTTTTACCTTTTGACACTCGGAAAGTGACATGCACACATAAAGTTGCTGTAAGTGAAATACTTAAATCTGTGTTAAAGCTAAGTGTTTTTCATCCACTAATTGTGTATTGGTTGTTGAAACAAAAATGCACATCTCACATCACTGTTCTCTTCACATGATGATGGACTATTTGTCGGTGAAATCACCCCACAGGGTGGAGGGAGGGTAGTGTAATGGCAGCAAATGACAGGAGGTTTGTCATAAGTTAGCCAAAGGAGTACATTACTGGCAGCGGCTTCAATGATCTTAAATTATTAGACTGCCTGCCATTAAAGCCTTAAGAATGACTCAACATGGTTGAGTCACTGTTGATATTCATGGTTGATGTTCAACATGGATAACTGGATAAGGAGCTGCCCTTCATGCTTCATGCTGTGTTAAGAGGTTGCATTGCAGGGTTTCATTTGTGCTTCCCTTTCAAGAGAAACTGCTTCAGCTGAAAGCAAATAAAACTGCCTTTACAGGGTGTACATTTATGTTTATGTTAATTTATGTTGTCATAGCTAGATAATTTTTTGGGCAGTGCACACAACTGCAGAAGAAAAGTTCCACAGAAGCCCTGAGCATACTGAAAGAAAGGAGAGAGGGTTCAAAGGAATGAAAATTAACTGAATAAAACACTCTATAACCACATGTTGTATTATACATAAAGACAAAATGGTCATTGAGTGTTACATTAAATCTTAAGCCATAAAGTGGTACTGGTAACAAAGGGATGCTGACAGGAGGCACGTATAAAGTTGCTGCTGAAGCACTCAAATGTCTCTAAAGCTTTACCCTGAGTAGATGCTAATTTTCATTTCATCAAATTGTACAATATGATGTCAGATGGAGCACAAAGCCTGACAAATTAATTCATAAGAGCATCACATATTACCATGAGCCTCTTTCTGAGAGATGCTTACAGCTAGATCCTAGAGAAAACATGCTCCCTTGCTCCAGTTCCCATAGTAATATTAGTGATATTTCCAACTGGAGTTTCTTTCTGCACCCCACTGATGACCAGAGCTACACAGGATCCAACCTGTTTTTGTTAGCTGTGGGAGAAAGTGACTACACAGACCTCAGAAGCCTTCCTTCATGAAAATAGGAACATCTTGACATGATGACAAGGGAGAGGTTTTAGGGTTGAGCTGGCAGTGAGGGGGAATGACCCCCCAGGCTGTATTGTCACAGCTGTGCTTATCCAACAGTGTAGGACCCTCCTTAAACCCACATGTGTGTTCAACTGTCTTCTTCCCACTCGCACCTACTTTATTTTGCTTTTACCTCTCTGGTGCTGCTCTTATGATAGCTCTTTATGTGAACAGCTCAGATTAACACAGCAGAACTATTCGAGCGAGCATAAAACATGTTTGGATTTATGGAGTAATCGCTTCATTTGATCATCTGGGGAAATCAACTTCTATTGGCAGATGACAAACACTTTTTTTTCAATACATACTGACGCTTTCAACAATTTTTTGCTCTGAGCTTGGGATTAAGTACAAAATCTATGGTACATGCATAATTCATTTCCCCATATTCTTCTTTTGTCATGTTTGTCCACTTTTACTTTACAGTACCTGTTACATGACTGAGAGAAGTGTTAATTTGTGAGGGGAAACATGAAAGAATAAAGTTAAAAGAAAGAAACAACACTGTGTTGGGGCCCATAAATGGCTGGACCTAGAGCAGCATGTCAATGAAGCAGCAGCAGTAGGAAACTGTATGTACAATATGCAGCTATATTAAACCCATGTAAATGTATCACATGCTGATCAGGACTGGAGTGGTCCACTGAATTCAAGCTTTGCTATACAGAGCACGTTCCTGTAAACTCAGGAAAGAGGCAAATGGCTTCTTGTCATCCCTATTACTGTGTGACTTAAATAACTTTAGGGAATACAGTCATACACTTTCTGCTGTTGAGTTAGATGAGACGATTGATACCACTCTCATATCTGAAGCCTAAATATAAGACTATAGCCGACAGCTGTTAGTTAGTTTAGACTTGAGACATAAGAACTGAAACAGAGGAGAAACAGCTACCCTGGCTCTGTCCATCTGAATACCAGCATCTCTATAGCTTGTTTCATCAGTGTACCTGGTTCTGGTGTTGGTGCTAAGCTAAGCTAAATGACATCTCAAATTGACTTTTATTCAACAGACATTAGAGTGGTATCTATCTCGAAGTAATGAAGTAAATATTTTTATTATCCAAAATACTGAGCTACTCCTCAAAATTAAAATTTAGCCTCCATAATGTTGAATGGATCAATCCAGTCACAGTACATCTTTCTGTGACCAGGTAGCAATGAGTCTGCAGAATTAATATGTTCACAGATGAAAGTGGTCAGGCTAAGATGAGGCGATGTTCAGAATGTGGCCAATGTACAAAAAAATTGGACTTATCTACCACAGAAGAAATGTCTATGGTGTGTCTGCACAATATATGTATAATAAAGCACTTCACCTGAGTATAGATGCAAAAGGTAATAATGTGAAAAGCTAATTTTTATGTAAAAATATTCACATATTTATCCTGGGATCCTAGACTGGCTTTCCCCCTTCTAACATTCTTCTCTTTCTGGATAAGCATTTGAGAAGGATAGGATGATTAGATTTGATTCAAATACATACTATGATTTCGCAGGTGTACTCAACCACAGTACAGCTTTCCCCAAAAGGCCTTCTTGCATATTCATTTATTCTGCATTTACATGCAGCTGCTGCAGGCCCTCATCTGTGGTGAGCCCGATAAGGTTGGGGCAGCCCATGTGCCTTACTGCTGGTGAGCCCTCTGATCTGTGCAGGGTCAAAGATGCGTTCTGAGCCAATGAGAGAATGGAGGCTAGCGGAGGAAGCTGATGGTGTCACCGAATGCCTGGGAACCTGTCACTTTGTGTCAGCATTAGCGTCTACGTCTGACCTGCTCTCACTTTGACCTCGAGCTGAGTACAACTAGCTCACAAGGCTGGACGACAGAGATGGAAAAGCAACTTTTAATCTCCCACCTTAAACACGCAGTGCCTCTTGCACCATACCTGGCTGTCTGTAGCTACTGTTTACATGGACACAAGTGATCAACACAAAAATATGTTCTGTAAACATGCCAATCCGAAAACTCTGATTCTCGGATTGGCACAAATTTCTTCCGGACTAGAGGACTGGTACTGTATGTGTCGATGTGCCAATGGATTGGTGTTCATATAAACAGTCAATCTGCTCATGACTTCCTGGTGTGGTGCTATTACATGTCTGATCCATCTAAATGTCATGTATTTCCATTTTATTTACTGCTTTATTTCCATTCCAAAAAAAAGAATAATGAACAGACACAAAAGTCACAGACACGGAAGAAGAGAAAAATGAGATGTTAGCAGACAGTAAGGAGGATGAGCAGACACGTGAAATGTTTGTTTAGGAGTAAAGTTTTATCTTCTGATTGTCAAAATAGACCATTTTAACTGAATGCTTGATGCATGTGTACACACACCACAATCAGATCATATATTTTTGAGTCCATGTAAGTGATGGAATTCTACATTCCAGTCCAAACAAATATTTTCGGACATGTAAACATACTTTTGCTACTTTGTTGAGACATCACTTCCCATTAGACCATTCCACACTCACTAAATGGCTGTTTCATATCTTAAAATACATACCACCTTTTACAGACCACACTCATCACCAATCTTTTTCTCAGACTCTATTCTGATTTTTTATCTCCAGAAATTTTTTATTTATTTGATTTATTTTTTCTTTTATTCCTGGTTCAGTTCAGGAAACTGACAAACCTTTTAAAAAAACAATTTATGATTTAATTTTGCACCCATCTCTTATGTGCACCATTTACTTTCTATACAAACATAAAACAAATGTATCATAGATGCTAAGCAACAGCTGCAGTTTCTTCCTCACCAGACAAAATTTTTTTACAATGTAGTGTCATTATATGCTGTAATCATAATACTTAAAAAAACATTTATTTATATATATCATGCTGCAATTAAACTGTAAACAAAGCATGCAGCTCGCCTGCTGATCTATATAACTTCATTGTATACAGCTAGTGTGCAAACTTTTAAACACAAGGCCCTTCTTCTTCTTTATGCTTCTTTATGGTTTTAAGTAATTCTCCATAATAAGGAATTGAAAAAGAGTTAATACCCACTGAATGAGCAATAATAATAATAATAATAATAATAATAATAATAATAATAATAATACTTATCATTTTTTAAGTCATATTAAGCATCTTGGCCCTCATATAATCTGATCCTGGCTTCTGTACATAAATAGTGCTGTTGTTTGGTATCACACTGTCTATTCACATGGTCCCAGCAGCATACCAATGGAGACCTTTGTTTAGAGACACTGTTTCAGGCTGTTGGAGTAAATGAAAGATTAATTAAACAGAACAATTGTCTCTGGCTATTGTGGCAGGGGATACAATGACCACCAAGCATGTACAGCGTGGAAGTGAAAACCTGAATATGTTGACCATTAAATACAGACATGAGATTCTCATGGAAATCATGATAAGGCAGAGAGTTATATTTGGGTCTAGTATTGCACACTCTGCTGAAACACCCCTCCCCTTGCATTTACAATTCTTGAAGCCACTTACTGTTTTATTAAACTTTAAATATTAATTAGTATTTATACAAACTGCACTAGTAAAAATACAAACTGTTATGTGTAAATACAAATAATGATAATAAAAAGTACTGAATGCAAGATAATAAACCTACAATTGGTGACACAAGACATTTCTGTTTTAGTCTTAAGGCACCAGCTAATATCAGAGCTGTTCACTGATGATGTGGGCAATAGCGGTTTTTATCCTGGGGTCAAGAGTTGTTGCTTCACTAGAGTTAGAAGAGGTCAGCAATCAAATGTCCACAGACTATTTATAATGGCTGTCAGCGACAGCCAGAGCTCCTGCAGTCTGCTAATTGGGATCCCTCCTAGGTAAAAGCAGCAGCTCCTCCCAAGGAAACCTTCACTTCCTGATGAAATAATTCGCTGCTCATTTTTCTAACCCAAGTCAGCCTGTTGAAGGAGAATGAGAATGCCTTGTCAAAACAGATCGAAGTATAAGGCCACAAGGGTGAGCAGGCCTCCCCTGGCGCAGCATCTTTGTTATGTGAACAATCTGACATGCCACACATGTTTGATGTCCAAATGAATTGCGGAGTAATACTGCATCAGCTTAAAGGAATTCTCACAGTAAGGAATGGGGGCTAATTCAGATCACTGCAATAATTTATTTGGGCTGTATGAGTATCAAACCCCGGGCTTGAATTGAATCTGCTACCATACAAATCTGTGTTAAATTGCACCACAGTCAGTGCCAGAATTAGCTCCTCACCACAAACTGCACAGATGGCATCAGCGGCACTCACTGCAAATGCTTCACATTCTGGTCCAGGCTGCCTGACCCCTTCCTTAATCCTAATTAGGAATGCAATTTCCATGCAGGCCTTTTTGAAACGTGATGAAAATAAACATTTGTACAGCCACAGCACTGGTTTATAGACAGTTCATGACAGTGACACAATTTTAAACTGATCACTATTGCGAGAGTTCATGAGGGACTCTTGCTACTGTGCACTAATGTTTCTCACTGTGAATCACCAATGAACTGGTCAGCTCATGATACATGGTGGTAAATCCCTGAAAAACATTGTGCTGCTTGTCCCTTCTATCAGACACACCCAAATCTACCCCATTTAATACATAACACACAGAAATATTCATTTTTACAAGGCATTCTATTGGCATGTCACAAAGATTCAACCCATAATTCCTTTACAACATATAAAGACATGGAAATTAGGCCAATCTGGCTGCTTTGATATGACCATGGGTTGTTTTTTGACCAGATAGCACTTCCTTTACCTAATAATACTCTATTTGACCGACACTGACACTGTGCCGCAGCCGGCAGAGATGAGCATTCATTGTTGTGTGTGTGGATGATGAGTGTAGCTGACTACAATGAACTCTGGCTCAACTGACAAGTGAACAATACCACAACAGCAAAGCAAAGACATGTTGACTTAGCAGGTCCAAAAGGTTTAATCTGCTTCACTTCCTGTGAGCTCCAAGGATGATCACTGAGGGCGCAAAAGAGCTGAAGTGAAAGGGTGTTTTTTGTGATACAGCCTGTAGGGACACGCAATCTTTATGCAAAACTCTGCTGACTTTTATTTTTAACTTTTTCCATGAGGTGCATACCTCGGCCTTCACACAGCGACAGCATGGCCAGAAGTTCAGTGTTATTTTAACATCCCTCTACTCTGAGACCTTTATCTAAGCTCATTGTGATGAAATTAAACAATGGAACTAAGTAAGAAGGCCAGCAGACACATGTACCAGCACATTAAACATGCACAGCAAGAGCAATGCCAAATACACCCATGTCTCACATTTGTGGCACTTGGGAGCCTAATGTGTGAGACGTCAGCAGGTAGCTTATAAAGTCTTCATAATAGGGCCTCCCAGCAGTGTTCAGCTCAGTCATCAAGATGCTATCAGTTCTCAAACAACAGGCCCTGGACAAATCTCAGTATCTCTCATGTCTACTCTTACAAGACTGGTGTCCCACAGCCTTTATGGAACAGAAACCAAGTTGTGTAATTAAGATATGAATATTGGAATTGGTGGTTAGATTGTGTCTGGTTACAGATGTAAGAGAGCCTTGATTTCATATTAAAATATGCCTTCAGGATTTCACAACACTTACATTTTGTCATGCAAAAGATGACTAACCACCCAACCAGTTGTTTTTTTCCTCCACAAGCCAAGCACATAACACTCAAATTATCTATTTTCCACAAACTCCAGGCCGCAGAGATTAGTGACAGGCTGTAGCGCTAGATGTTTTCAGACTGTATAATTGTGAATAAGGTCATCAATTAACTAACTCAGACACCTATTTCAGGAAATACAACAAGGGGGAGTTTCAGAGAAGTGCATCAGATTGTTGATCAGATGTAATATCTTAATTACCAAACAGAACACCATGTCAACAGAGTGTGAGGGATATCAATCAGCGTGGTCAAACAAAGTGTTGAGGGTCAAACAAAATAATGCTGCAAAGATTTACTCTCTGACAAAGATTTTCTTGAAACAGGCCCATCTCAAGCATTGACGAGATGGGCCTGCATGTTGTATAATGCTGTGGGAAGCAAAGATGACTGTTTCATTGTTCCTTAGTAAGCACTAATGTGAAGTATATGAAGAGGAGTACAGAATGTGAGGTCGCCAAAAATGTTTGACTGTGTGGGGATGAATGGTCACAGGTGAAATGAGCTTTGACAGGCAGCCATGGTTGAGTTGACTACAGGGTCAACCTCTCTGTTTCTAACCCCAGACTTTTCTCAGAGAAAGTAATGTTATACAAGCATGATCATTTTCACACAGAAACACAACTCTCTCCTCTGTATTTGTGCAGGATCCACACTGGAAAACTCATTGAGGTTAATGTACAAACTTAATGGAGACAAAAAACAATCTTCTGCTTTCTTGAGTATACTGTGTAATGACACAGTATATTTAAAATTAACAAAAACAACATGGCTTCACACAGGTTTTTGGTTTGATACTTGTTTGTTCCACTCTTTGAAATTAATGAATCATAATTAAAAGGGTGAGGACGCCTGTTCTCTCTTACAATCCATATACTGAAAACAGAGGTCCAAATTCCATTCTGTCTGATGCATAACTGGGAAAGAAAATCAAGACTGTAAATCATAAGCCTAACTTGCCAAAAACACAAATAAATATTAAGACAACGTAGTGTAAAGTTTCCAAACAAGAATTTGCCAACAAGCAGCACCCTCAGACAACAAATGTGCATAAAGGCATACTCTAGACTCAAATAGTTTGCACAGACCGGCTGAGCTGGTGCCAGGGAATGTTACTTGAACGACAGCTGGGGAGGGAAATCATCTGAAGCTCCTGCTGCTCACCACCCCCCCATTGCTGAAGCCACACTTCCATCACCTGCTCAGGGAGGAATCCTTGATGGGTTTCCGTGGGAAATACCAGACAGAGGCACCAGACGGCCGAATGGCCAATCGTTTAATGCCATCCATTCTCTTAGGTGGCCCATGCTGCCATGAGCACAGTCACACAGGAAGTAAAGGTGCCCTGTGCAGTCACTGCACAACCTGCTCATACGGGAAACAATGGCTAAGTTCCAAAGTGCTTTTATAGTAAGAATAGCAGACAGCTGGTGACCTCAATCACCTGCTGTGTCTGTTTGCATCAGACATACAGTAACTGTGCTGTGTGCTACAGTATAGATGTGCTCCTCTGTTTGATTTCTTCTTAGTAACATGACAAATTTTGATGCCATATAATTAAATAGAGAGTCAAAACAATATTTACAACAGCAATTTTTTTCCCTGAAGTTATGTAACCAGTTTTAAAGAAGATCATGATGCACTTTCTGGAGTTTACATGTGAATAGAAATATTAAAACCTGCTGATGTAGTTAAGACTGCTTGAAAAACCTGATTTTTTATTATTGAGTGTTGCCCCTGAGTGGTTAAAATACTAACATGCTTAAACCACAGTGTTCTACAGCACAGGCAGTTGTTACCAGTGGTGACATTTCTGCCCTCTACACATAACTGCTGAGCAGAACAATTAATAGTAATGCCCACCCTCTCTGAACTGCCCCATGATTGGTCAAAGTCTTAAGTCATTGGCCAGATTTCTCCCAACAGGAAGAGAACAGAACTGGGCCGCTCAGCTCACTGGATTTACAGTTTGATGATAGATTATCATAGAATGATTGATTTATAAAGTCAACAATATCCTGTCTACCCTGTCTTGAACCAAATATTCAAATCCAAAGGTACTCAGCAGACAGAACTCTTAAACAATAGCTACTGCTGATTGAGAATCTACCATCTCAGCATGGTGAAATATGCTGAAAGGAAAACAGTAAAATAGGGCAAACAAAAATGGCCATGTCCCATCCATATTCAGTGTGATATACAGATCTGACTGAGACCTTTACGTTGGATACCAGCACACCAAAGCAGTTTATCAGAGCTCATCCCTGACATCAGAAGTGTGCTTCTCACTGAACACACACTAAGAACTGCCCCAAGGAAGCCGCCCACAGATGTGATGCTGATGATCTTGAGTGCTGATGATCTCAGATAATACTGTAGCTACAGTCGCACAGTTTTGCTTCAGTGATTCTTGGCAAGGGAAGGAAAGAACTGAAGGGTGGGGAGCATGTGGGGGTAAGCAGGGGATTCATTACATTGAGTGCTGGCTGGATGTAGGCTGTTCAGAGACACTCATCAGCATGAATATACAGAATCCCTCTGAAAGTGTAGCGAAAAGCCATAAGATCATTGTTCTAGCTCAAACCAGATTGGGCCAGAATGAATTAGCTATGAGGGAGCTGCAGGTTCGACATTAGGGTGGAGTGCAGTGAGTGTACACGATGGTGGTCTGTTTATATTTTTCTGTTCACCTCAGAAAAAAAGGCATACAGGCCTTTTAGGGGAACCACAAACTTCACTCCAGCTGGCACAATGGCTTTTATTCTCGTTTTTTGTGCTGCTGTTTCTTATTTTCTCAATAAATTATTTGGTGACTGTTTGCTTTTCTTTGCTGAATATTTTAGGACTCTCTTTCTTTCTCAATTCAAAAGAATAACTCAGAGAAGAATAACACCACAGATTTTACAAAATCCTTGCTCCAAATAATGCAGCAAGTTGTTAAGTTAAAATGTATGTAATTAAACTGTATTAATTTTAAAATGAATAACTAAGAGCGAGAAATCAAACAAACAAACAAAAATTCTGAATGTCTCAGTTTTTTCAAATTTGTAACTGTAACATGAGTGCTATGTTTAACAGGTAGAGTAACTAATGTAATTAATACTGCTTTGATTTTTAATTACGGATGTTTGTGCAATTAAGTCTGATATTTGATATGTGTATTGCCATACCTTTCCATATTGTGAGGCTCATATTTTGTCTTGGGAAATTACTTTTAATAATGCCATGTGAAAATTTCAAATCCTCACATTTAAGATTTCGAGGTCCTTTTAAGTTTACAGCTTAAGCTCTGATAATGGCCATTGTATAAATATGTTAATCTGATCTTAAAAGTGGAGCAGTCTCGTGAAAGGAAATGGTAGAGAAGATAACATGGTCATTTTGGGAATTACTCTTAAATGATACGAGGTTTAATGTTGAGACACTGACAATTTAGTTTAATTATAATCCTAATTGCAAAAAAATCAGGAAATCCCTGAACACAGAGGGGGTGTGGAATATTTAATGGCTCATCCTGTTTTGAAAACATTTCCTCACATTTTCTTGTTCATTTACATCATTTTAATAAATAGAAAATTATTTGAATAATATATATTTAAAATAATTCTATATGCTATCCATTCACTTAAGTCTTTATTAAGGTCTGTTGCTTAAGTTTTTTGACAGTCTAAACAATACTTTACTGTTCATCTGAGATCAACTTTGAGGCTGAAAAAACCCTTGAGTTATCCTGAAATCCACTGAAACTGCTTTGTATGATGCAGAAACCAGCCAGACCCACATGTAAAGCCCCACTCTGCTGGAGCTCAGACAGGAGCCAACCACAATATTACAAACTCGTCACCTATGTGTGGCATCCTGACAAATATCCGAGGCACTCACTTACTCAAAGTATGCCCTCACGCACATTTGGCTACGATCTGTGCATGTTGAGGTGAGCAGGCTGAGCCTGATTTATGCAAAGACTAAACATCATGGGCTATCCTGGCCCAACAAACATTAATGCACTTTAAAAAACACTTTAAATATGGGCAGTTCCTCACAAGCAGAGATGACACAGAAGAAGAGCATTCAGCTCTTAGACTTTATCTTGTTGTCACCTTTCATTCAACCTAAAAGCCACTGGTGTACGGGCTCAATATCACCCTAATCAATGCCATTTAGATTACCTAATGCCCAAAAATGCTATCACTTCCTGCTCTATCTAAACATATTTACCACCTGACAAAAGTAGCTCAGAAGAGATAGCCCTTACACCATATGGCCAGACAGGCTGGTTACAAGCTCCAACTCTAGCTGTCCAAGCAGAGCCACTCATCACAAAAATAATAACATGGATACAACAAAACTTTCCTGACTTAAAACAATATGTCTGTCTAATCCCATTTCCTTGTTAAAGGTAGTTCAAATTTTAGGTTTTGAAACTCACCATATAACATATAGAATAGTGTTCTATGTGCCAAACTGAATAAATTTCAGTAGTTGTCGGGTTTCAAGAAGATTTAAGGAAGTCCATTTTCCTTCAAAATTTGTCTAACATATACGAAGATTAATTACATATTGCTGTAATGTTTGTATTTTGCAAATATAATCAGTTTGAATGTTTTATCTCAGATCTGATTTCATAATTTTTTACTTGGGACAAGTATACTCATGTGACCTTTGTTGCAATAATCATGATAATGATGTGACATTTTTTTTTCTTTTAACTTTCTTTTAATTTTTTATCTTCAACCAACCTCCACTGGACATGATAATGATTTGACCAAAATCGTTATGATAATTCTTGGCTTCATAATCATTACAGCCATTCATTTAGGTAAAATAATATATACGGCTATTTATCAAAAATGTAAAATGACATCTAAATTCCATTACAGTCAAATTGCAGAGCAGGCTAAGGCAGTTGCAAATGTTCTTAAGCAAATTTGAACCAAGATCTAATTTGTGATTTTTTCTCACGGTCAGCAGTCTCCCAAATTATTTTAAGATGAACTTGAGATGGCGCGAAGAATGACAGGAGATAATCTGATGCTGCGATTTCACCCACATGTACCTCAATACTGAATGTGACACTGAACTGGCAAGGCAAAAAATAGCCAATCAATATGTGAAACATTTTACACACGCCTGCATGCACATACACATGTACACACACAAAGTTAATCATCACTAACAACTCAAAATCTCTGTGTCATGTCTTACCCCAAGCACCCTGAAATACTCTCTCCCCAGCTTGTCCAGTTAAATGTGGAGCAACTGAGTCAAAGTAAAAAAAAAATAAAGACAAAAATTGTGCTTTGACCTAGACATCTAACTTGTAGGGTATTTTTTTCCTTATTATTTAATATGTTTCAGAAATTGGTTGCCAGTCCCGAGATATACATTCAGTACCTGCTGAGGCTGAAAATACCAGGCTTGCTAGCCTGTAATTCCATTCATTTTTAAGATGAGTACATCAAGGTCCATGTCACTGACCGAGTCTCTTATCTCTATGTTGCGTCCGGAGGACGCCACTAATTCACATCTAACCATCCTTCTGACATTTAGTGTTTTTACCCCAAGCCATCAGCAGGGCCTCCTGTCAAAAAGGTGCATTGGCACTCGTTACACAATTAAACCCTAATGTAATAAAACATAGTAAGATTGAAGGACAACTGCACCTCAGAGACACTGGTTTTTATATGCATTATGAGACTTATAAACCCTCCCGACGAACAGGCATGAACAAGATTGTGCAGTCTTATTTTTTTTTCTTGCCAAAATGTTCTTCAACATTGTTTTTTACCTCATGAAAATTTATTTTTCTTTTTTATGACTGAAACTATGTGAACTCTGAGGAAACTTAAAAGCCTGCTGTCCCTGTCCCACTGAAAATGAGGCAGAAAAGCTTTTAGTCAGACAAAAACCATAATTAGTGTTCATTTTAATCATTTAGTTTAATAGAAGTGCTTACCTGGCTTTGGTTCTTAACATTACTGTCATCATCTGAACTGTAATGTTATTTTTTAAATTATAATTTACATATTAAATATGAATATTTCTGGGAATGTTAAGCGATTGTAAGTCATTTTTCCTCAATCATCATGATGGTTGATGTTTTAATGGTGGGACCAACACCTAAGGTTATCAGATGATAATTGCCTTGTGGCTATTTTTGGGCAGTAATTGCCCTTTTGTTACAGCCCAATAAACAAAAGATGAATCCACAGCCATTATCTGGTTATGATTCTCAGCACAACCTCAAGCTCTTTTCTTTCTGATCCAGAGCAGCACAATATCATGTTGTGTCAGCCATATCATTAATGAAGCCTCTACTTATTTCACTAAGCTGACAGCATTCCAATGTTTGATCAATGCCGCTCTCTTTTGACCTATTGATGTTCTCCGTCAGTATCCAGCAAACACCAGAGCACAAAAGTCACTGTGGTGCATTGTCCCTCCAAGGATATGTGACCACAGATAATATCAAACAGTTAACCGCTCCTGTGCTGCCCTCACGCAGTCAGTACAGAGGCATCCTGGGAATTATCCTGGGGATCTAAAACAGGCTAAACACTGAATGATAATGTCTGATAAAAACAGACAGCACATTTAGGCTAGAATTGGTATAGAGACAGTAGCCTAAACAGGATGACAGTCAGCAATTTTTTCCTTCTCTTCGATATACCTCTGGTTGTAACTTATTGTCAAAACCTTAGACAGAAACATTCTTCACTGAGACTATTATAATACATTCATATCGAGTTTTTGGTTTGTATACAATGCCTGGAGGCTGGTCTCAGTGTATGGTTCTTTCAAATGGGAGTCTTGACATTTGAAGCATGCACATGCCATTGCCATTTCTATAACATGAGCATATTAGCATTTGCCTTTAAACTTCAGCATCTGCTCTGGGTTCTTGAGAGCTAACTACGACAAAAGGTGGGCGCTGTGTTTCCTCTCTGTCTAAAGTTAAAATGGATTTCTGTCTCTGGAGTTGAAGCGTCACACCCTGCTTGCTTTCTGAATGTCTTCACTTCACAACACTGCTGAGCTTTCTTCACAACTCGCCCTTTCAGTTCTGACCTCAGCCAGCTCATCAACAGGGCTCCCTTTTATCTCTGAGGAAAACAGGTGGTTATGATTGTTAACCAGTGCACATACGACAAGACAGACTCTCCCTCCATGTGTTTTCTATTTGGAATGCTGCATTTGCTAACGTGCACACTCAGTTTTGGGAGGGACGTGGAAGATATTTCTGGTTACGCCTGCGACGCTGCTCAAAACACCACCGCCCATTCCCGCTCAGCTGTTTTGGCTCATTCCACAGTTAGGGCCATGTGCCACTGTGACTTTATATCATGGACTGTTGTTGCACAGATATCCACATGGCTAACTGCTGCCATTTTTATAATGATTATTTTTTTTGTAAGGCAATGAGCATAAAGCAGCCAAAATTTCCTCCACAAATGACAGTGATGACAAACATGTTATATTACTGACACCTCTTATACAAAAGTGTCTGCTGAGATCAATTCCTGACTTGTAACATCAAATGCTGCACAGCATGGGTCTTCTTTTTGTTTGTCTATGTTTTCCTCTGCCATTTTCTTCTGAGAAGTAAAATGTCAGACTGTGTATGATTTGCCCACAGGGACCGTACATGCCATTCAGAAAGTGCTTCAAACATTTGCTCACAATCTTTGGGTGGGCAGGGAAACATCTGACAATGTACACCTCCGGGGGAGCCACTATCAGGGGCACACTGACTCCTGCTATTCCAAATGGCTATGCCACACATGCCAAACTATGAGAAATGCTCAAACACTCGGCCTGACTGTAGAGAAATGTTGTGCTGGGTTGATGAGCACCCTATAGTCAAAGCTCTGTGAGTAATTCAATTACTTATCAGCAAAGAACACAAGGGAGGCTCAACAACAATCCAGTGGACAGATTTCCCTCTTATCTTATCCATTCAGATAAAGTAAAGGCTCCAATTGGATTAGGCTGACAGCCATAAGTGACAACAAAGATAATGTGAAGTCATAAAAATGCCAATTGTGTAGGAGGATAATTCAGCACTTGAAAACATGTGAAAAATGTATGATGTGAGTTTAATTTTCAGGAAGTATCAAGTTTTTTAAATTATATTTTGTTTAGGGCTGCAAGAAACCATTATTTTAATTATTAATTAATCTGTCTATTTAGTTTCTCTGTTAACTGATTATTTGTTTGCTTTGTCAAAAGTTAGGAAATGTTGTAAAATGTGTGTTTCCCAAACCTCAAAATGACGATGTCCTCAAATGTTTTGTCAACCAACTTAAGATATGAAAAAAAATCTGAAAACTAAAACTAAATCTGAAGCTTAAGATGTTTCCAAAAAAACTTAACCCATTTAAATAGATTGCAATTGATTTAGCAATTATTAATTGACAAACAAAACAAAGCAGTGATTTCCACAGGTGTTTCTTTTTTAATACACTGGATCTCAACATTTATATTTGCTCAGTGCTAATCCACTTAAAGCATCTACCAAGATCCCCCATATCTTAGCCGTGCTCTTGGCAAGAGGCGTCTGGCAAATGTCCACTGAAAGTCTCCACCACTTTCTCTAGAATATTTTAAGTAAAAAGGCTCAGGTGAAGCCAACAATGGAAAATGTCAATAATTCCATTAGATCAGATTGGAAAGTCTGATGTAAGCATGTCTACTTAAAATAACAAAGGCTCTCCTCTTTTGCTTCACTGACAGATGACTGAGATATGTAGCCATATTCAGTCATGCTGGGTTTGGCCTTTACTTGGTTACGACTGGAGCTGCGTGGCCATTAAAATAATAACCGCCCAAAGAAACATAAATTGAAACTTACCTCTCACCTCTCACCGGCACGGAAATAACACATACAGTCTGACCTACACAACAAGACAAACTCACCTTATGGAACTTTAAAAAAATAGATTTGGAGCAGAGCTATTCCAAAATACAAGAAACACCCTAACACAGGTAGTAACACAGTCACTACCTATTAGTAAGAAGTGCTTATCAGCCCAAATTAGTAATTCATAACACAGCTTGTGGGCCAGGTTCCGTCAAGCCAGATTTGTCCTGCTTTTAAACACAGAGGCAGAGCAGGTCGGGAGCTTAAGTCGACCACATGGCTAAGCCCTGTCAGGCAAGACAAAAGAAATTCTTAAATCTTCAACAGTCCACTGGACCCCCACCCCCCTCCCCCTCCCAGATGCCAATTGTCCTACTGCTATACCCTGCCACAAACTTTCTCTTGGGGGGGGGGGAGCCATCATTAAGAGAAATGTCTTGAGGTCAGAGAGAAGAGTTTTGTGAGCATAACAACAGATGTGAACAAGCTCTACAGCTATTCCTGATTAAAGCAAAGAGAGTAAGCCAATTCACACACGTGACAGATCACAGGAGCGTCTTATGCCTGTACTTCCCTTTGATCTGCATCTCTATCCTCTCACACCTTCCTTCATCTACACCCATGGGTATGTGAGAAAAAAAAACAAGCAGCAAATTCCATGCCATGTCTTGAGGTCAGAGAGAAGAGTTTTGTGAGCATAACAACAGATGTGAACAAGCTCTACAGCTATTCCTGATTAAAGCAAAGAGAGTAAGCCAATTCACACATGTGACAGATCACAGGAGCGTCTTATGCCTGTACTTCCCTTTGATCTGCATCTCTATCCTCTCACACCTTCCTTCATCTACACCCATGGGTATGTGAGAAAAAAAAACAAGCAGCAAATTCCATGCCAAACTAATTTGGTGATTTGGTGATTATAACAGAGCACACAGATTCATGTATAGATAGAAAAATTACATAAAGAAAACATTTAAGTTAACTTCTTAACTTAAATTAGGACATCAGACCATAAGGAATGTGTCACAGGTGTTTTGTAAAGTTCACCATGTTTTATCTTCATTTGGTAGCTTGCAGTTTCAGTATGTAAATGTTCTACATGGTCCTGAATTTTGAGAGCAGTCTGAGGCTGAGTAAAACGATCTTGATTCAACATAAAATAAATAGATAAAAGAAGTGCTCCATTGCCTAGCAACAAGTGGCAATTTGCTGCAAACACCATGGAGTTAAACGACCGGATTTAAATGAAAGCATGTGTGAAGAAAAGAATAAATAAAAAATTAAAAAAATGTATCACACATTTTAACCAGGTTTAAAAAAAGGTGATTTTTTTAAAATAAGTGATTTATCCTTTTCTGAAGCCGAATCTGTTTCCATTGCACTAATTAAAAACCCTTCCGCATCCCTCAGTGTAAAAACGTGAATGCCTTAATGCCTTATTTAAAAACTGTTTTTCCATTCAAGTTTTTTCATGCGCAAATTAAAAATGAATAAAAACAAACTAATAAAAATGACTCCAGCTCTTGCAGGAGTGTTGAGTGTACCGGGGACTGTGAGGCAGATAAATTTAAGTCTTTTTCCTAGTTAGCAGGACGAGGACAGTGAAACGAATTGATTTTCCGACGGCTGTTTCTGTTTACCAGTTCAGCTCTAAGCGATTTGAAAGGGTCCAGCAGCCGCGGGAGGTGGAGGAGGAGGAGGAGGAGGAGGAGGACACTGGCTCTGGCTCCTCCCGCGGACAGCCTGCTTTATTCCACCACGGAAAAACCGTTATCTCGCATCACTACGTCCAACATCCCCGCCACCACCGCAGCTCCAAACCACCGGTAAATAGTTAACATAGTGGGCTGGCAGGGCAAGTTGTTTACAGTCTTTACAGTCGTGATGTTAAACTTCAGAGGTTGAAACTTTTTTTTTCTTTTTCCCAAAGGAGACGAAATAAAAGGCGAAGTTAAATGTGCCGCTAAATGCACTGCTGCAGTCCTACTAACATGTCACAGTTCATTTTACATTCAACATAATATTATTTCCATTAAAAACAGTGGAGTGAGAGCGAGGGATGCATTTAGGGTGAAAACATTAGCTGCACTAAAAAAAACCTGCTTATTTTCGTACATTTGCCAGACATTTTGACAGCTAGTTGAACTTAAAATGGCGACTATATTTGTCATTTTAAGAAGAGAATAAAAAAACTCTTGTTCACTTCGTGTGGACTCGCTTTCCGTCCGTCTGCCCGGAGTTTCACGGTACTTGAGTCCACATAATGTTACTTCTGAGGCTCCGTGTCTGTCTTTTTTGGTGTTAAACGTCGACCCACACGCGCAGAAGTAAATGGTATTTGAAGGCAACGTGCCTCCAGGAGAGAGGGCTCAAGCGGCAGACAGTTAAAAAGATTTTATTTTACTTACAGTGAGTTGTGAGGAGAGCCAGGAGGCAAGTCAGACGTGCTTTCGCCATCTTGGAGTCGACGTAATGCTCGGTGTGACTGGCCGTGCTCAAAGTAGCTCGCAGAGCTGTGCTGCAGATGGAGAGAGGCAGAGAGAGCAGGCACAGAATGGGGGAGAGAGAGGGAGAGGGAGGGGCTATCTATTATACTTGGTTTCCATAGCTACCGAAAGCATCACTCACACGGGCAAGAATTTATAGTTGACACTTTGTGGGAGGCTTTACTGCGTTGCTTTATACTGTAGGTATATGCAGCAGCAGCTGGGAGCTCAGATAGGAAACTATAGTCCTGTATGTGTTTACTGTGGGGTGGAAGAGAGCTAAAGCGGCAGCTATTAGCAAGGATGATTTTTCATTATCAATCAGTGCTGCAACTACCGATTATTTTCATAATCGATTGATTTGACGATTATTTCTCACTTAATAGAATAATTGTTTGGGTCATAAAATGTTGAAAAACCTTGATTGGTGTTTCTCAAATCTGGAAATGGTGTTCTCAAACGTCACTTTTAATGATTTCTTTGTTATATGGAGAAATGAAACTAGGAAGTTTAAAAAATCTATTTACATTAAAGTTCCAGTATGTTAATTTTTTGTTTTTAATGGGGATGGGCATGATTATAAAAACATTGGTTGTTGTGACTATCCATGAGTATATTCAAAGGATATTAATAATATAATATTAAGAGACTGATTATTCTATCTTTTTATTTTCACTTTCTTTCACGTGGTGTTGTGTTGCACATCAAGAGGAGGATTCTCTCTCTCTCTCTCTCCAACAGCTCAAAGCAACCTTTGCCTTAAGCATGGTAGAATGTTCCCACAACACCAAGCTTGAGAGCAGCAGCCTCTGCTGCAGCACAGCTTTGTAGCCAGGCATGAGTGGCAGGACGTTTTCAGCCTGGTTTTTACGTAAAGATTAGCCCATTTTAAGTTTTGAGAAATATTTAACACACCGTTGACCTGAGTAAGTTTCACTCCACCTCATATGTTCTGTTTGTACGTGCGCTCACATGCAGTGGAGAGTGGAGGAAGAGAGCACTACACTAACAATGAACACTAACAGTGGCAACCTATCCACTGGTCCCACATGAAGAAGAAGAATTTCACAGATTTTAAAAACATTTTTAAGATTTATTTTTCAATAAACAAAGTAAATATTACACAGTTTGAGTAAAATGTAGAATCTGCAATAGAAATGTAGATTTAAATGTTCTACATTCACATGCAGCTTGAATGTAAACATAAACCAAAGCGTGCGTTTTGTCTATTAAAGTGGAAGCTTACTATGCAAACAATGAATCGCTGACTCAACATTCACAGTTAATAATCTAATCCACAAACCACAACAACAAACGATGACTTCTATTTGTATGCTACTAAAAATAACTGTACGTTATGTTGGGATTCTTCTACAGCAGTCTGTAATCACTGCTCTTGACATGCATGTGAGGGCATTTGAACATACAAGCTCAGTAATAGTTAAGCTTGGTACCTTGTCAGCACTGGGACTAACAGTGTAGGCTACGGCTTTCTTTCAACAAAATATTCACTTCCTATTTTGGAGTGGCTGTAAATCACATCCCTGTCAAGGCCTGCCCATATGTTGTGTCCTGGTGACAGGCGCTGCAGCCATGTGAATCCAGAGCTTTCTTACCTTATGCACATGATAGAACAGCCACAGTTCTGAGTCCCACCTCTCTGTCATAGCAGATATGTTTTGCTCAGCTGGCCTCCACTCTCATATTCAGGTAACATCAAGCAGTGTTCTCCCTCTGAGCCTTGTTATAACGCTGCATTGACAGCTGATGTAGCCCGGAATATAAATGCCACTGAAACCATGCCTTTGACATACTAGTCAGTCGCTCCAAGTCAGGCACAACAACCTGCATCTACTTGCCGCACAAACACAGATGTCCACGATCGACTGACATGATGACACAGTGTTTATCAAAATTGCATCAGTACATAATTATCGAAGTCCAATCTGACATGATTGCAGTACTCAAATATGCACTGAATTGCAATGGTCCATCTAATTATAGAAGTGTACAATTATGCCTGCATGCATATGAATTGTGTTACATAACATATGCAGATCTGTAATTCATTTGCAGATGAGATTCTAGTGTGGATCAGGTGTGGTTTAAACCACATTGTTGAGTGTTAATACCCCCACTAAAATTAGAAACTTTTTTGTTTTCTTTTTTCAAAATAAATGAAATTGGGCCTCCTCCTTTTTTCCATGAGTGAAATAAAAATAAGGGAGAGGGAAACGTGACATGTTATGTCAGGCTGATTAAAAATAATCAATTAGAATGGTAATCCATCAGGATGGGTGGGATATGTCACTGGTATTTTTAACTCAATTAGGCACAAATGATAATGAGGTTTAGGTTTGGGCCCACAGAAGGAGTGAGGTTATGGTTAGGGTTAAAAAAGACTTGACCTAGCAGTAAGTTACAGACAATGACAATAACAAATAAAAAATGGACTTACCTATGGAGTTTGATCAAATGAGTGTGTCACCTGATATCTAGCCTTGTTGATGAGCACATGCCCAGGATACCAGACTAATATTAATGCGACTGCTAGGGTCACCTGTATGTTAAAAACGTAAATATGGGTTGCTGCTGAAAACAACCACTAGGGTTCTAATCTTTTAGTACAAAACTACAAAATGCAGAAGATTCATTTCAATTTCTAGTTCAAAATATATATATTTTGATGTATTTGATTATAGGTTCAAGATGATCTTCATCTTTTTTCCTTTTTATATATACACTACATCCACTCTCACTGTGAACTGAGGCTTTTATTAACAACTACAACTAACTACTAAAGTAGCAACAATTCTATGTAAGGTTATAGCTCTGTCTCACTACTTTTGGTGTTTAGTTTCTGGAAATGAATGGATGCACGGTTGAAAATCTAAATGCTAGATAAATGTTTTATAAGTGATCATGAAAGTGTGCATTTTCCCTTCTACAGTGTCTTGTTAAACAGAACTGGTCCAAAGGGCTTTCATATAGTCAGCTCCCACAGCCTGTGGGGAGATGATGTAAAACAGAGCGCTGGTTTCCCTGCGTGACTTTAAATGATTATGAAGGATGTCAAGGCAGATTCAATATGAGCCTAATTATTCTTTCTTTAGCTTAAAACTATTTCAGCTCATTTCCTGTTCCTGCTGATACTACCAGTTGGCTGAACGATATCATGACTTTTGACTGCATGTGACTCTAATTGTGTTTTTGCTCATTAATATTTATGTAATTATGCTAAGTGTGCACAGCTGCAGCGTCTGTCATGATTCCTGTTTCTTTTCCAAGGATTTTGTAACAGTTACAATTGAGGAGCTGTTTTTCATTCTTTTGTATTGTATTGCACTGGCACAATTAAATGGTTCATATATATATAGTGTTATATAGGCTTTTAGGAACCAGTACTCAGTTGCGAAACCAAGACTTGTGCACTATATACAGTATATAACATTGGTCAGACAGATTTTGAAGAAAATCACCTACCTCAGGAGATACGTCTCACAGATTCACTGGTCTTGAAGTCTATCTTATCTGCTTGCAGGGTTAGTTGACATGTGTATCTACAATATAATCTTACTGTAAAGTACAGGGCCCATGTCTAGGGCCGAGCCTTCTCTCCATATTAATTATTAGCGGTTCATGAGTGGTTCAGGAAAGCAAACTTTATAAAAGACAGTTTGGAAACATCTCTCCCAGATAAGCCTCTCCCTCTTTTTGACAGACAAACCATTCTAACTACGTATGCTATTGTTGCATTTGAAGATTAAAGTTTTCCACCATATCACAATAGTGAGTCATAGAAAATAAAATGAGTTGTGGTCTTGACTGGTCTTGATTTACACTCTTAAATATTTCATGACTCTGAAACCAACACCTTCAAAAAAGTACTACAGCACGACCTATAGTTTTTCTGCCATTCAACTGTGGTAAAGCTCTTTAATGGTCTGTCTCTCTCGACACACATTTATCCATGGATGCCAGTTGGATGCCACTTGAAATTCCGCCCTAGTCTTTCACTGCCATCATGCCAGATGAATCCTATGAATAAGGCATGGCAGCATTTTTGGACTTTTGGCCAAACCTTTAAACTCACTGCACTAACTACATGTTTTGTCACACTGTATTGTGCAGTTTGAACAAGTGCAGTGTAAGAATGTTTTCCGTTTAATGGGTAATGATTATTTAGAGCTTAACAAAATTAGCTGATGAGTTAATGATAAAGTGGACTCAATGTGCTTTTTAATTTTTGGTGAAAGGATACAGGAGTTCTTCATGCCAGTGTAGATAATATTTTTTATGCTGTATTTTTAAGACTGCTCTGTTTCTCTCCCCTATTATCACATCTTTCATAACCTGTAGTCTATTATTGTATTGCGTTCTGCATCAATGTGCCAAATTTCAGGTCACACATAACTGCCATGCAATCCAGCCTAGACCTGAACATGCTTCAGTTCACATACACACTCTTCAGTGAGGACACTGACATCTTACATTTCAAGATGGAATAAATCTTAATGTGATGGTTCAGTTACTTGAAGTGTTGTACACAAGGTAAAACAGATTTTAACAAAAGAGTCACCCAATAAAATCTACTCATGTACACACTGTAACTGTAACGGCACAATTTGAAAATCACTCACTTTCATGCATCAAATGCCATGGAGGCTGGTTCCTGTGTCTGTTTTTCATACAACCACACTTACAAAAAGACTGAAATACCACTTAAAAATATCAAGCACTTAAAGGTCCAGGGTTTATGAATTAGTTACCACTAATGGTGAGACTGCAGATAAATTGACTCCTTAGTTCACTCTCCTTTGCATACTAGAAAGGATATAAATTTTGATGTGATAATCTGGAGCACCACAGAACCCTCTGTGAACACCGGTGAACTGCTGAGTTGTGGGAAATGAATGATGCAAGTATGGATGCTACTCCAGACCCATGGCATTCAACTATGAGAAAAATCTGAAATGCTGTTCTACTGTGTATACGAGGGTATGTGATCGGAGTAGAGCTGAGGAAATCTGACATAGCAAATAAAACAAAAAATAAATAATGAAATTACTTTTAAACTTTACCTTAGACATTGCGGTTAAAGCATGTAAAATGAACAAGATATGATGGCGGTGATCTACCTCTGCCATCTCTTGGAATCTCCCTTGTCTCACTTTTCCTTAACTGTTTGGTCTATTGATTTGAACAGCATGGTTTCCTGCCAAAAATCCAGTTGCACAACACAAAATGAGTGACATCAATTACTGGATCTCTTTAAGGGAAGGGGAGCTAATGAGACACAGCTGAAAACAGTCTGGCACAGTTGTAGGTAATCAGGGAAAAAAATGAAGTAGATAGAGGAGCAAAAAAGTAAAACAGGAAATAAACTATATGCACTAAAGTATACACAAGAAAATGTAATTCAAAGTAAAATCATGAATGTCAATTTGATTACCCATGTGATTATCTGGAAATCTGCTCAGGGTGTATCCTGCCTCATAGGTCAGCTAAGATTGCCACTCTATGAAAGTTACTAGGAAGAACATGGGGCATCTATTCAGCAAGTAACCTCACATGAACATATATTCTTTACTGTTCAGTTATTTCCATAGAACAATGATGTTATGTCCCCCCAGAGTGCAGATACAACACAACTAAATTATGCACAAACATGCATCAGGTTTCCCAGTGCTGACGAGGATGAAGAGAAGAAGAATCCACTCACATGTGTTATACATAGACAGTACATTTCCTCCTTTGTTTTCTCCGTGTTCCTGGTGTGTTTTTAATAATAGAAGTGGCTAGAGACTTATTGCATTCTCCGATTTACTTCCAGCACTTAGAACAACAGCAGTTGCCTGTTCTCCCGAAAAAAGCAGAGATGTTGAGCAAATGCACTGACTTTGGAAGGAGTAAAGGTATATGGTAAGAACAAAACACCAAGTACCACCGCTATTCCTTATTTTGAAAAGATATTATTATTTGCGTTTCTACCTATAATTTTTATCTTTGTTTCTTGTGGGTGTGCTGCTCTTAACAGTTTATTTCAAACTGGTGAAGAGAGAGAGAGAGAAATCATCATATTATATATATTATATTAGTCAAAGTGTATCTCTCAGGCAACAGTCACTGTCATTTTCCAACCAATGTCATACTGAAATATCACACTACTGACTGCACAGTCTGCAACACACAAAGCTTAATTGCAGCATAGGAGTGTAATATTACATTTCAGCGCTGAAAGATCGATACATTACCTTTTAATGAATCCCGTAACTGCAACCCAATACACTGTAATTTATTTCCAGGATTTCACAGGCTTTGTGATAATTTGCAGCAGCTAAATGCATCATGTAGACAGAAATTTACAGTAAAATAACAGGGATACAGTGTGTGGTTGTGCGTAAATTGTGCTGCTGTCTGTCTTGGCCAGGACACTCCTATTTGGCCAGGACACTCTTCCTATTTCTTAATCTCAATTAGTTTTATTCTTGTTTAAATAAGAGAGAGAGAGAGAGAGAGAGAGAGAGAGAGAGAGAGAGAGAGAGAGAGAGAGAGAGAGAGAGAGTCCCGTTGTTCAGGATGACTGTTCAATTTATCATAACACACAATCCATAAACATGTGGAAGTGTGTATGGGCTACAGCTGGTGTTGTGAAACCTTCATGAATTGAACTATGACAGGAATTCAATGGACATTTTTTGTCTACACGTGTTTGTTTTCTTGGAGAACAATCAGTACATCAGTACCTTCTGAAAGTGAGCAGGCAACTACCAAGGAGCTCCCTGTTTACACTGGCACGTGCTTGCTCAGTGTACCTGAATGGCCACTACATAAAAATTTAGTAGGGACACAAATTACTTCTGATACAGAGCTAAAATGTCCAGCTGGATGTGTATAAAAGTAGATGTAGTCTACCGTTTGCTAGAGGAAGCCAACCTGGAAGTCAAAATATGGTCAATACCAGGAGGTGATTCCACAGGTTGAAGTAAATAAATACATAAGGACACAATGGACTGGGCAAGATGGGGACAGATGACCTTCTGTGGTGACCCCTAAAGGGAGAAGCTGAAAGAAGAAGACGAAGTGAATCAAATAATTTATTAATACATTCATAAAAAAAAATTCAGCTTGATGAGAAGTCTGTGATCAAATTAACCTGCTTCTTACCTAATTTATAACATCAGTAACTAGTAGGCTTTAAAAGAGAGTTCAGTTTCCTGTGGGTGATGTCAAGACTGTTCAGTTTGTCTCATTTCACCTTCTGTTTGTTGCAAAACCTAATTTATATCATCATCATTCTTTGCTTTGCTACTTTCCAGATACTTCTTCCCTCCTCTCCCGTTAACACATCTCTCATTCCTCTTGACTCCATTCATTACATCTTTGATTGTGGATCCACCACCTTCCATAATTTTCCAGAGAGTGCAGGTCCAAGATCCTATGAAATGCGCAGCTCATGAAGACCCACCCAGCTCTTGCCCATGGCTCTGAGTCCACATGTGGCTCATTCATGCTGGCTGTCAGCTCCCATTACCTAATTGGAATTGAGATGCATCTGGCCTGCATTTTTGTCTGCACTGCGCTCCTGGTGGAGAGACACTCTGAACCTCCCCCAAACAACTCACCCTCCTTTAGAGAGCACATTAGGACTCTTTTTCATGTTTTTCTGCTGGGAGAGGAACTTTCTCTCTGATGTGTGGTCAAAAAATTCATGTACATACATGAAGATAGATAGATAGAGAGAGAGAGAGAGAGAGAGAGAGAGAGAGAGAGAGAGAGAGAGAGAGAGCACAGAGCAGATCAGAGCTGATGAAGGAAGCCAACTCCTGTGGTTCACTACATTTAATAAGAACGATGTTTAATTCATGAGATCTGTCATGCTACAGTGGCTTCAACTTCAATGTTTATATACATATATATATATATATATATATATATATATATAAAGCGTTTGTGCTTCAAACTTTTCAACTGTCAGGATCAGTGACCTTGCACATCCAGGTGTGAGATACAGGACAACATTTCTGCAGCCACATTTGTGTCAGCAGCTGCGAGCATCCTGATCCTGAATGAACGCGCTGCAGCCCGGAGTGATTCCTCCGTCCATGGGAGGAAATATAATAATATAATATATCTGTCACATCAAACAGATTACGGCTCATTAACGTCATTCATTTAGAAGAGAAAATACTGGCAATTGAGGACAGCTTTTGTAGTGAAATGAGAGCTGTTAATTAGGAGTGATAACTTTGTTCCATTTTTCATCTTGTCCCTCATAACCACCACTTCAGCATGTACTGTTTTGAAATATCCTTTTTTTTTCCGCACCAGAATATAAACCATGTTGAAGACATTCATTTATAGCTGAAAGAAAATTATTGGTTTCAAGTCTTGATTACTTTAATAATGTGATGCGAGGTTAGACTTTTTATTCTCCCCTTATTCTCTGTCTGTCTACCATAAAACCACATACTTAGATTTTCCATGTCTTTAAAGTTGTGGATTTAATCATTTGTCAGAAAATTTAGGAGCCTAAAACACTTTGACAATGAGCAAGAATAATATGGCCAACTTTGGTTAAATTTACAGCCTCTTCTGGAATGCTGAAGGCTCTTCACTTCTGTGATATGCTGAAAGAGCAGAGAGGGATGGCAGATATCTGACTTTCATTTACTCTGAGATTAAATGTGTAGCCCCTCTGCGATGAAAAACAAAAGACCGACATAATTTAAATTGACCACCAGAGAAACTGCGTTCACAGCATGATTTTTAGAATAATTGAGATAATGTACATTAAAACTGAACTAAGACACTGAAGTGCACTTCCAGCAGGGCTAAAGGAACTGAGGTGACTGTTAATTAGTTAAAAACAGTCTGTCTGTTGAAAATGCTGTGGTCCAGGTGCATTCCTTAACAAGGAGCAAACACAGCAGACACATGCATATATGCATATACGATGAAAAGGCATCGAGTATTATTTCAAACAGTACACATGAGCCCAAATGTACACACAAAAAAAGATTATCCTCCTGACATTGATTTTAAAAATAATTCAGGTTTAATCACAAATGGTCATGATCAACCTTTCTTGGACTGTCAGGTCCTGTTTATTTGGAACTTTTGTTTTCATCTTGTCTGACAGAGTTCTTGTTTTGTGTTGTAGCTTTTGTTCTTTGTCCATCATGTCTTCCTTTACTTCCTGCCTCCAACAACTGTTCCTGCTTGTTTTCACCTGTCTCTTGTTTTTTATGACTCACCATTGCCAGTGCCAGTTTGTTGTGTCCATGTGTTAGTTTTTTCCTTGAGTGTGATTTTTTCCCCTTGACCCCGACCATATTTTTTTTCCTTTTGTAACATAAAGACTCTCTTAACATGAAGCAAACTAAAGATATCAAATACTTGAGCAGATGTAGATTTTTTTAGGTGAACCTCTTGTTAAGTAGCTAAAATTTGATTTTCTCCTGCTGTCAACAAGGTTTTCACCTTTTTTCATACTGGTTTTTGGTGCACAACCACACTTGAACACTGAACTGATCATTTTAGCTTGCCCAAATTATTTTGACACTCTGCCTGCCTCTGCTTTTGGTCTGAAATTCCATCTTCTCATTGGTTTTCACTGTAACATGGAGGACTGCAGTGGCAGCACATCAGCACCTCTTGCTTGACTCTTGTGTGCTAAGATTTCAGTCGCCTTGAGTCTAGTGGACACTAATTTCTCACTTATGATACTCTCAGAAATGGAAATGTGAAAAATTCATCACTTTAAATTTGTCCATAAGACATAACATGTCAAATTCAACCTATACAGGTTACCATAGTGATGGATTCCTGCACCTTTTCTGAAGTAGAAGGGGTTCTACATGGGTGATTCGGTTTGTCAGTCACGTTTAATATTAGAACATGAATATGGCGCTGTCTTGTATGAAGACCCTTAAAAAAGAAAACCAAAACACAAGTAGATTTAGCAGCAGGCAGCAGGAGTAGGCAGCTGTGCCTGACTTTGACATGCTCCTTGTTCTTCCTCTATAGTAATGACTTGCCTTTGTGAGAGGGTAAATGTGTATGTGTGTGCATGGATGATCTCACGTAAGCTTACCGAGTGGGCTTCACCCGCTTCATCCTCGCTGACCACCTCCCACAGTGCCATCTGGCACCTTTTTTTCAGACAAACAGCGGCCTACTATCCGTAGACTTGCTTTTATTTTGCATGGTTCTACCGTGTGTGTGTGTGTGTGTGTGCACTGAACCCAGCCACAGTGTTACAGTATTATAAATTGCTACTATTTTGTAATTTATTGATCTTGCCTCTTATCTCTCAGTGCAGCCTGGATGCTGTGGACATCCAGACTGCACATTTTTCACCCACTTCTATTTATTCATTAATTGTATACAGTTTTTGACAGGTAAACAGATGTGGGAACGCCTCAACCATAGTGAAAGCAGGGTTTCCATTTGTTTGCTCAAATCATACACACACAGATGTGTGTTAGTGAATCTTTCATGGGGGCTATAAATATTCACTGATGATTATCTCGGATCCTTACTGGTAAATTTGAACAATTTCCAACTATGTCTGTGTTGTAATGCATATTTGAAGCACAAACAACCCTTGGTGTGCCTTGGTTTCAATCCAGCATGAAAATAACATTTAAAATGTTTCACCATATATGCATGGTTGGTGTTGTGTTAAGGGCTCCCACTTTACACTTGGTTTTCAGGTCTAATTTTAGCCCTAACTTGCTTTTTTCCCCCCCCCCCCCCCCCCCCCCCCCCCTCGAGGATCAAGGTTTTGCCTTGGGCGTGATGGTGCTACGACTAGAGCTAAATGCAGAGGTTGAGCCTCTTTGTGATAACAGTATGCCAGCCTCATTCTGGATGGATCTGTGACACATTTATTTAGCATTAGAAGTGATTACTCGAGACATATTATGTCCCCCTGAGAAAGAAGTGCCCCATGTCTTTGATCTGAATTTATTCAATACTATTTATTTTCTTGGTCCAAGCTTTTGATTCCCCCCCCCCCCCCCCCCCTTGTTTCCCCCCCCCCCCCCCCCCCGAGCCTGGCATTATGGGTGTGAACAAGAATTACTGAGACTGGAGCAAAACTATTATTAACCCAAAGATATACAAAAGTGCCTCTGATTATTTTCTTCTGTCTTGCTCTATGGGAAGCAGGACACGGGGCAATATGCTGCCATGGTGAATTTTTTTTTTGTGACAGATGCTTTCACTTTTCCTGTCTATCACTCTGTAAGATGCGAGACATGAAGGATATAAATACACTTCTTAGATACGCTCCTCTCCATCTCCTCTCCTTCTCCAATCCTCTCTCACATGGTCCCTCTGATTGCAGACTCCTTGCCTCTTGTGGCGTCCTCATGGTGACTAGAGGTCCAGCTGATGAGTGCAGAGGGTTACTTACCCTCCACGACTCTGATAACATCCTCAAAATAGCAAAAGTTGAGGTCATTCTCAGACTGGCCTGACCACCGCAATGCAGTGAATGAAGCCACCGATGGAACGGATCCAGATCCAGATTTTATTGCATTAGTCTTGTTTTAGTTTCTGTCTTCATGTCTGTGTGGCAAGGTTTGCTGAGGCAACATGACAAATTGATGAATTGGCAGCCCTACAGCAACAGTAGCTGATTACTTTGATTGATCGTTGGAATTATACCTTTTCAGTATTTATGTGACCTTGCAGCACAGCACTATTCAGCTGCTGTTGGAACAAATGACTCAGTTGTGTAGACAGATGAGTTGCACATGTTACTTGCAGTGACCCAGATGACACCTGTTACCAGAGGGGACCGCACTAAAATGCTCTTTTATCAAATGAGAATGAAGGATGCATTATTTACTGTGACGGTCATTTTAAAAAGCAAACTGATTTATGTGGCATTCTAAGAAGATCATAGTAATCATAAAAAGTGATGATGAAAATTGACCCAATGGTGTGTCTTAAAGGCACTGACTTCAATCTGGATGCCATGAGACTATGTCCATTTTTATACATAGTCTATGACATTATGATTAATGATATTAATGATATTAATAGGTATGAATTGCTTGATGCTTTTTGTTATTATTATTATTACCTGTCATAAGGTTCTAAAAACTTCATTTGTTTGGTGACCAAACTTTGTATTGTACTTTGTGTTTTCATAAGAAGAATAATTCACATGCAGTGTAAAACCCAGTGAAATGTGTATTTGTGCCTTTTTATCTGTGCGAGCTAAATTTAAAAACGTCACTGTGCTGAAATGTAAATATGCAAAGCTGGCGGTGGGTGTTTGAGTGATATGAGGTGGGATGTGTTACTGCAGTTTGCCCATACCAACAGAACATTGAGTAAACATGGCAAAAATAAAACGGCACACATTGGTAAACACGCATCTGACGCAGTCATGGCTTTACACCGTGTGACAAAGTGCTGTGGAATGACCAGCTTGCGACTCGTGGTTCTCATCTTTCACTCCTGAAGTGATGTTTTTTTTTGAAAACACATTATGATGTCACTCTGAATCTGACATTTGACCTTTTGGTTATAAAATATTGTCGCTTCATCATTCTGCACTGTTGGACTTTTGTTGGAAAATGTATATTTTATGTGATCAGAGTGACCTTGAAATTCCTTTTGACAGCTGTGATCTCCTGAATCTTTCACGTCTCAGATTTGCCCGACTGTGAAGTATTATAAAGAACTAGACTTCTGTTCCTCCTCTAGGCTCTGTCTCAGCCTAAGGTGAACCTGCCCATGACTGCAGACTTTGACCAATCACAGGAAAGTTCAGATGAGTGATGTGCAGATCAGCTCTGACATCCGTCGAAACTGCATGCACTTAATATTATCCGGTCCCTACCCACCAGCAACAATTGCTTTCTTGAAATTAAAGACCTGCACCTGTACTGGTTTCCTACAGTAATGGCAAACAATCACAGGTTCCTTTGCAAATGCTTCATATGTAGCTGCGTATGTCAACTTTGTAACATGTATTGTGTCTTTATTGTACATAATAAAGGCATAAAACAGTTGCCTCAGGTTCAAACCTCATCTGTTGCACTGACTGAAATTCTGCCAATGTTTCCCCAGTGCCTCAAAACCCCCAAAGGCAACCGTAATGTGAGCTAAAACCACTGCAGAGGTTCCCTGTGTCATATCAAGTGCTTGTATTTACCCTGCCCTTATTCAAACCTGATACTTCATGACACATTATAATATATGAAACTATGAATTTTTCAGTGCACCTTGCAAAACACTCTCCGGCAAACCATAAGTGTGGCAATAAATGAAATGAAACAGAGTCTGGCAGACACACGTCTGGATAACAGACAACTTCACACCCTCCGGTATAAACCAAGAGGAAAGGTTTCAATTCTCACAGAAAAAAATCTGCTGGCTGTGTGCAAAAACTCCTTAAGTATTAATATGTTGTTCAAATATAAGAGTGAGCTTTCAGAGTCAGCAGTAAGACAAACATTTTGACTGGCATATTGGCATAGGACTACACACAAGTGCGCGCGTCATACATTTTCCAACTGAGGTTAGGAGACACTGACTGAGACTGCATGCTGTGGAAAGCATGTCAGCCCGAGTTAACGTACAACTGGATCACTCGGCTGCTGAATGCTTTATCAATATGTCTGTGTGAGGAGCTGGATCAGCAGTCCACTGGGCTTTGACTGTCTGCTCCTTTAAGCACTGCAAGGCTTTTACAGCAGAGCTGATCAATAACTGAACTTCAGAGGGATGTATTACTTCATCTATGTTCATACACATAAAGTTACTTTTTCTTTTTAAACATCTGTTTGCTTTATATTGCTTCTAAAACACACATTGGAAACGCCAGTAAAGTCAATTTCAACCCCTGGACCAGCTTTATTCAGCCCACTAAGTTCTTAGAAAGATATCCAAAAATCAGTTAAAAAAGCCGCATTATGAACCTTAGCCAAGTGTACTGACATTGGTATGCACCACAGTTACCATTACACCAGACATAAGACAAGTCTATAGTATCTGTAGAGTGCTTTCTGAAGTTACTCCTGCATCTTTACACTTCATTTTGGAGATTATTATGCTGTCTTAAATCAATGTCTGGCCCTCACAAACATTATATACAGTCTGCCAGCATGGCTTTCTAAAAGAAATTTTAACCACCCTCGTTCTAAAGAGGCAGGTCGAGTTATTTTTACAGTCTAAACAGATTAATATGACTTATCTGAAACCTTTTGTGCCAAATACAATACTACATATATTTCATATTTTTCCATATACAGTATGTTGCTATTGTGAGTGAGGATGGTGTCCATGCTGCAGCTTACAGGTGAAGGCATTTACTTTGAAATATAAATGTGGAGAATCATCTGGAGTTTTTCTGGAGTGAGCAAGGCAAGAGAGTGGTTTTGAGTGCCAGATGTATTTCAGATGAAAGTGAGCTGAGGATTTCCTTGGATCAACTGCACCTCACCTTGGTTGCACATGCCTGTCCAGATGCTTCATAATGTTCCTGCCGTAGACAGTCAACAAAAAGAATAATCATATTTGTGTGAGTTTATCTCTGAGTGCCCTCTCTTGTTATTAATTAAATGCTTCATTTTTACTAATCAAAACTGTAACTATATTTTTCTAAATGCAGCAATATATAATTGTGTAAAATAGAATAATTCTTTAATCCCAATTCAAAACATTGCATGGAAATCAGAATCTGCACTTCATACTGTATCTTAGTAACCGGCTGCATGAGAGAAGCAGCGAAGAACTATCATGTGATGAGAGAAGACAGACAGACCCCAAAATATGTTGAATATCCACTGACAACATAAAAGAGAGAGAGCAAAAGAGGTTGAAGTTCACCATGTTACTTCCTGTCTTTGTTTTCCTCTGGACCGAGGCTTTAGTTTCAGTATCTATCAGCATTTCCAACACTAGCTGCTTGCTACTCTCTGCTGGCTGCACTACTTGCTGCATTACTGGGTGGCTGTGGATGGAGATAGCCTGACAACCTGTCCTGGGTGTACCCTGTCTTTCACCCTATTTGAAGCTGGGGTAGGCACCAGCAGCCCTGCGACCCTCATGTGGAAGATTAGGTGGCAGACAACGGATGGATGGTTGCAACATCATCTGTGAAGCCAGTCAAGTTTCCTCAATTCCTCAAACATCTCTTACACATATTACCTTCAAAAGAATCTATAGGTTGGAACACATGGGTGGATTTAACTGTGTTTGCCGTTTAGATCTGGAGGTTATATTAGATCTGGGTGTCCAAATTCCTTTGTTTTAGATCACATGGACACCAGTAAGTTTGCTTGTACTTATTATGCTTATTGTTTGACTCATTGTTTTGTATTATTTATGCTGCACCCTTATTTAACTCATGTTTTGTTATGTTGCAAGTTCAAAAATCCCCTAATGTTTGAGTTGATTTAACTATTTCTGAAGATGACCTGGGACTATTTGAACTCATTGTTTGCATTTGTTATGTTTTTGCAGTTTGTGTTTGCATTTTTTTCAAAATAGTTAGCAAACAGCTGTTTGGATGGTAGTGAGACCTGCTATGATACATGGCTTGGAAACCGTGGCACTGTGAAAAAGACAGGAGACAGAGCTGGAGGTGGCAGAGCTAAAGATGCTGAAGTTCTTGGGATGGACTAGATTATAAATGAGCATATTCAGGGGACAGCTCATGTTAAAAAGTCTGAAAACAAAGTAAAAGAGGCAAGGTTGAAATGTTTTTGTAAAGTACAGAGGAGGCACAGTGATTTTATTGGACAAAGGATGTCAAAGATGGAGCTGCTGAGAAGGTTCATGGATGTTGTTCAGGAGGACATGAGGACAGCTGGTGAAACAGAACCCTGACCCAAAGGACAGGACAAGACAAATGCATATGTGTGCCTTTTGTGTGACGTGAAATGTTATATGATCCAGTCATCTCGACTGCCTGATCAAGCAGTGGTTCAGCATATTCATGTTCAGCTTTAGTCTTTTTCCCCATGATCTTTCCGAGGGGGCTTTATGCATAAAAGCCTACATGGAGAAAGCAAAATGACAATATGACCGAACAGGGATTCACCTAAACTGTGAACTTGTCGAAACATACTGTCAATGTTTGCAGCAAAAACTAACAATGCTGCTGAATGTTGACTCATACTTAAGCCAAGCAAGCAGAGAGGATTTCTCCTGTTCTCCGTGCAAACACACCAACTCGTCCATCTGGTATTTGAAAAGCTGCGCAACCAAAGTGCGGGTCCAGTCACAATATTGAAATGTGTTGAGTTACTGTGGGGATTTTCAAGTGGAGAATCGAGATATGTAGGCTAGTGTGTGAGAGAAAAACAAATGGTTTGCCTGAGGTGAGAGAGAGCAGCAGAAGGCCGAGCTTTTGAGCAGCCTGGTGGTACATGTGTCTGTGTTTGGCTGTAATGAGGACACACAGTCACAGTCTGAAGTGTTTACACAGGCTGGTGCGCCGCAAGGTCACTCATAGCTATAACAGACAAGTGGAAGTTCCTGCAGATATAAATATTTTTGTATTTCACTAACATTTACACCAGGGAAGTTTGTAGTTCCTCATACCTTGATATGCTCCCACTCATCAATTATAAAAGTGGCCTGTGCTGCATAATTAATTTTTCAGATGCCCGTTAATTTTCCTTCCTGATGTATGCACCTAATCAAGCTCCCCGTACTTTGGGTAGTCATTTGTTGTGTGTGTCACGTTCGATTATAGGGAGAAAGAAGGTTAGTAATTATAGATGACAAGCCAAACACTCAGTAGAGTTGGTTGTTGACACGACTTTGGATTATTGCAGAAATGAAATGCTAAGATTCTAAAGAGCAACTAGCCAGCAGCTCTGTGAGGCTTTACGTAGATGTATACAGCGGTCCTAACACATGATAATGTTTTGTGTACTATGGTACCATACAGATATAACAGTTGTAAAATTTAGCACATTGTATTACAATATAAAATCTGCAGTAGAAAGGATTGCAAAGAAAATAGTTGTTGGGTTTCATTCACAGGTTGTTGGGACCTCAGCTCTCTGTTCTGTGCTCTTCTCTTCAGATGAGCGTGAACAGATGGGTTGTTTCATAACCCAAGACAATTGCTCCATCGTTGAAACTCTCCACCAGTAATGGCACACATTTAATTACATTTACGAACATTTACATTTACGAACTGTTGACCTGCAGTGGAGCATTTGACACGGTGCCATTGCTCCTAGTGCTTTTATTTCTGTTCTTGATCCTACTGCTTTTAATCGTTGTCCTTTCTGTAATCTGTTTGAGACTATCTTCCATGTTTTGCAAGTGACAAACACATTTTTTTCTCCCCTTTAAAATGGGCTTTTAGTCTCTTTTACATGGTTTTTACTGAGAAGGTTCTACTGAGAAGGAGAACTCCTTAATTACCTTTAAGGAGAAGCAAAAATGGCAATATATGTGAGTCGAAGAGACTTTTTCGACTCACTCAGTTATATAGTATATAGTATACACAGTAGTTTTATAGATGTGTGTGGGTGTGTGTTTTTGTAGCTTTAGGCTTTAGTGGAATGGAAGTGGATTAATGCTTTTGATGCAGCAGCCGAGGTCACAATTAATCAGCTGTGCAGCAAGAATGAATGAAAAAAACAAAGCAAAACAATACTTATGAGGTTAAAAATGTTTTAATATTATTTCCAAAAGAAATATTATAATATAACTGAAGGAGAAACTCATGTATCTGTTCTTCTTGGGTTTTTTTTTTTATCTACGCACTTTTGTCAGTGAGTTTACTCTTTTTAGGCATCAGAAAGCATCTCTGATAGGGGTCATGTGCTAGATTACCGCATTATAAAAATAGTATGAGGCTTTGGCCGACCCAGCCTCCTCACACACATAGAAGACTCAATCAGACGAGCTCTGCTCCACCTGTCCCTTCTTTCCAGTTGCCAAGACTGACCGAATGCCTCTACTTTCTGCCCGCAGCTGTCACAAATCTCAGCATGCCTGGCGTTCATGCTACATGGCACACCAGGGCCCGCAAAAAAAATGCCTGGCTGGTTGGGCTGGAGGGAGCACAACTGAGTGCTCCCTTAGCACCTTCAGTGTAGCAGGAGTTAGGACTCATTTGGTCTCCTCACTTCCGCTAGTTGACCTCACTTCTGCATCCTTAATGTGCCAACATCTGTGCAGAAACACGAGTCAGCTTCAAACATGACCAGGAAAAAAAAAAGAAAAAGATGGACTGGCTTTGTGCCATCCTTACAGATGCTCTTCCCCGGCACGTGAGGTTGCTTCATCTTCATCTCCACGCTCCTCCGTTTACTCCCTATGAGGCAAGACGCTCACTGAGCTAAGGCTAATTATCATGCATTTGACTCACATATGGCTTGTGCTGCTCTTTTTTGATTTCACCGAGCAAACTTATCACCCGAGGGGAACTAAGAGTTAATATTCTGAGGAGCTCCTGTATTTTACCAGCAATGTCATCCTGAGGTGCTAAATCAGATATGATGTCCTGATATGTGGATCAGCACTGGGCTCAATCCCAGTGTTAGACATTATGATCTTATCTCAGGCTATGTTCAGATTACCAAGATGAAGTGACCTTTTTTTTGCATTGATTTGACACCGTTCTGAAATTTTCAAGGTTGTGTGGACACAGAAAGCTGCTTCTCAATTCCAGTTTTCTTCCACTGCATCAAATGGTTACATTTTTGAATGCCAACCCTGTCCTTGATGCAGCGTTACTGCAGCTACTTTTGCTTAGAAAGATATCAAGAGGTCCTTTCTCAAATGGAACAAAAGCTTTGGTGCTCAGAAAAAAAAGTTTCTTTTTTTTACTTTTCTACAAATGTTACATTGAAATTCTGAACAGATATGGCGTCCTGTATTTTGGCAACTTGTTTCATGAGTGTAACATCAACATTTCTAATGTGACTTCTCAATTCCAAAACCATTCAGATAAAGCCAACCCCACCAAGGTCACTCAGTTTCCCACAGCATCACTACACTCCCCTGTCTTGTAAGGATTAAAAATATTAATTAATTAAAAAAATAAAAATAAATAAAAACACTTCATTCTGATCCATATAACCACCAAAATCAAGATGATAACTTAAACTCTAAATCCTACTTTTACTTTTTGGGTTTTAGTGCTTACAGTCAATGAAAGACACAAGTGTTTTTTTTAAAGAATATTATTTATGTAAAACTACCTCTTAAGCAAACTTTTACAAAAAAAATAATAATTTAAGAAAAGTTCAACGGCAAGGCCTAATGAAAAGCCACAGGCAGATTTAAAATGCCTTGAGTGCGAGTTAGATTCCCTCCTTCCATCTCTCTCTATGCAAGTGCATGTTCAGATTTCATTAATTCTTGATCCCTGAAACACTGAGAGCTGAACAGCATCACCACCATCAAGCATCAAGTACATTTTTAATGGTGTTACTTAGGGTCACAAGACCAAGCCATTTCAGGAGCGTGTAACTTTACATTTTATATACTAAATATAAAGTATAGCCCCGAAACTGTGAAAACAAATATTGTATAGGAAAGCCACTTCTCACTCACTGAAAAGTGCTTAAAGACCAATGAAAAGCAAATCTCGTGTTTCATGAAGGCTTCTGCGGAGGGACGATTTCATGAGAGCAAGTCAAGGACATGCAATATTCCATCTGGACCTTATTTCTTCATATATTCTGTTGAATATTCAGTTACTCTTATGACCTTTACATGAGTGTGAAATAAAATTTGCAATACACTGACTTTTTGATTAATTCGAAAATGGACTTAAAAGTAATAGTATGTTCTATGTATAATAGAAATAAAGCTCTATATTAACTCTGTATGCTAATTTCATGTCCGAAAGTATATACTGTATGTCTTTCTGCAGAGACAGAACATTAAGAACAAGTTGTTCTACTCTAAGGTCTGAGTTTGATTAGTTTGATGTTGATTTCAAAGGTCATTTCAACATATGATTGACCACAATTCATGTGCCTGAAACCGACAGTGAATTCATATTCATGATAACCCTATCAGATTTTGCCAGGTGCTGTTGAGCACTGAAAGTGATCAGTTTGCCTCGAACATTTGTAGCTCTCTGTGATGACACAGCATGAGCAACTGCTGGTGGCACCGAGATTTTATTTGCATTCTCAGCAGAATTTGAAATATCTAACGCATTTAATATTGATAGTTCAAACCTTGTGTGGCCTTAGGAGTCTGCTGAGATCATGTAGTCAAAGAACAGGTAAGCACAGATAACCCTTTTTTTTAAAAAAAACAAAGTATATATATATATATATATGAAAACTTGGCAAAGGAAGAAGGTCATGTAAACAGAATTCTAAAAATACTACTGACAAGTTAAACTGATTGAACACAATGAGCTCACTGTGCATTCATAATCCCTGGAGATTGAGCAATATGTAAGAGTGTAAGAGGCTGACTACGTCTGACCCTTATAATGCTGTGCTTTTCACCGGCAGACATTCTTGACATCTTCAAATTTCTGTTAAACCTCAAATGCAGGTAAAATAAACAACACATTAAAGTTAGAAAGCATCAGATTCTGTACCTGATATGAAGAGATCACTACACAACTGGTATCCGTTGGCTGTTGCTTCCCTTCACTGCTTCTTCTGTGTTTACTTCAAGCACATTTTATGACAGTGATCTATTTCTGCCTTCTCTCAGTATATTAGGGATCTGGTCCACTAAAATGCTCTCCCCTTTGCTTGTCCCTGAGTTGGCATCCTGCATACAGCTGGTGAGGAAACAAGTCATTTGGCATATTGCCTGGTGTGTAAAAAAATTGTGCAATAAACACTGAGGTGCAAAGCGTTCGCGCATAAATGTGTGATGCTGAACAAGGTAGCATGAAATTGAGCTTATTTCCATTTTAATTGTGAGGCTGTGGACATGTCCACCCTAAGACCAGTCTGCTTCAAAGTGTGAATAGGTTTTCTAATTATGCTCAATATTTTCCTCAGGTAAAAGACAGTCTCAAAAGACCAAAGTGTAAAAGGAAAATGCATGTGTTTGGGCCGTTCAAAGGCGACATAAATCCGTCACTTTGTGTTTTCTGAAGATTGCTTAACGTCAAAAAGAGTTCAACTGATGTTGGATGTTGACACTGAAGCTGTTTTCATGGCAGTGACATTCTTTAATGACTTTTGATGACTTGATGATTAGGTTCCAGAACTGCTGATGATTGACCTCCCGCTGCACGTTTCCTGGCTTGTCTGTGACTGATGACGAAGCTGAGTTGGTTACACTGTTTCAGTCACATGTCTGACTGCTTGTTCATGAATTCTTCACTAAGAGCAAATCAGGACACCAGTTGGTTATTGTTGCTGTAACATGAGGTCATTCTTTATTTTGGCCCCTTTTACAGTAACTGCATTTTTCCCCCGGCAGTGCTGACTGCTGTTTTACCTAGATTTTATCTATATGTACTTTCCCTCAGTTTGGCAGCTTCTGGTGATTGGCTCTTGAAAGGTAAACTTCTAATCTGCCAACACTAACCCGTGTCTTTGTTTTTGTTCTTAGAATGGTATACAAGGCGTTCACTGTATTACATTGTTTGTATTATACACCCTTTATTGGTATTTTATTTTTCAGTATTTTAATAATCCTATAAAGTGGAATAATGTTCTGACCTTTCGCTTACTCTGCAGGCTCAGCTGTCTCCAAGAGCCTTTTCTTTCATGGCAGACATTTTGTAGCTTGACAGCTTTAGTACTGTGGATGCAAGGTTGCAGGTGAAGATGAGTGCGTAATCGATGAGCTCTTGGTCAAGCTCGCTCTTTCACATATGGTTTAAAAGAACAACAACAAAATGGTTGCTGGATAAATTATTAAACTCTTCAAAGTCCAAACAGCAGTTTGCGGAACAGTGGCTCGGCTCTTCGGCTGCTGTGAGAATGACGTGCTGTAGTCCCTACGAACATGCCAAATGTACTTTTTTGTAATTTTTAAATGTCATATTGAAAGTCACAAATTTAATCTCACAGTCATACTAACAATAACAACAACTACAAAACACAAGTTCAGATGTTGGATTAAATATGATTTGAAAGTTTATTTGAACATGTAAAAGAAACAGACAAATAAAGGTTATATATATATATATAAAATCTTCTTCCTACCAAAAATGAGTAGGAAGAAGATTTAAGCTCATTAAATCCCAACCCTTCTCCCTCCATTATTAATAAGCATATTTAATCAGCTTAATTTTTTTATAAATCTATATGCATTATAAAAAATTAATTAATTCATATTACTGCCATTTATTACTAACATAAACCCCTTACTTATGATTTGCATTTATTGAACACTAAAGGACCAAGTAATAAAAAACACAAATAAATAAAGAACTGAAAAATTATACAGTAACATCCTGTGTGGACACTTGCTCTATTTCACACGTGCTTACAACGAGCTTTTTATACCAGTGGATGTTTGGACACTGCTTTAATTTATTTAGCTATTTATTTAATCAAAATAAATGTTAAATTAGCTACAGTAGTAATCTGATCCAAACACAATGAGCCTCTCCCTGTAGAGTTGAGTAGATTAATAAAAGACTTAACAATTCGCACAGTGATACTTGGTTGAAATGAATAAAGCAAATAAAGAGAAACCCAAACACTCATTTGTAGCAGAATATCCCATGATGCTTCTTTCACTAAATGAAAACAACAAATAGTCTGTTTAAAACACACTTTCTTTGATTGATATCATCTTTGTGAAAGTTTACAAATCCCCAAAGGCTTTTTCCTTCAAACAGCAGCCTCCCCTCATTCCTTTCTATTTCTGTCCACTCGCATCTGCCCTTTCTTTGATCAATCTGCTCTTGCTTCGTCTTGAAATCTGTTACAACACATAACATCTTTTAAAGGGCAGTAACCTAAAGCAGAGAGAGAGAGAGAAACTTGACAGGTCTATGTCGTGTTTGAGTCCGTATCACCAGAGAGGATGCTGAGGTTTGAGATGTTTGCTACAATAAGTTCAGAAAGCGAGAGCGAATGTGAACAAATGTTGAGGGTGTGTGCTATGCTGAGATTATAGAGGAATGCCTGCTGGTCCGAGCCTGACTCCACTGTGGCTTTCGAGAGGATTTTCTGCACAGTTTTTAGCCGCAGACAATTTGAACAAAAGCTCCATAATAAACACTTGGCTACTTTCTCTTCTTTGGAGCAGTGTCCATCCAATCCCATTGCTAAGGATGGATATGTTTGACTCAAAATAGGTGATATATTTTAATTGATAAAGTGATATTTATCTCACATAGATGCGTATAATGTAATGGAATGTAAATGTATTCTTTTCCATAGACTGGACATAACCTTCTTCCTTCTTCTAATTCTAACATTTTCTTAGAATTAATAGCATCAAGTCACTAATTTCATGTCTTCTTCAGTAGCACATGATGTGAATTTGATAAATTATCTGTCAAGTGAGGGATAAATAGACAATAAATGTGATTGAGAGCAAGTACCGTCCAATAGCAGCCCGGTTGCAGAAGACATCTGTTAACTTCCAGTTTCAAAAAATTGCGCCAGTCAAATCACAGACGTCAAGGCAAAACAGAAGTTTGTTTTTGAACCAGTAGAAAATTGCATTTTTACACAAGAGCATCAAGACAGGAAACCCTGATCCTTGAATGCAACATCAGCTGTCACATAAATAAGGTGAAGCAAAATATTATAAACTAAAGAAGAGGAATTATTTATTTATTTATCTTTAGTATTTAAGAACCTAAAATTTTGCTTTTATTTATTTATACTTTTAATAAAAATCATTGTTCATGTTTCATTATTCATCATTCGTCCAAAAGGACTTTCTAGTTCATTACACACTTTAAGTCATCTGCTGGCTGTCTGCTTGAATTGGTAATCAACGTACACAATGACATATAGGATGAAGCGCAAATGAAATTCAGACACACAATATAGGATCCATGGATTATCTTCAGTCACACGGTACAATGGTCAGGCTTTACATCCACAGTATTAAATATAGACTATAGCTGAAGAGGTGCAGGGAGGGTGAAGCTCCATCAGACCTGGCAGACCTTTTTATTTACGAAGTCGACTTTACTTACATCTGCCAGGCTGTCATGAAGCTTTCTCTGGCTTAAATGATTATACAATTTATATTCTATGAATACTTGTTTTTTCAGTTGATTATTTTCACTTATTGAATAGAGTTTATAATCTCGATTTATACACAAAGAGGTCTTGGTCACTTCCACCAGTCAGAATATAGTGCCCATGATCCCAAACATTATTTGTAGATTTTAGAGGGGGAAACAATTGTAAAGGCACTGCTATTTTTCTAGAACAATCCTGTCAGCAAGGCCATGACCCGTCCCTTAATCCACTGTTTTCAGCCACTCGCAGCCTCACTGTTCTGCTATGCCACCCTCCCTCTCAGACCCCTCTTAGCTCAACACACACTCTCCTTTTGCTAAATGCTCAGATGACAGTCTGGGCCCACAGCTGCACACAGCAAACCCGGCGAAAGTGATTTAATTGCTCTGTCAGGTCAGAGGAGGCTCGTATACGCTACCTGTTAGTGTAAAATTAAAAAAAAAAAAAAAAAAAAAAAAAAAACCTGCCCACAGCCATATCACTGGAACTCTGTCCTGGATGAAATGAAAACTGGGTTTTGTGTGGGTGAATCGGGTCAGTGTAAATTGGGCCTGACAGCAGCGAGAATCATTGAAGAAAAGAGCCAGACGGCTGCTCACTGGCAGCCAGCATTTGACACCATGTAATATCCTCTGGGTCTTGCTGTCTCTCCTCCCCATCTTTCTTCTTTTTTATTTCTATAAAGGCCCTATAAAACCAGATCAGACTATGAAGCTGCAGTTAAATATATGAATGTACCTACTGTTACTCCATGGCTGAAATGGACTCCCATCCTGCTGTTTGTTAGTCTGCATGTATATGTGCTTTTGTTATGTTTTGTTTTTTTCTTTTACTCATTCTGTGCAGCACTTTGGTCAGCCTTGTTTTTTTTTTTAAATTTTTTTTTTAATTGTGCTTTATAAATAAAATTTGAATGAACCATAGGTTTTGCTTTTTTGTCCTCTCTCACATGTTCAAGCACGGGAGTGAAATCATTCCCGTTTCCTCTTGGAGCAGCACAGTGGCTGATCAGGTTTCAACAGCCTGTCGATTTTACACAAAATAAAAACAGACAAATATCCATCACGATATGTTTCCCTGAGAACCGACGAAGAGTTACTTTTCAGAGTTGCTGTGTTTTTATCCAGCATGTTCACCACTGACAACAGCAGATGCTTGTTGTGTTTGTGTTTGTAGTGACATGCTGCTCTCTGGTGGCAGATAAGATAAAAACGCAAAACAAAAATAACGGTACTGATTAGGACAACATACAGTAGTTAAATAAAAAAAGTCAATAATGCTCTGTCTTTTTCTTCACCACTTAAAAATTTAGGGATTCAATGAAAATGGAGACAGAATCTTCCCTGGCCCAAACAAAACCAAAATATTTGGCCACATCAGTTAAGTATTTAATTCAGGTGTTTCTACCAAACTTTGGGTTGGGTCGCTCGTCTCCGGTGAAGGGCAGTCTGAACACTTCGGCATACAAAGGCATCTTAATTCAATGCTATGCTTCCAAATGTGTGGCAACAGTTTGGGGAACAGTTTAAGTCAGGCCTCCTCATCCAACATCAGTGTCTGACCTGAACGAATGTACGGTTTTTGTGCAACTTATATATGATCACCCAGTGACTGTGATTTGCTCATTTATTTATCATTTATTTATTCAGCCTTCACATGTCTGAACACATCATGTACAGCATACATGGATCCAGACTCGCATATTCACAGTTACAAATTTAGTTAGGTTAATATTGATGATAAATGACATTCATTATTCCTCCTTCTTATTTGTGCAGTTTTGTGACTATTTAATACGGTATTTTACCAGGTCTCATCGGTCAACAACTCAAACCTTTGTGCAGGTGAATAAGCAGAAGTAGAGGAATAAATGAAAGTGATGATCAGTGGTAAAGATTGTACTATGTAAAAAAAAAAAGAAGAATCAAAATTATACACTGTCAGTTTTTGATACACTTTGATTTGTGGAAGTGAAACATCATTCTCCTTATTAGACCATAAAAACACATGCACACATCTGAATGGCATTCTGGGAAAAAAAAAAAAGATTTTAAAAGAGAAGGTGTTGTTTCATGTCCATTTTAGCACATAACACTCACATCCTGCCATTGGTCCTGTCCCAGAATGTTGCCTGAATGAGGAAACAATGAAGCAACAGCACCTCTCAATGGTGGCAAACATGAATGACAGCAGAGACTTCAGCTGCAGGAATGGTTTGAGTGGATGGTGGTGTAAACTTTTCCAGACACCGTTGTCCTCTATTTGTCCCTAACAGAATGGGGAACTGCTCCTATATTCCTGAGTTCAAGCCATACTAAGAGTGAAGTTAAACAAATAATGTGGATGCATTAATGTCATGAGTCAAAACCTACTTTACTATTACTGCTTTTGTTTAATTATTCAAAGACAAGAGTTTTAATATTTGCATTTTTACTGTTTGTATAGAAAAGTATCCATCAACATTTGACACCCATTGTGTACCTTTACTACAATAAAATGTTGGAATGGCTTCCTGGATCCTGTGTTTAAAGTGGGTTTAGACCATATAAGATTCTCGGTCAGCTTTTATAGTGTAGAGTAATTGGAAGTGACAACCTTCACTTTATTCAACCTTCTTCATTTCTTACACAGTCAAAAGTGTGCAGGTCAAACAGCATGGATGATGAAATGCTAAACTTCAGATAAACAAATGGAAAACCTCTCTGACTTACTTCCCATCTAATATGGATTGTTTAAATAAATCATCTACAGCACTGTGTTAATCATGAGACTGTTGATAGAAAACTAATGAAAAACAAAATCACCTCCCAAGCTGACTGTGTGAAATATTAATCAAAATGAAAGTTTAGTTTATTCACGTCACAAAAATCCCCTCCAGGACAGACGAAACTAAAGTCGTAAGTGACGAGCAGACATTTCAGATCAAAACAGTGGGATTCACCTGCTCTTCTCATCATTAATTGAACAACACTACGGTTAATTACACACTCACCTCTGCTCCTCTGCAAACCACGTGAGACAGACTTTAATGGACTCACTGCTAGAATTAGAGTTTGTACATGTGCACCCTGCGGCACCAGATGAAAACTGCTGCCTTCTGTGTAAACACAGAGGGCTGCTGATGCCGCTCTAATCATGACCAGCAGGTGGAATATAGGATGAATGAGAACAGGTCACCAAAATAGTGGTGAAACATTTATGAACCTGTTACTCCCAGAGGATTTGCCACACCATTAATATCTTTAGTAATCATTTTGCTGTTACATTGCCTTCAAATATACTGAAAAAAAATAAGGGATCAAACACTTTAAAACTCTTTACTGATGTACAATAAACTATATAATTCTTTGGGGGAAAAAAACAACAAAAACCATGATTATTAAGTGTTCCGTTCCATTTTTTGAGCAGTGTGCACTGACATCTGACTAGAGTGCGCACCACGGACAGGTACATTGTCTGATTATTTCATTCAAGCTGTCACAGTAAATATGAAATCATCGATTACAACATTTTTAGCAGCTTAACAACTGGGGCAGGAAATAAGCAGGACACTAAAGATGCGTGGAGTAAAGAGCAATTTTGGTTTACTTGTAGAAAAAGGCTCAGAGAAAAAGACAGACAGCAGAGTCAAAAGAAAAATACTAGAGACTAAACAGGGGGAAAAAATGCTGTAAACTATAAATAGCCCCCCCCACTATCAAAAAAAATAAAAAATAAAAATAATAAGTGGATTAAACTGACTGATGAGGGGAGGCTTTATGCTGCAGGTGTGGCTAATTGAACACAGGTGAAAGTAATGAAGGCAGGATGAGTGATTTAACTGGTGGGTGTGGATTCAAGTCAGGAAGGTAAGTTATCTGTAATGAGAGAAGAATGTTAGATTTCAAAATAAAATTGGAAATGGAGAAGAACAGACATATGTTACAAGCAGCTTGTGGCAATTTTGTGCACATGCCATACAAATACTGTCTTCTTTCTTCTGAGTGTTTCTGATCATTTCAGTCTGCACGTTCAACGAATGCACTGGATAAAGGATAGGACCGCAACCTATTTTTACATTGCAAAACAGAAGCAAGCTGTCAATGAGTTTAACTTAAACATGTGCATGTGATGCTCAAGCATGTCTCGAATAAAGCCGGCATAATAGACCTTTGTCACAGCAGACGCTTGCCGACATGAAATAGTAGGACATTTATTAGGATTCCACTCCAGGTTTAAGAGAGTCAGGGTCACGCTATTGTTCAAGTGTGAGAGTTGGTCACAATTCACACTTGAAACTTCAACCCAGTGTTCGTCAATCCTGGTCCTTGGGGACCCACAGCCCTGCAGATGTTTCAGATGTTTCCCTGCTCCATCACACCTGATTCAAACAGTCAGCTCACCAACATGCTCCACAAAAGTCCGAGCCATTCATTTGAAGCAGGTGAGTTGGAGCAAGGACACATTTAAAACATGCAGCCTGTTTTTATTTTTATTTTTTTTTTACTAAAAAAATTGTGATTTTAAAGCTGCATACAAGGATCCTGTATCTTCCGGATGTGTTCTAATAAAGTGACTGACACATAATTATACTCTATGGTCATTATAGCATTGCTAAAACAACAAATCTAATGGTGGCCTTTGGCACGGTACTGTATACCAACAAGTTCCTTATAAATCTCTGTATCTGTTCATCTGACAGAAGCTCGGTTTGTCTACACTCAGACATTTTTTTTGTATAGTTTTAGGGAAATTTCAAGTCAAGTCCAACATTGGCACTTTTTAATCAAAAGAATTCTCGGCTTTACAGACAAGACTGAGTAGGTTGTGTTCAGCACACCTATGAATACTAACATATTGGAAATCAAACTTTTTTTTAGTGTAAGGTTTTAGGTTAAAGGTCCAACATTCACCCGTTTCAACTGAAAACATTTACAAATTTTAAATGTAATAAACACTAAGTTGTCCATAAGTTCTGTCCAAGACTGACTAGGTTGTGTTCAGAACACCTATGCACTACCAACATCCTGTAAATCAGACATCTATTATGGTACAGTTTGAGAAATTTCAAAGTTAAAAGTGCCACATTTGCAAAAAAAAAAGTGTTTTTATTGCATCTCAAAGTTGAGAATTTTAAAAGTGCCAATGTCTGAACATTAACGCCAGTAATGTAAAGTTGTCACACACTGGCAGGACATCAAACCAGTTCACTCTGAGTGAGAACTGTGAATGTTCCCTGCAACATTTGTCACCTTCACATGATCCAAGTGTGCGTAGGTAGTGACGCTGTCAACTCTCACTAGTCCAACCTTTACCTTGGTGTCATCGCACTGACCAGTGCCACCTGGCTTCTGTCCTGACAGTCTCCTCATTCCTACGGGAAAAAGTGTTTGCCTGTTGGCCTATGCAGGAAAAGAGCCCATGAATTAATGTAAGGGTCATTCCCAGCTGAGCTGGCTTGGTTCTAAACAAGGAAATGCCACTAAATTATGCTCCACTGCCCAATTATGAAGCAGCAAACTGTGTGACAATGAATTGTAAATGTATTCATTTAGAATAGATCCTTGTTTTGCCCCCTCTAGGGGAGACAGAGGCGTAACATAAAGATACTCAACTTCCTCAAGACTCAAAAATAGCCACAAAACTACTGAACGAGTTAAGTGCGATTTATTTACAACGATTAACAAAAATAGGACGAAATGGCGTCAGGATGGGCAAAGAAACCAAAACCAAAGAAAACAAACAAACCACTCTGACTGGAAGCCAAAGTGGAGCGTCTTTCTTTCCCTCCCCCCTCGTGTCGAGCGCTACATCTTGCCGAATTAAAAGGCTGACGTAATCGTGGCGGCAAACCAATCAGCGTCAGGACAGTGGCAGCGGCCCAATGGAGTCTTCGTGCTAACACATACCTATTTGCATACGGACCCCTGAGGCACAACACACCACTCGATCCATTCAGGCAGAAAAGTCGAAAAAAACAAACCCACAAACAAAATACGACAGGAGTTGTAACACCCACTTTCCCAGATATTAACATCGCCCTATGATGTTTATCTAAAAACCCCTAGTTAGCTCTGGAAAGGGCATCAGCAATGACATTTTCTGTACCTTTCTTATATGAAAGGTGTGGAAAGGTAAATATGCAAATTACAATGTCGAAGGAGGAGGGACCAGCGCATAAACCTTTGGTGGGAGTTGCGCATCTGGCAACGGCAAACTAAGGATTATGGTCAGTGTCCCGACATGGTCGGACCATGTAGATGAATAGGCAACCACATCATCTTAGTTTGCCTCTTCTCACAGTCCCTCACTCCAGCCAACACTGTGTGCATGGAAGAATTTCAGAATGTGGCATCCGGTCATTTTCCACACAAATTCAAATAATTCCCCTAAAGCAAACAAAGCAGTTTACAAACAAACTGGGATTCATGCCATAGTATTTGTGCAATTCACAAAATGACAGTTGCATATATTTCCTTGACTTCTACAGTTGTGTCATATTATGGGATTTAAATGACCATAATATTATAATTATACATATTTTAGTTATTTTACAAAGCATTGTGGTCGCTGGTGCTATCCAGTTCTCAGGACATCTTAGACAAGTTGAAAACATCTGCAGCAGTCCAGAGGGTTATTAACTCATCACCCTCTCCAGTGTCTTTAATATTTCATGGCTAGTGAATCATATCAGCAATAAAAACATGGCAACATGTTTCAACCATCAAGGCTTTCATCAGGGCAAACACAGAAAATGGCCATCCTTGGGCTGGTCTGTAGTCCAGCCTTTCAAAAGGTTATTGATATTTATGTCACAATTTAAATAACACAGCTAATACATTATCAAGTTGAGAACGTTGGGATTTTAATCAGTATGTAGTATTTTGTGGAGTGGAATCGGCCTTCAGTGAACTTGAATGAGCCTTGGATGAGTGCACTTCTCATTCAGAGACACAGTGAGAATCTGAACCTGATCAGTGACTCACTCTGAGGAAAAAAAAAAAAAAAACCCCAGCTCCCTTCACTCCTGTTGTTAGAATGGGAAAGAGCAGATGAGGGGCAACAGAAAGGTGGGTGAGTCATTCATGTGTGTCCCCCATCCCACACAGCCCCCTACACACACACGCAGACAGAGACACTAGTCACTGCGAGTGAGGCATGGGGAGCGTCCGCAGTATGAAGATGATGATGATGTTGGAAGGACAACAGTGACGGGTCACTCACTTGCATCAGGTGTTGGTGGGAGGCTGATGAACAGATGATGTGTGAGGGAGTGATGCTGTAAGGTGCATGGTGCTGGCCGGACAAGAAAGGTCACTAACATTAGTCATGATTATTCACAGTTGGAGCCCACACATGGAAATATCAACCACTGAGTCACGTTTAAGTTTCACAGTGGCTTAAAGTCGGATTAGAGCCTGGGTGTATGCTTGTCGACTGGAGGTTTTATGTGATCACTGTACATACGTTGAGTATACTGTAAGTGACGGCATAAGAAGATTTGACTGTATATGTCGTTTAATACTTGAACTGGGAGTTTTACACAACATGTAAAGGGTTTCTGATGACTCATCTCTGTTGTTTACTCTTGAAATCTTCGTCTTTGAGCAGAACGAGTTGCATCAGAGCGCCATTCTTTATTTGTTTATTTATTTATTTATTTTGTCTTCCAGAAGCTTTTGAATTCAGTGAAGCTACATAGGTGAAAAAAAAACGTCAACATGCAGATAAAGAATTTAAGTTGTGTTTTTTTGGGGGGATATTACATTTGTCATGAGAGAATAGCACTGCATCATGGGAACTGTTTATTTATGGTATATTTAATTTTGAAAAATGTGATTAATATCCAACTGTTAAGTTTGAAAGACAAGTCTAAACATGATGCCGCGATGATGATGCTGTGTTATGAATTTATATTTATTTTAACATATTTCTTTTTTAAATTTCTCCACAATAGTTTAATTGAATATAATGAATGAAAATGAACCAGATGGGGACTGCATGAGACTGGTTCTACTTTCTACTATACTGTTTTGCCAGTTGGGTAGTCTGACTATACTGCTTTGGAGAAAATACCGAACAATGAAGACGTGAAGATGTGAAGTATTACAGACTATAGCGAGGCAAAACTTTATTTGGTGTTACAGGTTTCAAAGAAACAGACATGCAGCATAGAAACAGTTCAGTTTGTCCCCAAATTTCTGTGGATACTTTTATCTTTAGTCTGTAAGAAAGCATGTTGACTGCCTGACTGTGTGAGTGGACAGGTGGAACCTGTCCTTGGATCAGCATGACCTAATATTCCTGGCTTTCCCCACAAAATATTATCACAAAACTATTCCTAACATGAGACCATACTTACTAGAAGCATCAACACATTCCAAAACCCTAAAATTTTTAAAACTCTGCATCTAATACCTACTACTGGGGCACCTTATCCTACATCCTATACATACTATACTGTCCTGCCTGCCTACTTTCCTAGCATCTGACCTTTCACTAAATCATTGTCCTATTCTCATTATGTTCAGCCTTTTGTCCTCCACACTGAACACTTTAAACTATATACAGTATAATATAATGTAGTATCTGTGATATTCGGTTTGTCTCTTGTCAGCCAGCTCTAACAGTTACAAGAAACAAGCTTAAAAAGAAAACTCAAAACTCCTAAAAAATAAAAAAACCCTGGTCAGGAATAAACCACCCTCATTCATCAGCAAATGTGCAGGATGACAATGAATGAGCAGTTACTTCACCATGTAGGTGATTTAAGAACAGGCCTGAATGAATGGGAGGAGAACAGTCACAGTCATGAGTCACAGTGCTGGGTGGTAAAGGGTGAAGGTGACGTATTTCACCCACCCAGCTCCCTGGGACTCATTACCATCCACTGCAGCTGGGGTCATTTGTATGCAAGGGACACCGAGGTTTTCAATAAATCAGTGTTACGCACCTGAGATGTTACTCCTGGCTGTGCCTCGTCCAGGTGTCATGTGGAAGGATGCCGCTCTTATAGCTGAAGTGAAATATCCAACACTTGTCTTTGGTTCTTGACCTTCGCATTAGGCTCATAAACAAAGTGTAATCATGAGATGCTAAGCTGCAGTCAAGATACAAATAAATGAAACATTTCACCCATTATATGTAAGTGCAACAGTAATACAATTAATAAAAATACTCCGTTGTTATATTATTCATTATTATCAGTCATTCTTTTAATCCAACAGTGTGGTCCAAGTGTGAAATATCTCAATTACTAATGAACAATTTCCTCAGACTCTGATGGTTCTCAGAGGAGTAACATGACTGTTACAGTCTCTGGTATGGAGGACCATAAATGACATTATAATAAATAAAAGGATGAATGAATGAATGATACCAAAATAAATTAATGAATGAATGCATACAAGAATAAATAAATTGATGAACTTGTAAAATAATAAATAAATGTATAAATTAAAGAATAAATTAAAAAAAAATTATTTATTTAATCTTTCCTTATTCTTTTTTTTTTATTAATTCATTCATTTATTTCTGTATTAGTTCATTCAATCTTTTATTTATTAGAATGGCATTTATATTGCTCCATACACTGGACCCCTGATATGCAAAGTAGACTGTGTGATTTCCACCTGTCATTTGATTAAGTGGGCGGAGCCTTCCCATGGTGACGGCACATCTTTGAATGGGAAAAATAATGAAAATCCTTGCTGCTTTAAGTTTCAGAGACCTACGAACTGGAATTCGAGCAACTGTATAAAGAACGTGATCTTTAAGTTCTGAACAGAGCTGATAAAGTTGTGTTCAGCACATTTATATCTACTAGTGCCTATTTTAAAAGTACAATTTTAGAGAAATTTCAAAAGAAACGTCTCACACTGGCACTTTTTAAAACAAAAAGATTCTCAATTTAAGATGTTTTCCATAAGTTCTGGGCAAGACTGACTAGGTTGTTTTCAGGACATCTGTGACTACTCGCGTACTGGAAATCAAACAATTTTACTGTACAGTTTTGGAAAAATTACAAGTAAAATATCCCACATTTGAACTTTTTCAATTGAATTGAATTCTCGTCCTTGAGATGCAAAAAACCCCAAATATTTTAATAAGTTCTGACCAGGACTGTTGTGTTCAGGACATCTATAACTATTACTGGAGATCACACATTTTTACTGTACAGTTTTAGAAACATTTCAAATTAAAAGTCTCATATTTTCACTTTTTACATTTAAAAAAAAAAGCTTTACTTTTAATTACATCTCAAAGTTTATCTCAAAAACTTTTGCTTTATACAGTTGCTCAAAGTCCAGTTATTTGGTCGCTGAAACGTATAGCTGTGAGGATTTTTTGTATTTTTCCAAATTCCAATTTTGTTTTGAATACTGGTTGTCAAAATCCTTACAAATCAGCTTGTTAAATTGGTGCACAGGTTCTCAACCCTGGTCCTCAGGTAACACTGCCATGCATGTTTTAGATAGTTCCCTGCTCCAACACACCTGATTCAAATGAAAGGGTCGTTATCAGGCTTTTGCAGAGCTTGTTGACAAGCTGACCATTTGAATCAGGTGTGATGGAGCAGGGAAACATCTGAAACATGCAGGGATGTGGGTCCTCAGGACCAGGACTGAGAAACCCTGGGTTCACAGGCTTTTTTATCATGAAAGCCTTTGTTAGAAGGGCATTAAAATTAATCGTTTAAACCTCAGAGAAGCAAGTGTCAGATAACTTTAAGTCTTAACAATGACATGACTGTTTATCACAACCGCATCATCATTTCATTTCATTTTTAAAGTCAAATTGCTGGTTCATCGTTTACTGGGCTGCTTTGTGCTCTGTTTTACATTTACAGTACATCATTAGTGCATTCTTGTTCTTGATGTGTTCCTGTACATTTAACCAGCATTTTAATCTGTCAGGCACAAGTGGATTTAATTTGAACTATTTAAGCAGCCGTTGTTAGTTTCACGCTGCTGCCCAGTTAATGTCCCACCCCCGCAGGTATTTTCACCATATACTGCATGATTACAACTTTTCTGTGTGGGAGTGCACACACTGGGCTTTATTCAACTTAAATCTCTCTCTCTCTCTCTCTCTCTCTCTCTCTCTCACACACACACACATTATTTTTTTTTTACTACAGCTAAAACAGTAAAACTGCATTTATACTCAGTGCTTGGAATAGAGTGTACTGCATTAAACCCTCCACAGCACAAACCCAGCCAGAGCAGGTCTGATCAGCTACAATAAGTAAGACACCAGTGTTAGTAGACAGGACCTTTTAAGCATCATATACTATATTATAGGTTGATAACATATGTAAATATTTAGTCACTACAGAATATATAGCTAATATATATAAGAATATAAGTACTTATGCATTGCAAATGATTGTAAAGACGAGGGTGGTGCTGCAGACTGTTAGAGAATCATTATCTTTTTCAAAAACAGGGAGAAGCCCCACTGAGAAATTCTCCCTGTAGATGAAACTTAATGTCTGATCTCCCTGCTTGCAGTCTGGAAATGCTGTCTTACACAAAAGATAACAAAAACACACAATTCAGTGTTTGGAAAGATTATTCAGCCTTTTACCGCAGCCCTGTATTCAAAAAGCTGCTGTGTTTTTTTGAGAGCACATTAAGCTGATGAATTAGGTTTTGTGTAATACATCTATGATCAAATACTTTTATTGTAAAAGGAGTCATTATGTGCATTAGTGCATTGCAGAGTCAACGGCTGAGACACTTATTCCAGTAAGTTTCCTTTAATTACAAAGCCCATAAAAAAAGTGATTGGAAAGTAAGGATTTTGTCACTTTCATAAACACAGTTTGGAGTGGATCTATAAAATGCCACCGCAGTAGATTTTCAGTTTTCCTGAAAGTTGGGGGTTTGCAGTTGGTCAAGTCACGTCAAATACTGTCTGAAATGTAGTCTACATAAAATCAGTACAACTGTTGACCATATAACATATGATCCTGGAGATTGCTAACAATTAAATGCAGGTATAACTGTAAACATAATGTGGAGTCATTTAAATAATAAGATATTTGCTTCTGGTTTCATGTAATCATCCAGTATTCTCATGACACAGCCCTGTTCCTCAGTATAACTTTAGCCCACAGAAATGCTGTGAAGCATTATGGTTGTTTTATGGGCTTTTGTTCCTCCCATAGCCTTCACGTTTTGTATGGAAAAACAGTCCCTGTGCCCCATCTGCTGCCACTTCTGTGAGGGAAAAAGGTACAGCAAATTATCAATGACAGCAAAGTTGCATGGTGTGATGCAACATACATGTGGGAGCTTCTTAATTCTCATGACAGGGTAAAAGCAGCATCTACAGGAGCATCGTGCGCTCCACGACTGCAGTGGCAGATGGGAAAAAGCACTAACTGTCATGCCAAGACCACTGAGGAGTCACGCGCTGAGAACCACTGAAAACCACAGTATACTATATAAAGGCTGAGGCACTTGTAGTACATCTGTGGCTCCTAATGTAAAATTACCTTGATTCATTTTCCACATTGATCAGAAAAAGAGACCTAAGTCCCAGACCAGGCTGACCATCTACACAAGATGAACTGTGACCACAAACATTTGGCAAAGGAGCAAAGGTACCAGCCTGTGTAGTGTGTAATTACTTGAAGATTGCTGGGTAGCTCAGGCAGTAAATTGTCCCTGGGGCTGTGACCTTCGGTTCAACCCATGACCTTTTGCTAATGCTGTTAATTCTAATTCTAAAAAAGTAGAAAGTCAAAAAAAATATGTTTAAAAAAAAAAGTGAATGAACTACACTTATAATAAAACATTGTGAATTATGCCATTTCAGCAACTTCCAGCTCTTTTTCTTTAATTTAACCTTTAATATACAGCAGTATATTAAAGTATAGTATATAAAGTATATTATCTTGCACAATATGTACATACAGTATATACAGCATATCATGTTTGAAAGGGACATCTTGCCTGTTCTGTGTTTAATATAATGTATGATTTCTGTCAAACTGCTTATTTTCCTGCTTCATGAGAAATCACATACTGTAAATCTATTTGTAACTAAGTCTCATTTATTTATCTGTCTCCTTGCATGGAGCACCACTTTTTTGTAATTAATACATTTTCTATTCTGGTTCCTTGAACCGTGTCCCTGCCTGAAAGGAAATCATTAAACAATGGCTCACAGAAAGGTTATGAATACTTACACTTCATATAAGATTTTCAGAGGCGATAACAAACAAAAGAAAAGTTTTTTTTGTTTTTAGTAAACCACTGTGTGTCTTATATGTAGTGTGGTTATACGGTAGGTAACATTAAGAGGCAGAATGTGTCTGTTTGTTTAAAGCAGACAGAGGAATGCTGCGGGACAGTTTGAAAATTGCTAATTGCTAATTGTGATGTTAAGAAGCCATGACTTGTCATATTGAATATACAATCTGTACAGTTACACTGTATATTCAACAGAACATGAATTCAGTGCTGCTTTGAAAGATACTGCATATACGACTGCATAAAAGCCAAATGAGTCAGGTAATAACAACACTTTAGTGATGTCTTTCTTTCCTTTATTGATCCTCCCAAGTATTTAATATTAATAGTGCTAACATTACTTCCTCTCCATGGGCTTATTCATGTTCTTGTTTAATTTGACAGTGAAACAATGTACAGCACAGGGTAGTGAGTCACTCTAAACTGCTCATACTTATTGTTCTATCTAATAAATCAAGCGTTGCAGGTTACTGGTAAATCTGATGAGGCCTTAACTTTTCACAGACCCCCCGACTCTAATTCACAACTCTCCATTTATGTCGGACGCTTCTCTCTATCAGACGTCTTCAGAACCCAGTTTTCTATCCACCTCCGACGTGTACACCAGCATTTGTGACACGCAGCCAGGTGGTTGCATGTTTCGCCAACTCAAAGGACAAGCTGCGGCGCAGTCCTCATGGATTATAGAGGCTTGTTCTGCAATGATGGATGATGATTACTCCTACTACTAATCATCTCATTCCACAAGTCTTCTAGCCATGACACATGATTACATGTTACATGATGTGCACAACATGTCACAGTTGTCAGGATTGGTCTTTGTACTGTTATATACTGTGTGTGTATAGTGTATGTATGTAAGTATAAATATGAAAATGTGCTTTTTATATGATAGATATTTACATTTAACACTGCCTGTATGATTTGATGTGGAACTGCAAGAAAGAGATCAGACAAATTAGTCAAGTATAGTAAAGGGGTAGTCTGGGATTTTTTGGAATTGGGTTGTATGAAGTACTTGTAGTGTCTTATACATGTGTGTTCAGTGCACTTCCTGCGTTGAGAAGCAGCCAGGGACAAACAGGTGCAAGGTCAGCGAAACATGGCAGCGATCATAAAGACAAACATTTTACCTTACACTCCTAGAGAGCCTGTTTGTGTCACGTGAAATATTCAGTCCCAGAGTCCACTGACAAAAAGCACAGAATGGAGGAGTTTATGCCTTGTCATTCTGTGCTCCAATTGTTTTTAATCACTGTTTTCATTACACACATCTGCCAAAAAAAAAAAAAAAAAAAGAACACTTGACTGAGAGCATTTTTATTTATTTATTTTTTATTTTTCCACACAATAGAGCTTTTTGCCAGGGATGAAGTGATGGTTACCAGGTAAAATGTTCAGCAACATATTATTTAGCTTCTTGACTAAGAAAGAATATCATCACAACGTTGATATAGAGCCCAAGTTACTTGTTGGAGTACAATTGATTATTTCCACAACCAGCACTCACAGGCAAACATTATCATTCATTTGTAGTGGTGTTTGTGTCCGTCTGATGAATGAACGTCCATTAGTCTCTCTCTTTTAGCTCCGTGTTTGGTCTCTACAAACTCCTGAGGGAAATAACAGGCTCTTCAGCAGCTAAATCCTCCACTATATTCACCAGCTGCCCTCTGACTGTGTCTGTCTGCTGTTTGCTGAGTGGTTTACAGTGGGTTTTTTTTTTTAAAAAAGCCTTTCTTTTAAAGCAGCTGCAAAGCACAGCCAAACACCACATCATGGTATAGTAGAGCTGACACTTGATAATAAAAGAGAGATGGGAAACTGCAATCAAGTCAAACATATCACAGGATATGTGGGAAGAAATATATACTGGTGCACTCTTGGTAACGCACTCAAATGTGTGGAGGGAATTAAAATGCAAAGTACAATTATTGCTAGGGACAACAATTAAATGCATCACAGTTAGGTGGCTTAATCCCGATCCTCCAACATATAATATGTGGACTGAGAAAATAAAGGAAATATGTCAGATGGAACAAATAATGTACTTTAACTCTTTGCTATCATCATTTTTGTTGTTTTTTCCCCTTTTGTTTTTTCCCCTTTTGTTTTTGTATGTCCATGTGAATATTGCTTACTGTTCAAAATCAGAGCAAACATCTGCTGTAAACATGATGAATATGATTATATAGATGTTGAAGGTGAAATATATAGATGTTGAAGGTGAAATAAATATAGTAAATGAAAATGCTGATAAGTCTTAACATAACTTTAAAATAACACATTATCATTTATATTACTTAAAAAAAAATAATAACAATTGTGACTCTTGTTTAATATCATATCAACATAACCTCTGCTTGGCTCAGACTGCAGCAGCTACAGTACATATTAGCTTTATATATGCAAACACTGTTCCTCGAATTACGTCAGGATTCACAGTTCCCTCCAGAATTCAGTATGCTCATACAGTATGTTTATTGTCCTAACAGCCACCTATGATATCACATATGGGAATATTACAAATCTGGACCCTGAGGTAGTGGAACCAGTCCTGATCCAGTCCCGACGGGCCTTATAAAATGTGAATCCCGCTTGATCAGAACCCACGGGACCCGTGTTAAGTCCCAGGTTCTATGATCCAGGTTGTAAAGACCTCCACCTTTATTCTTTAAAAGTTAGATTTTCTATGTTAAACAGCTCTCGTGGTGATACCAGCATCTATACTGTATAAAATAAGCTATGCTGGAGAATGCAGGCTGAGAAGGATTGGCCTGATTACACTGCCCATCAGTGTCAGTCTATTCATTTCTAATGAGACTATCAGCTCTCACTGTAGACTTCCATTGAATAAGCATAATGTTGTAATAAAAGTGTTGGTATTATTCAGTCGTCATTCAGTTGTAGTTGTTTTGGAAAGGTGGTTTGATTTAAGAATGTTTTCCAGAAAACTATGTCCAGATGGCCAAGATAATAACACAGTAAAAGCAAAGTTCATATGGGAGTGACATGAAAGTGGATAGTGTTGTTTTCTATCAGTTTTTCCAACATCATAATGACAAGTTATGTCAGTGAATTCTTGTTCCTCAAAACCATGCCATTTCAAGCTTTTTCATCTTGTGTTTTATTCCTTTGTTTATATAAAAGGAAGACAAACAAGGAAAAATAAAACTTAGCATAGTACATAGCAAAAAATAAAGGTAACCAGAGTCATACTGGCATTGTGTGGTCTAATTATTCATCACAGTTGGAGGTTCACGAGTTTCCTAAAATTTACTGTCCCACCAGGATTGATATGGACTGTGGCAGCCAATAAATAATACATATGTTACATACAACTCTTACAATGCACAGTGTACTTTGAAAAACATGCACACGAGCCTTGCACGTATAACTCTGTCCTCCTAATAAATTAATGAGCTTTATGAAACATAAAATGGCTTCCATAAAGGCATGGAAATGGAAAGCTATATGAAGACATGCAGATAGAAATCCACTTGACATGTAACTGGGATCTTACTTTGGCATGAAAACTAGATGAACCTCCTCTGATCATTTTTGAGTTGTACTGAATTTCACATTTTTTACGTTCCACATCTCGAGCTGAAATACATTGACAGCACATAAATGAAGTGCCAGGTGAGTCACGCAGATCCAGGCAAAATAGCTCTGGTCAAAATAGATTTGTACTTGTTTCTGCAGCAGCAACATGACTGAATGAGGTTTCAACTTCTTATCAGCTCACCCCACGACAAAACTGGACTGGGACACATTTTCTCTGTCAGAATGTGGTCAGGTGGGTAATGATGTGATTTACCCTCTTTCTTCTTGTCACTGCAGCCGTGCCATCAATCAGTCAAGCTCTATTTGCATAGCACTTTTCCCACATATAAAACATAATACAAACTAATACACACCCATTTTCACAGCCTGATCTAAACCATCACAACTAAATGACTAACCCTGACCTTACTCTAACCCTAAACCAAAGTCTTACCCTAACCCTTAAACCAGGTTTTAACCCTGAAAAAGCCCTTTCCCATAATGTCCTCACTCCCTATGGTTTATGCAATTTTTGGTACACACAGAGCTACAAATACAAGACCAAACAAACACACACTGGCATCCATGACTTCCGAGGACATTGCATTGACTTAAATTAATTTCCTGGAGACCTACTCTAACTTTAACCATAATTACTAGTGCACTAACCCTAATCCTGACCCTGACCATACCTTTAATCTAACCCTAACCTCAGCCTAACTTTAAAACATTAAAATGTAGAAATTTATGTTATGGGGACTATGTTATGTCCCCATAAGGAAGACAAGTCCCAGTAATATGCACAGTATGTAAACAGATTTAGGTCACCACAACATAAGGAATACCACCGGTAATTTGGGTTTCCGTGGTCAAATCAGCCATTCCTAAATGCTTTACAGAAACCGGTCTTATCAAAAGCGAACACAACGTCCTGAAAAGAAAAATGTTAAGTTATCCATCAGTGGAGCTATAGTCTTTCATCTTGTTTTTGTATTGTCTTGCACATTTCTTTGCATATTTTTAATAATCATATTTCCTTACTTTATTTCTATGTCTTTAGTCATACTTCTTTCTCTTCTATGTCTACCTTGTTGTGATTTTTGCCTGCTGTAACACTGATTCCCCATGTGTGATGAATAAAGTAATATCTTGTCTTATTTTATGGTATTGAAAATAATTGAAATATTTATGAGCAGTTCATGTTTTCAGTTTTATTAGACTTAATAGTACTTGTACTATGTGCACAAGTAGTATGAAGTACCACAAATTTTATAGGGTTTTTATAGGGAATCAGTAGTTAATGGTTTCAATTTCATTGGACAAAGTACTTTATTTACTTCATGCATTAGTAGTATGTTTCTGCACACCAGCCAGAAACCAGGATGTACTGTGGCTTTTGCATTCATGTCGAGTCTTCGGGACCACCACAAATAGGTGTTACAATCAGTTACTACACTGATTGTACCTAACAATATGATTAACATCACTCATGTTTTAAATCAGGAGTTGCTGTCATTACAGTGATAACTAAAATTGACATAATCAGTTCACTTCTGCCGAGCACCCTGTATTCTGATAAATAAAAGCCTGGCTGCTGGCCCAAGTATAAATTAGGTCACATAATTGTTGCTATGACCACTGTGTTGATTTGTCACTGTGGATAATTAAGCCTGAAAATATGCCACAGCTCACATTCTTCACTTAAGTTGTGCATATTGGAAAATGAACTGTGTGAACAAATTCAGAATCATTCTTTCCCCAGTGCACCGTTTCCTTCTCGGCATCAAATGCAGGAAAAGCAAATGCATTTATTTTCTGTTTTTATATTCTGTGTTATGATTGAAAAGAATACATTAAAATTGACTGCAATCAATCACAACAAACCTTATTTTCAATATAGACAAAAGAGTATCACATATTAGGAAATCTATTGCTTAAATAAATAAATGCTTATTGGCTGTGCTAATTTCAGATTGTAAATCCACATTGCACATGCAAATAGAAGGAGATTCTCTGTCTCTCCCCTAGTTTTAATTCATCATTCCACAGCCAGGGACCAGCCTTAATGATATTATAGTTTGGTCTTTATTTGTGCAAGGTATGTTTATTAGTCATGGATTGTCTCATAGTCCAGATGAATTGCACTTTGTCCATCGCTAATGCGCTGGTGTTGTTAATGAGCAAGTTTGCCACACGAGTTTGTCATTCAGAGCAACGTGATTCAAAAGAATGTGAAGGAAAATCTTTACTTGCAAATTTGCCTCTCTGACAATCCTTTCATTCATGGGAAGAACAGTCACCTCACATTTCATCAGAACAAAAAAGGACCAAAACATTACAGAAATGGATTGTGCTGCTTAAAATAAACCTGCACACCCGCTTATACATCACAAGTTTTTGCATACGTTTTATGCTCCACTATAGAGGCACTCGTTAAGATCACTTCAAGCAAATGCTCCGTGTAAAAGGTTGATCACACAAAGAAAACCTGGATGTGGTTACCAGGATCTTGATTTTTGCTTCTCACAAATATGATCACCCTTGGTGCAGCATCGATGCTCCTCTCAACCTCTGCCTGCCTGAACCAATCTGCTTCACACAACCACACCGCCGACAGCGATCAAGCTCTCCAAGAACATCACCTATGTTCCTACGCCAATCTGCCTGAGTCTGCACCTCTGCACCTCACAGTGGTCTGGACAAGTACCACTATGGTAATAGTCCTACAGGAAAAAGAGACAGACCTGTTTCTGTCACTTTGTCTGTTTGTGTATTTGTGAAACTGGGGAGGGACAGGGGTAAAAAAGCTGGGTCAAATCAGAACTGCAGTGTTGTGGTGATTACTCAGAGGTCCAAAAGGGGTGATGAAATATGCCTGTGTTTACAAATGCTATCAAACACAAACTTTTAGTTTTAGTGCATCCCATCCAAGCAATTTAGAGGCAGTTTTCAATGAACATAGAAACATGAGGAACAGATAAACAATGCTGCAGGAATGATGGCAATAATTGTGTTTTAAAACAAAGGACGGATTGAAGGGTGTTTGACACTTGACTGTCAATATACTTTTTTATCCCTTTTTACATCACAATATGTTAACTATGTCAATTTACTGTGGTTTTAATTTGTGCTTCAAGGGGACTGGTACTGTCTGGTAAGAATTCTTCTTTTTACAATTTAAGCACCAGCACTTTTATTTGCATACCAATACCTCTCACAAGATGCTGGTACAATGTTATCTGTCCAATTATTATTGGCCAGAGTAATACTTATCTGGATGCACTACATGAGGTTTGTAAGAGTCTAGTGTTTATTGAAGTGTCTAGAGTTTTTCTTTTTATTGTTAAACAAGAAATATAAAGAAATATATCTATCAGGTAGATGATCCAATGTGGTGAAAACTGAAAGGGGGGACAGCATAATAACATGGCAACAAACAAAATGGACTGTATGCTGTACGTATGAAATGTTAAGGACAATCTAAATACACAAGCTGGCAAAATATGAAACACAAATCCAGTTTTTAGTTATTTTACTATAGACTACAGTGAATTTTTACATAAACAGATGTGAACATTCTGTATATTTTATTATCATATAATTAAGTGTTTAATGATTTCATACTGGAACTTAATTTTTTCTCACTTCACACACTGGTTTAACTAAAATAATTCACTATAGCTATGCTATTTATGTGCGTTTGGACAGATGGAGAGTGTTTTCAATGTTACTGTACATCGGACAGATGCAAAGAGACACAGATGCATGCTTCTCTGTCTCTTTGTCGTGATTGTCATGTGGGGGTCTACTGTAATGTGCAGTTATATTGTGAGACTGCTTGTATCTACTGCTTTGTTCACGCACGTGGTGGGTGTTACTCTAATTTAAATAATTAAGTACATGTAACTCAGTATCTTTTATAATTCTAATTTGTAATTAAAGTCACAGTTTCAGTGTGTAAATCAGCGTGCTGCTTCCATATCTTGCCACAGTGGTGTGCTGACCTGGATATCATATTGTCTGCAGTTTTGGGTTCAGTCTCCATTGAAAGAGGAGCCCAGCTCGGCCCAGGCTTCATGCCAGCTGGACCCTCAGCTCTCCTGGGTTTCGGAGAAAGGCTGGTTCGGTGAAGAGGCAAAATATGTACGTGTGAGAAAACAATAGAGCGGGATTGGGGAAGGCCAACAGACAGCCCTAATTGATCTCTTAAACCCCAGATTTCTAGTCTGTCCCAGTCATGTGTACCGCAGACCCAGAGGACACAGACTGAGGAATGTGATGTCCAATTAATGAACAGTGACCAAACGGGGCCTGACTAATGATTGAAAAGAATCTACAGGATGGTAGCGGAGCTGTGTCAAGCCGTGTTTGGTTCGGTTTGGTACAGTACAGTAAGTATTACTTGCAAATGCCTGTAGTCTCTTCTGAAACAAAGCTGAGACAAACTGTTGAGACAAACTGAGCAGGACAGAAAGAGCTGCTGGACGTCCTCCTTTGTTGTCCGTTGTGACACTGCCTGTTGTGTCACGTTCGATGTTGTCGTACGTCGCCACCATTGGGCACGGCCTACACCCTGCCTACTAAGTAAAGATACTATTTTCAGTTGGAACGCAAGCCTGACCCAGAGCTTTACCATTCCAAACCGTACCATACCATGATGGAAACACAGGGTTAGTCAAAGCCTTCCTGCACTGGAAAATTGTTCCCCTCACAATCATTGAGGAGCACACAGAACGAGCAGAGCAGCGAATCAAAGACTCTAAAGGTATTTTATGATAGTTTTTTTTACTGGTATTGAACTCAACAAGCTGCTGGATCTACAAACAGGCATGAGCTGAACTTCTGTGGTGAAACACAGACACTGCTGTGAGGAAGACATCTTCGTCTCTTTGTCTCATTCACACGCACAAACAGTGGCTGTCTGCATGAGTCAGGACTATGAGGATTAGGAGGAAACTTTTCGTGGGTGCTTCTTGGCGTTGGCAAGAAGCACCCACAGTAGGCGGTGACACCACATTTTCACCACTCCTCAGGTGAGCCTGCAGAGCTTTCTGAAAGGATGACGCTCAGATAATATTCAGCTGGTGCCTAATTCGAGCTGACATAGGACGAAAGACGGAGTCACACCCTGGACAGATCGCCATACCATCACAGGGCCACACATACAGACAATCAACCATCCACCCTCACTTTCACACCTACAGTGTCCAAATGGTCTAATCCCCAAATCTGCATGTTTTTGGACTGTGGCAGGAAACTGGAGAACCAACACACACACACAGGGGGAACATGCACTGCACATATGGGCATCTCCATCCCCTTGTAAAAGGTTTGGATGTCCCCACAATTAATCAAACTGAGGTAAGACAGAGACACCTTTCAACTACATGTCACTGCAACTGTTCTCGGTGGCTCCCTCTCAGCTTGGGGCCCCAGGACACTGCTGACTTCAATATCCCCCCTGTAAGTGTTCTCCTTTCATCACTGTAAAGCTTGCTATGAAATGTCTGGACAGCAATCAGAGGGACTGCCGTGAAATTTGATACAGACATTTACGCTTGCCTCAGGATGAAGTATAATAACATGGGCCCGCTGCTTTTTCATCTAGTGTCATATTCATTTCAAATTGTCCATAATTATATACCAGCAATTCTAATGGCAATTTCCTTTCAGTCTCAGGTCTGCACTGTGTTTAAACCAACGGAGGATGTTTTTTTTGATCATGCAAGCAGCCTAACACAAAGTGGTGGCTGGCATTGTACATTAATCACCAGTTTGCGAGATTAGCAATCAGCTCAGTGCAGTGTTGGCTGTACCTCAGTAACCTGTGGTAACTGCTCTTTAGTACAGCCCCATGGAGACACTAATATAAATGTTTAATCTTGTTTGTTTAAATTTTGGGTTCTCACTAAATGACTTTACAGGTTTTGTCATACAAAACCTCAGACCTTCACTTCCTCCCTTGATATTAAATATTCATATTAATTATATAAATTATATAAATGTTTTTAACATTGCCATCTTACATTAGTGATGTCTTGTGGTGTCAAATTCGGCATGGTGATACCATACCCCATTCCCACTGGTCAAAAAACCTGCTTGATCTCGGGCTTAAACTGGATTTTTTTTTTTTACCAATGATAATGTGTTTAATCAGTATTTACCCCCAGGTCACATTACTCTGCAATGCATGTGGGATTTTATTGGGATGCTCTGTCTGGCATCACAGAGAATGTAAGAATTTAAACATGTTAATTTCCTTTTGCAACTGGCCTTTTTTTTTTTGCCAGCGTTGAGCCATTTCCTTTTCAATGACATGCATTCATTTTTCAGCTGTAAGCAAAGCTGTTAGCATAGCCATTAGTATTAATGTTTGTTTCAATTCTTCCTTTTGTAAAACCTGGGACAGCACTCAGTATCATTTGTTTTGTCTATCAGATCATTTCAGTTGTTGATTTAAAGAGAGACCATAGTAAAATTTGCTAAATGTTAACTCCATTTCAACATTTTGTTGTTGTTTTATTTCTTCCTGTGACTCATATTGTTAATGAATTATCTGTGATAACAACTAACACATGGGTGACGCAGAGGTGGAAAATAAAACGCAGTGGGAATGATGTCAATCACCTTTTTTCACTTGGGCTTCTCCCAAGTGTAAAAATCCCTGATACACATATTCATTTTTAGTTTGAAAGAGGTTTGGCCAATGTTCCATCCACTAACAGGAAGCAAGTGGGGTTCATGACAGGTACTGTAGCCAGCCACTAGGGGGCGATCCAGATGAGTTGGGTTTGGATTCGGAAACCTTCGTCACCTATATAAACTGCAGCTATTTTGTTCATTTATACACCAAAATGTCAGGCAAGTGTGAAAATTCACATAGTACAGTTCAAATGTTTTAAAATATAAATTAAAATATCGATTATTTGAGTAATGAGTAACTTTTTTTGGCAACTTTTTAATTTAATTGAATATCAAATACACCTTCTCAGTAGTTTTACACTACTGAGAAGAACAACACCCTGATTGAAGTGCACCATGGTGTGGATCACAGAGCCAGATGAAGCTGAATTTGAATGACAATTTGCACTTCACACAGTGCTCCATGTGTTCAGCTCCCATCAGCACCATGGCTGCAGTGGCTAAGCATCAGGAAAAAGGCCTTCAGCGGCATCTGGAGCCGATGACATATCTGTCAGAGCTGTTGTGGGGAAACGCTGGGGATCCACATGTCACACTCCTGGCGGACGAGTGAAGTGGTTCAGACCTCGCAGGTGTAGTGAGACGGAGGAGAGAGGAGAGACACCGAGACAAAGAGCCTATTCAGTTCTCCATGGATTAACACGTCTGAAAAGTTACTGCAGTAACATTGGCACCGTTCTTTCCTGCCCGGTTGTTATAGGATCACTTTATTGTGGTTTTATGTCCTCAGGTTGCTCATCTGTCCACACGTACATACATACATCCAATTCTAGTGAACACAATACCTGTCTGAGGGAATCATTTTAAATTTGGCACAGTCAGTCCCTTGAAATCATAGATTAGGTGAAGGTCACAGTGGCCTCACAAAGCACGTTTTTGTAATTTTGTGGTCTTGTTTAGTCTTTCAATCTTTTTTTGTTTATGTTAAGGTTCAGACAAACACTATATGGATAAAATTATTCGGAAACCTGACCATTACACCATCAGGGACTGCAATGACGTATTCAAATACATATGTAGTACTTTAATGGAATTGGTCCCCCTTGTGTAACAGCTGTAACAGCTACAGTACAACACGCCTTGGAAGAAGTGGAAGTGTTTCTATGTGAATTTGTGCCCAATCATTCAGTATTTGCACTGATATTGGACGAGAATGCTCGAAGGGGTTGAAGTCAAGTTCTTCCACACCAAACGCGTCAAACCTTGTCTTTATAGTCCATAATCATTGTGGAGTAGAAAAGGGCCTTCCTCAAACTGTCGCTACAAAGTTGGAAACATAGCATTGTCCAAAATTTCTTGTTTAGCTGAAGCCTTAAGACTGACCTTCATTGGAGAAAAGGTGCCTAAGGCCTGATTGAAACACCTGGATTCAATCCATAACAGGTGAGGCTTAATACATTTGTCCGTATAGTGTACAGATACCGATGGTGTATATGATCCTGATATTTATAGGATTAAGATTAGGTAAACTTTTTCTGTAAAATTTTTAGGTATTTGGTAACAAATTATATGTGAGACATGTTAAAATTCTGATCTGATGATGCTACAAGAGAAACATTTTAGGCTTATCAAACTTTTTGGTGTTCATCCTAGAGGCAAACCTTCCAGGAATTTTAAAGATTCTTCAGTTAAACCCAAATATCTGAAAAGTCATCATCTAAGTCAAAGTCGGATTCATGCTTCCTTGACAGTCCACTCAAAATCTGCTGAAAGATATTTCAGTCGAACCGACAGACCAAACACTGAATCCCAGTGCCGTACTTCTGACAGAAACAGCATTTTCTGTATCTCATACATCAAATAAAGCATCACATCTCTTCCGCTGTCGTTTTGTGTAATTATTCATTGTGACTCTTAGTCCAAGACCCTCACAAATCATCACAGCCACTCATAGCATACATTTCTGTTTGCCTGGTAGTTGCTTTTCTGTTAAAGACTGCGTTTATTAAGATTTTGAATTTAAGATTCAAGACATGGACCCCATGGCGGAATAGTGGCTAACACTGACGCTAACTAACAGAGAAAAGTCCCGGGTTTGCAACCGAGGGCCTTTCCGTGTGGCGTTTGCATGTTGTCCCTGTGTACGCCTGTATTTATTGTGGGTTTCCTCCCACAGTCCAAAACACGCAGAGTTTAACTGAATACTCGTAGGTGAGAGTGAGAGAGTCTCTGTCTCTGGCCCTGCGATGGACTGGCGACCTGTACCAGGTGTACCTCACCTTTGGCTCTATGTCAGTTGGGTTTAGCTTCAGTGGCCCTCATGTGGATGATAAAGCAGTGGACAATGAATGAATGATTTAAGACAGAAGATTCCAGCAGCATGTGATGTTTCGTTTGTTTTTCTTGTGTGGTATTGATTTGCATTTGTATTTTAGCAATATTTTGACTGTCAGACTTTTGAAACAGTTTGGACTTGATTAATATATGAGTTGTTTTCCAAAGTAAGCCTCTTTCCTGTTTTACTTTGTAGTTTCTCTTTCCTGTGTGTTTGTTCAGTTGTACTTCCTGTTCTTGTGTCTCTCCTGATTACCTGCACCTGTTCCTAATTATTTTCACCTGTGTCTCCATATAAACACACTTCAGTAAAAAGTCTGTTTTTTTTTTAATGTTCTTTGCCACTATCTCTTATTTCTCTTGTGATTTTCATGCAAGCTGTGCTTTCCTTTTTGTTTGACCCGAACAGGCTCAGCTTCTTTAGTATCGTTATTTTTATCCAAAGGGAGTTGAGTACATATAAATTTGTTCCACTCTTTTTCAGAGAAAATGTAAAGATGTTACTTACTCTGCTCTTGTGCTCTTCTAGAATAACCTTATTATAGAATAGACCGCGCATGTGAATTGACAGGTGTGAAAGGGAAATAAAAACAAAACAAATTGACTTTGACAAACTAACATTAAGTCAGTAAATAGAATCAATAAGTGACCTTGTGTAATTGCTTTGTGGTAAAGCTCAGAACTGCTGCGCTGTGATAATCTGCATTTAAAAGATGTATGTAGAAACTTTGATTCAATATCGGTGTGTTAATTGATTTTTTTTTTTAAATAATGGTATATATTAATGAACATTTATATTTAAATATATGTAAGAGTGTTGGGGTGAATTAAGAAAATGAGAAGTGACCGATGATATTGCAGTTACCTATAACACACATTAGCACGGCTGTATTGCATGCTGCCCTTTATGCTAAGTTTTAAGCAAGGTTGTGATAACAGTGTGTATAATATGGCATATGAAACATTATCATTGTGTTGACACATACAGTAACTTGGCTGACTATGGAGTTAAGTTGTTCCTCATGAATCTAAGGTTGGACAGATTCAATTTCACTATGTTCACAGTCCCTTCCACCTGTCTTTTACACCTAACTTGAGTTAAGAATGATTCCTAACATTTAAATAACTTCACTACCTCATTTTTATTGCACTTTTGTGACGTTTAAATGAAGGATTTCAAACATTGTGCAGCAGTCAGTCAGCAACTTCTGTGTGTCACGAGTTTGTCTTGTTTTTCTTCGGGCCAATGTCCAAAGAGAAAATAAATGATTTTACACAAGTGATTTTCAGTACAAGTGAACCAAACACTTCTTTTTCCCTTGCGCCCCAGACGAAAGCCACAATCTCCACAATTTGATAGTTGCAAGATAGTTTTTATACAGTTTATAGATTAAGTGAGTTATTTAATTATAGGGAAAATGGCGACAAACATGATACAAGTTGGAAAAACGGTGGATTTGATTAATTGATGGCAAATGCGGAGAACACACGCGTGTCTGAGACGAAGTGAAATAGTGGGTCATCCTGTGAGAGGCTGTGGGTGGAGCCATTTACAGTCGGAGCTCCACCACACACACGGAGGTGGAGGATATTTACATTTCTGTCATGAGGCAGACTGAGTCAGTTGGATCTTAGTCTCACTGCATCACTGAAGACGGGTCGTGCTGAATCAAGTGCGTGTTAGGGATTAGTCAAGTGTCCTTTTTGTAATGACGGTGATTTTGTTTTTTGTTCTTTTTTTTTTTTTATTATTATTATTATTTTTTTTTAACCTGATCAGCGTCACGTCATTTAGTCACAGTGAGCGTCCTCACACACACACAAACCCACGCCGTTATCCCCCACACGACTCCAGCGTGGATGACGGTGACACGGTGATGCTGGAGGATCCCTCTCGTCTTGTTGCGCAGGATGATACTGCAGCTCCGCTATACTGTCTCACGCTCCAACCCACCTTGAAACGGTCCCCACAGTGCTGCGTTCAAGTACTCCGAGAGAAAAAAAAAAAAAGAATAATCAAGAGAAGTTTGGTTTAGTGGCCACTGTTGAATGGAACTTGTGGAAAATTGACTGACTCCACACAAGACAAATTATTGTTACAATTTTAAGTAAAAACAAAAAATAGAGAGAGAACTTGGAGTTCCATGTTAAATCATCTGATTTAATATCATCTGATTTAACATGGGATTAAACATTTGTTGTAGATCATTTTTGTGGATTGTTGGAGTCTTAAATGTTTCTCCAAGGGAAGCAATTCAGACTGGGAGTGCATTCGATGAAACCAATTGCATATGTGTTTTCAATCGAGTGTTGCTGCACTTGACAACTGTCTGCACCAAACCTGTGGCCTTGCTGTGGTCAAGTGTAAATGGCAACGTGTTACCCTTTAAACATCATGGTGAAAAAAAAAAAGATGCCTTCAAGATGATTGAGATTAACTGCCACCACCTATATAATGATATAACCTATATATTCATGTAATGACCCCAACCTTGTCTTCATCCTTTGTCATATTTTTGTGTAGTTTGTTATACATAACCATTTTCTCCCCAAAACACTGTGCGTCTACTGAATTTGTACAAATAACAAACTAATAAGCACTCTGTACAACATACCTGTCAACATAAACAATGATGCCAAGTGGAACAGTGACAAAGTTGTGAATTATAAAAAAAAATCTAAACATTAAAGGTCACTGGTGCAGGAAGGATTCATTCAGTGGTAATATTATAAAAGTATTGAGGCCAGTGTTGAGTGTATTTTACATTGCATTATAATTATGCTTGTATTTATGTTCACACTCACTCACTCATTTTCTACCGCTTTAAGGGTTATTTATGTTTGATATTATCATATTTTCTTTTATTTTGCTGGAGCAATCACCATCACAACAAATTCAATTTGGATTAAGTTCTGATTCTGACAAACTGTACATATATAGGTACCATATCTTCATAAAATGTCCACTTATTAAAAAGCTATTTCAATACTTCAATACATATGATAATAACGACCAGCACTGCACTGAAATCCTGTCATTTAAGTTGAAGATAAAGTAAAACTCCGATTCTAAACTAACTAAACTAAAACTCCTGCAGGTTTTGAACGCACCACTACCGCCGGGTAAGTGACGGCGCGGTGGACCAATCGACGGCTGGTGCTCTGCCACGTCCACCAATGAGGCGCGTGCGGGGGCGGGACCCGCGCCGATCTAAAGGCTCTCGCTTGGTTTCACGGCATCGTCGTCTACTCTCGTCCCATTGGCGCAGGTGATCCGTCTCAGGATGCGAGAGGAGAGCGGAGGAGAGGGGAAGAGAGAGGGGAAAGCGCCGATGGAAAAGTGTCCAGGGCTCGGCTAACGGAGAACAGGAACAGAAGACCGGGCCGCTTCAGCTTGTCCTCCGGCCACTCGGCGATGAGAGCTTCGCAGAAAGGGGCACTTTGAGATATGATGAGGTTTATTTCTGGCCGGCGATAGTACTATGATTTGGTATGTGGCCACTTTGATAGCAAGTGTATTCAGCACCCGAGGAACGGCCGCTCAAGGTGAGTCGAAGTGCAGCATCTCTGTCCTCCTCCGCCTCTTCCGTCAACTTTCACCTCCTTTTTTACTTTATTCGTGTTTTTATTTCTATTTTGAAACGCTTCCTTCACTTGTCTTTTTTTTTTAAAACGTATGTGTTTTGAAAATGTCTCACTCTTTGCGTCGTGAAGTTAATCTGTGTGTTCAATCATCACCACACCTGAGTGGAGCCGGGTCGGCTGATGATGATGACATCAACGCACCCCCCCACCCCCCACCCCGTCTCCCGCTTCAGCGAGCTTTAAACGCGGTGGGAATTAATAACTCATGTTAAACCTGGTTTTATTATATACTGCATGATGGAGATGCAGGGCGGCTTTCTCAGGCTGTCTCAGGTTCACATATTGCTGGAAGGATGTGTGTGCGCGCGCGTGCGCGTGTGTGTGTGTCTTGAAGCTGCAGGACATTTTGCACTGCTGTGGTGGAAGAAAAAGTGCAGGAAGATGGTCAGTCTTTGGTGAACTGTAAGGGCAGATGCGGCGATTACGGTGCGTTGGTGTCATCAGAATGAACCTCTTCCTGGGGAGCTGTCCGTGCTGAAGTCCTACCATGGGCAGCTCTGCCCGCTAGAGGGAGCGCCTCACGAGCCGGTGCTGCATCAGTATGCATGGGAAGCACACCGTTTTCTTTCCTTCGATTCTTAATCAGCTCTTTGTGATCACGTGAGCTATTTAGTTAGACACGTTGGCCTTCGTGGCGTGATGACGTCGGGGGGGGGGGGGGCTCAAATGAAACACCTGTCTCATATGTAAATAGTAAAGGTAACAAATGGGGCTGCACAATTCATTGCAAAATCGAAATGTTCAATACATTCAAGTGCGATATAATGACGGTTTGCAGTGCTGCAGGAATTCCCCTGGCCCAAGATCTTGCTCATGAGATCTTATTTTGTCAGACACTAAAATTTGTCAGCTGAGAACCAGAAAATGGTTAGTTGCACCAACTGTGAACTGTGTCGCAAAGCTGCTTAGTTATTTTGTTTCAAGGGGTTATATAAAGATTGTCTTTATGTGGTGCTGATGGGTTTTACAGTAGTTTTTAGTCTAAAGATTTGGGTCCTGGAAGTACAAACTTGTGCAGGAGAGAAGAATTCATTTGTAATGCAGTCTCGCGTACTGTAGATGGGCACGGGGAGACATGGTGAGGAAATAGAGCTTTGAAATGAATCTCTCTGCTGCTTCAGCCCCCCTCCCTTCTTCATTTTTACTACTTGTCTTGAAGAGAGAGGTGAGGTGGAGGAAACTGGGACAATGTTTACCCTGAGCTTAAGCTCCACTGATTAGATGATGATGATCTGGTGATGAAATAAACCTGTCACAGCGTGGTTTTATCTAAATGTCATTCTTTGGTGACATCCCTCTGGTGTGTGACTGGGCTTGGCAAACAGTATATCCAATATATGTCGCCTTAAAAGGATACACCTGAGCATCGCCTGCCAGAAGGAGGAGACTTGGAGATTTTTTAAAAGAGGCTCTCTCCTCCATGACTTGGACAGGTAGCCTGGCAGAGCATGTGGATGTCTGAAGACTGTGATGGTGATTATTTGTCTTTAGTTTAGCCTGTCCCTTCAAACAGGTTATGCACATGATCCTCTTCCTGAGCTTCATGATCCTCTCAGTGCTCTACATCACGTATGTGTGTGTGTATGTGTGTGTGCACAAACACAGACGAACACATCAGCCAACTGCAGGGCATCCTTCTGGCTGAGTGCTGTCGTCTCAAACTGGCAGCTGGCAAATGGTTCAACTTTTACCAGTGAGAACCTTGGAACAGAACCAGACTGCCTCCCTTCCTGTCTGTGCTCCCCTCCCTCCCCTCTGGCTTCCTCTCTTCCTTAGCTTGTGTTATCCCTCCCTCCATCCCTTCTCTTTTCCCATCCGACTCGGTTCCCACTCTGTCATGTCATCTTCCACTTCTGCACAAACGGAACTTGGTTCCCTCCAGGTTTTAAGTAGCCTCTCTCAGAATGGCTGGGTAGCTGAGGGAAGGGAGCACAGTGGGTTGTGTTAATGGAAGCTCAGGACGTGCTCCACAGCAACCGTCTGTTACCATATGCGGACACACTCGTTTCCCATTCAAATGCATGCACACAGACGCGCAATGTTCATATTCACACACACACGTGTCAGCATGTAGCCACCCCCTTAGGGGGAGCAGTGTGCCTTTAACCAGGATGTGAACATATGCCCACTAACAGGCCGTCTGCCCCAGACTAACTTAGACTAATTATGACTAAGCTGTGAGATAAATGCCACTTGGTTGCTTTATAAATACATGTGCCATAATATGCCAAAAGGAATGAGGTGATATTCCCTGAGGTGAGGGAATATTGGAAAAAAAGTAACATTTAATCTTTGAAACAAATGTATATTGAAGCTGAAGTTCACACGCCATGACTTGCTGTGCTGTGATCAGTGAGTGAGATCATTGTGAGTTTTCACTGTGCGACTAACAAGTCAAAGGGTCACATGCTACTTGATGATTCACTTGGACCCCCATCTCTTGGGTCTTCTCTCCAAATTGTATTTGGTGACAAAAATGCAAGAAATATTAGTGAGGGAATGATGGGCAATTCCAGGTTCTATATTTCACTATAGCAGTGTTGCCTGTGATTTCTGCCATGGTTTTGATAATATTTTGCTAGTTCTTTTTTCACATCCTGTTCTTCTCTCTGCTGGACTATTGCTGAAATCTTGTTTGGGTTTTCAGCCAGCTTCATATTTCCAGCAGGCTGGAAATATGATCAAGTCAGTAGGTGGGGTTTTGCCAGTATTTTTTGTGTGTATCTTGTGACTCATTGGGGAGGCATTGGTGAACCTCTTTAATCACTTTTCTAAGGAGTTCACACACAGCAAGTGAAGACTACTGAGCAAGTGCCAACTGATTGATCTATCAACTGAAGTAAAAGACTGAAAATCACATGGTGTGATCTTGATTTAAGAATTTGTCTGCTTTTCCCACATCTGATTTGGATCTGTTGAATTCTGGTGTTTTTTTTCTGGCTTGTTTGGCTCATGTTGGCTTGTAGGAAGGCTGCAACCTCAGACCTGTGGTGCATGCTCTACTTATGTCCTTAAGTAGCTTCTTTAGCTTGGTTAGTACATTTATAGCTGCTCAGTACAAACAGTATCTAGAGAAGTGGCATTGATTGTATTAGTATTATTTAAATGCACAGAGAGATGCAATTGCAGTTATTCGACCTGATATATCTTGGTTCTTTTCACTCAGTGAGAGACCACATAAGAGTCAAGCACTCTTGCTTCTCCTGACTCATTTGTAAGTTTAAACCTAAATCTCTGTGGACTGGGCATCTTGTCATTAGAGTTTGTGGTGCAGGAGCAAAGCAGACCTTATGTGCATGTGGTTTAGTTTTGATTCAGACCTGACCAACAATGTCAGTACTTTTGTTTCTTTCATGGATATGACTCATTACTGGGCTAAAAAATGTTTTAATTTCATTGAAGAAAATTGTCTTGTCCTACTTGCACTGTATGAAGTAATGCAGACACATGGCTGATGAAAGTAAAGGGCAGCACAACGCCAGACAGCACGACTGTTATCTGTTGGCAGCTGCAGATACTCTTAGCTCTGGTGTCCGGTGCTGACAGCACTGTCAGCATCCTGGCAGGAGAGACACTTCACTGTGTAGGATTTGACCAAGGTGTCAACCTTTACTTTGGCAACACATGACATTGGAGCACACAAATGTGGTGCAATGTTCAATTTAGCACATCAGTGCATAATAAATATTGTGTGCTTGCAGCAGTTCCATCTGACAATTTTAGCAGTATTAGAAACATCTCTGGGTCACATGGCTACTCAAATACAGTGTGTCAACTGGAAGCAGTGTGAATGTCTCGCTAAAATGTACTGTATGAATGTAACCTACTTTTTTGCACAGTATCTTCATCTAGTTTCAAGTGTTTTTGGTCATTGAGTCTATTACAAACCACTTAAGAATAATGATCTACTGACTCAATAACTTTTATTCATGATATTAATTTTTTTTGTGTTGATCTTCTACTCTGATTGGAAGCGTACTGCGTTTGTGACCACTTGTGCTGGTGAAGGGTTGGATCCTGAATGCTTCTGGGCCATATTTACATTTGGATACATTTCTGCTCCAATTACAGTCTGATGCCTCAGTGCAAATATCACCAAGATTCTTTGTCTGACTGAAATCGGGACTCCAGAAAACCTTTTAACTTATTTGTGATTTAGTGACGAATTCTCCCAAGTCAGAGAATGTGTATTTTTGGATAAACTGTGTGTAAATGGAGCTGCCAAAGAAGCACTGGAGCCTAATTAATTTTATTCCCAGAAACTTTCCTCATGTCTCTGTTTTTTTGATGATCCCTACAGTATGATCACTTAATGAGTGCTCTCCCTGTAAGTGGGTGGCTGCCTGGCAAAAACAAAGCTGCTGACCAAGAAAAGGGAGACTCGCGTCTCATTAACACCATGGATTCAAAACGTGTGGGTGTTCAGCTTTTTCTCACAGTGGGATGCCTCTTCCCTGGTCCTGTCCTCTGAAATCTAGAGCTTTATTGATCTGATGCTGATTTAAGTTGTAGCACTGCACATAAATATACTACATTAGATTGAGTACCACAGCTGTTGGCATGCTGCCAGGCTCCCAAAAGTTTTGAGTGCCATGATCAAAAGCTCTGTTTTGACTGAAGAGTTGGTGAAATGAGAGATTGTACATAAGTTAGTCAATGGAATTATGTTGTCCAAAATAAGGTTCTAATGGAGAGGAAGGACAAGCTATAAAGTCAACCTTTAAAAGGGTACTGTATTTGTCAAGGCCAGATTAATATACTGTAGTTCTGGGATTTTGGAACTTTGGACAAAGTACATTTAATATGAAGTAAAATCTTAAGAGTCATTGACAATGGCACCAATTTCTCATTCCATCAATCAAAAGCCTGTTTCTACAAAGTAGTGTTGATGGATTTAATTTAATATAAGGTATCAAGTGGCACAGTGGTGTGGCTTCTATAGGGTGGAGATACAAAAAAAACACTTATGTGTGTCACTTTGGGGAAAAAATCAGCTGTTTTGGTGCAGCCTGCTCTCAAATAAAGCTTATGATTTTGGTCACAAATATTCCCATCCCAAGAAGAAAGAACATAGATTGTCCTCCACTGTTGTTCTTTGTTTACTGTGCCATTTATTACTTCTGGTATGAGGTGAAGGAAAGGATCTGCTCATGATCCAAAACATACAACCTCATCTGTGCAGCAGCTGTGTTGGCTGCAGCAGAACAAATTCTGAAATTGACAAAATAATTGCCAATTTGCAAAGAAATGCTTCCAAAATAATCATGAGGAAAATAAATCTTGCGGCAAGACGATGACCCAAAACTGCCGTTGTTCACAAAGACCTAAACCAACAAAGCAGCGTCTTAACTTCTGAAAAGAAGCCAGAAGGATGGGAACTGCAGCACATGAGTGGGGGAGCATCACAAATTAAGTTTAATGAAAAGGAAGTCGAAGTGAATATTTTAGAATGTCTTTGAAAAAAATGAAGAGAATCTTTCATTTGTTTAAATTTGCAGTCTAATTTCAAACAGTAAAGCAAAAGTAGATTAGCCTTTACAAGGACAGTTGGACCATGGCAAAACTTCAACTATGTACAGTGCTGCTGCACTCTTCACCAGGGTAACAAACTAAAAGTGAGATGCAAACAGTTTGGAACAGGATACAGAATATATAGAGGAAACTACATCATACAAATATCTTAACATGATGATACAATATGTTTTCTTATGTCTTTACTGTTGGCTCATGTTGAGCAATTAAATCTGCTGTGGACAGTTACAGCTTCACCTACAGGGGAAACATTCTTTAACAAAAAAGTAGCAGCCATATTTCCTGGGGCCAATGGCACAATTCATTAAAGTCACCAAGCTTAAAATGTCAATCAAACTGGTATTTGGGTCATGTAACAATAGCTGTGTCTCAATCCAGTGTCTGGATCTTTCCAAGTGCGGACTCGTCATCCAGATGTTGTCTAAGTGCGTCACCCCACTGTGTCGTGGGCTGTTTGAACTGACATGTGAATTGTCCATGAATTGACAAATGCCCGTTTTGAAGGATGCATTTTTGTGTCCTTCATGGGTGAGGCTATCCCAGATATTTTCTTTTCTTTTTTTGTAAACCTTTTAATTACAACATGAGTACAGACTTTGTGGATAATTGATAATTGTAAACCCAATACAAGTGCAAATAAAGAATTAATAAATAAAATAATCTCCAAAATCTAATTTCCATCTAATTATGATAATGATATGTTGGAAGCTTTTGCATAATTTCAAATTGACAGGGACTCAATACTCAATAATTTCAACTCATTCTTCATATTATTTAAACATGATTCTGAAGAATTTACATTTATTATATTACATGTAACAAAAAGCTTAACCAGGTTTATTTGGCCTGGTCAAACCTGTTCTAATACTTCATGTCAAATGATCTGCTGTGAATAATTAATATTAATTATAGTAGAGTTGACTGCAATGGCTGAATAGTTGTTGTGGAACGTATAGGATTAATAATTAAGAAATGGAAAAGACTGAGAGATTGTTGTAGATCATAGTCAATTTTATATCCAATCTGTCTTGATTTAATTATAAAGTCCATTTAAAACAACACAGTTGACCAGAGTGCTGTACAGTCATAATGCAAATCATTTAAAATAAAGCACGAACAGAGCACAACTCGCATTCAAACAAAACATGAGACATAACCCTAACCCTTTTGAGAAATTATTCTACTTCATATGCCTTTCTGAAGTTTGCGATCACCAATAAACCTGCCTAGAATACCAGGTAACTCCTATCTAGACTTGAGTCAGTTTGTGTCAAAGGTCATATCTATCTGATAACAGTATGTGACGAGAATGAGAACAGACGTATCAGAACCCAGCTTTTTGCCTACATGCATGTGCTTGTGAGTGTTTTCTTCCCACAATGGCAGCACAGCAAAATTGAACTACGGAGGAGAATGTCCTCCTAGAGATAAATGTCACCCTCTCATTAGCATTCTAAATTCCCCCTGTAGGCGACCAATAAAGTTACATCTTATTTTACTATGTCCCATTTCAATAGAGTGGTTTTATAAATGGGATGTTTTCTCTCCTTGATGAAGAAACACATAAACTGGTATTTTTGTGCGTGCATACGTGCCTTATGAGAGGACGGTCGTGTTCAGATTCAAGACATTTGCTGTCATGAATGTAAACTGTCAAATCTGACGTGCAATGATCTCGATTTGAATCAGATTTGAAGAATGAGGCTCATAATCTGAACATAGTCTATGACTTAATGGTATTTATTGCTGATAAGTTTCACATTTTAAGTAAAATATACAGGGGTTGGACAATGAAAATGAAACACTGGCCAATTTAGGTTTCATGGCTAAATTTCACCAGCCTGGTGGCCAATCTTCATTGATTGCACGTTGCACCAGTAAGAGCAGATTGTTAAGGTTCAATTAGCCGAGTAATAGCACAGTTTTGCTTAAAATATTGCAATGCACACAACATTATGGGTGACATATCAAAAGAGGACAAATTGCTGGCGCATCTGTGACCAAGACAGCAAGTCTATGTGATGTATCAAGAGCCACGGTATCCAGGGTAATGTCAGCATACCATCAAGAAGGACGAACCACATCCAACAGAAGTAACTGTGGACGCAAGAGGAAGCTGTCTGAAAGGGATGTATCCAAAAAACATAAAAACCACAGCTGCCCAACTCACTGCAGAATTAAATGTGCACCTCAACTCTCCTGTTTCTACCAAAACTGTCCGTCAGGAGCTCCAAAGGGTCGATATACTGTACATGGCTGGGCTGCTATAGCCAAACCTTTGGTCACTCGTGCCAATGTCAAACCAGGGGTTTCAGTTTCATTGTCCGACCCCTGTATTTGTTTTTAATACAGAAACATACATATGAATAAATGGTGTGAATTTGGGAATAATTCAGAGGACAACTTTGATGTCCATTCAATCAGGACAATGTGATTTAAACAAATTAAATTGAGGAAGGACCTATTTAACAGTCCAAACCGTGAGCATTTGCTTATTTTAATGCTATCAATGTCACATTGTCAACACCACACATTCTCACTGGTTAGATGTGTACTAGTTGCAGCAATATTTCATTGCTGACGTGAAAACTACATTGACTGGATACGTGTGGAAATAATCACATGAGAAAAACACATTGCTTGTTTAAAGGCCTAAATGCATTTGGATTTGTCTTCGCCCTCTGAGGTTTATCTTGGCGAGGGAGCATGTTTGTTGATCTAGTGTTGCCTCTCTGTGTTTCTTCAGTTATACGTAAAACTGTTGAGAAGGGAAGAGACTTTGAGTTTGGGTCCACAAGTGTATTTCAGCATAAAGACATAACCACTTGGGTTGCTTCTTAAATTGCATGAAGGTAATTGCTGTGTTTTATTAAGTTTTATCCTCTTCTTTTTCACATGACCTTTATGGTGGAGGCGTTCTGGGTTATGTCACATCAGTATAAGAAGTCACATTCTCCAGTTAATGTTTGTTGACGCAATCAAGCTCATGAGAAATTAGGTTTTTCCAACTTAATATGAGGAACTTGGGAGGAGACATCTTGGGAAATGACAGCTTTTTCAACTTTTCAACACCGAGTTACATAAAAGACGACATTAATGAGATTCTACATTGAATAAATTTGCATTTCTCAGTTTGCCCTTGGTCCAGTACTGTATACATGCCGATCATCTATGCCAGCATGCATTTGTGCTCCATATAATGGACAGGCTGGTGTGGAGTAAGAAACTTTTTAATTAGAGATGCGTTGTTGAGTTTTATTACAGAACACGGCAATAATGTCATGCATTGCAGGTGTCTAGTCTTATTAGTCTCATAGTCCAAACATTACTTTGTAATCAAAATATCAAAGCGTGTAATAGAAGCTTGTGTGTTGAGCTACTAAATAATGAAACACGCAATATGTCTGTAGGAGTTTTTCCAGCTCTCGGTTGAAGGGCTTCACCATGTACACTTGTCAAAAATGTTGTCAAAAGTTGGCTCATGTTTGACCGCTAGAAAGTGTGGTGGTACCCTTTAAATTATTATTATTATTATTGCAATCTGTACTATTGTTTATGCAGTGAACTTAAAATGAAATCCTCAGGATACCACAAGATATGACATTGTGTAGTTTTTCATAAATTGCTATAAATATAAAACACACCTGATGACTGTGGTGCCTCTCCCTTTGTTGACACAAATACCAGTTAGAAATAGTTTTTACTTTAATTAAGTTAACATCAGTCCACTACCATCTTTATACCAGGGTGTGAACACCTGACAGTCGAGATTGATATAGATGGATATAATCCCCTCAGCCAAGCAGTGACAATTAGGAGGGATTGACATTCTCTGATGACTGAGGTTGATCTTCAAATACAGGAATATGGACAGGAAAACCACTTAGAATCAAATTGAATTAGAGTGCAAGGTACTTTGATTGGTAGGCCAAATGATTTGGTTTCCAAACAGTTTTTTATGATATTGTAGTTTTTTTCCTAGTAAATATGATGGAGAGCCAGGAGGAAGAAAGTAGTGAAATGAAATAGTAAATTGTCTAACCAGTGATTATTGAAAATTTGAGTTTAATTCTGGATTTTTGCTTTTGTTGTCCCATAATGTTCCTTTTTAAAACTAATTTTATTAATTCTATTGTTTCTGACTGGTTTATCACTGTCAATGCTGCAAATCACCTTGTAATGTGAATTTTGAAATATTTTAATAATTTTGCCATTGTTCACCCCTACATGTAGTTTCTATTTTTACTTTGTCCTTTACAGGAATACCATTTTGTAACATGAAGTTGTGGGTGAAATAAGTAGTTTTCTTTACCAAATGAAAGACATAACAGTACATTATTTCCCTGGTATGCACCTACTAGTTCACACTTATAGATTAACAGATGTACACAGTAATTCAGTTTTATTCCACTTGGTGGTTGGGATCAGACTATGAAGGACAGAGTTCAGAAGCATAACAAATATTAATGAAGATTCAGTTTCCTTAATCTATTTTTTTTTTTTCAACAAAGCTATGCTTTGACATATTTGCAGGACTGCTCTGTGGCTGTCTACTGAGGATTTATTTAGTTGAATATTTGGGAGTATTTAGAGAAGTGGTTCTCAAACTTTTTTATACCACGAACCAACAGAGAAAATATTGAACTCTTGAAGTAACACCATTATCACCAACGTTAAAATATAGTGGCGTAAACCGGCCGAGCAAAGTCAGCTACAGACATTTCACAGAAGGCAGATTTATTCCTAACAAGATAATTTGCTCTCTCATCCTCACATATACATCAGACACTGAGATTATTTTTGTTAATTACTTCATTTTCTACACACTTCAGTCACCATTCCTCAACTCCACTCTGATCACACACCCTGGTAAAGTATATTACTATACGAGAGGAAGCCTGTCTAAAATTGGTTTGAGAAGAAATTAAAAGTACATTTTTATGATTTTCAGTGGCAAAAGTTTGCCCTGCTGTGGCAGGACTTTATCAGTCAACTCTCATGTTCTCCCAATTTCAGTCTAGTATAATTCTTCTGCCATCAAGCCATTGCATGGCTTGTCTGGAGTCTCTCACAAGGTTCAAGGCAAATCCTTTAGCTTTTTAACAAGACTATTATGACACAGTGTAATAAACTTTCTGGAGTAATCCTGACATTGTTCATTGTGCAGTAAATGCACTCTGCTTCTAGTTTGGGTTTGCAGCCAGTCGCGTTCATCCAAAGTGCTCAAAGAAAAGCCTTTGACAGCATATGTCCGATCTCCTGCTTCGCGATCCCAGTGTCCACATTCTACTACTGCTTTACTTCTGTGCTTCTCAGTCACTGTTACTGAAGTGGACACATGTTCACTGGCACTGTCAGGAAGGGCGTCGGTTAGATAGATGAGTCAACAAAGTGTATTGACTTCACCAACCGGAGCAGTGTGGCTCACTTGTGGTTAGCAGTGTCAAGGAGTTGGAATTGTCTGAGTTACCAAATTTTACCAAATAATGGTCCTGATTACAGTACAGGTTTGGAATACTATTGTTTTCAGAGATCCTTCCTTCTCACATACACGTTGGTTTCTCTCCTCTGTACACACTCTCTGATTATTGTACTCCATTATGCTCCCTCCACCCTGACCAGCCTTCCTGAGCTGGCTGGCCTCCTGCCCTGTCTCATTTTACAGCCTGGCCTTCTGATGCAGCACAGTCAGCTTCCTCCACACCGACTTCTCCAGACCCATTAAACATTCATTGGATAAAGACATATGATTCCTCACTATGGCCGCAGCTGTGCTAGTTTAAATTCATTTCAAGATTAGGTTTTCACCCTGACACTGCAAAAAACAGAGAAAATGCCATATACATGGTTAGAAACACAAACGCAGTAGACAAACTTATTACATTGGTGATACATGGTTCCCTACTGACCGTATAGCAGCATTGTTGAAGTTCAAGCATTTATACAAGTTGCAGTACATACCACAGATAAATGCCTGCTGTGGCTGTTAATATTAAGAGCATATTTACTCTGATCTTTTGGTTTTTATTTATATGTATTGCTGTAAGGCCAATTCATGTTTTCCACCTCCGCAGAAGTCCGCTCTGGTCCATGTGACATAAATGTCAGGCAGTGTGTGCAGATCAAATCTAGTTAATGTGATGAATGGAAATTGGAAAGGAAAGAAAAAAGGAAAAAGTTGGTTTTAAGTCAAATGATCATAAGCATTATGTGTTATAATGTAGAGTATACTGCAACTATTAAGGAGAATGATACTCGATACAGATTGGTATTGAATTATTGTCCAGTTGTGAGTCAAATATGGATGTATTTTAGATTATAGCAGAGTAAAATTACCTTTTGTGGCATCGCGATGGTGACTTGGTATCATGATATGTCGGCCATCAACAATGGATGAAGACATCACTTAGCTGCCCTAGCAGATAATCAGAGAATCAAGTCTCAGGTCTCAGGTCTGTTTCACTACTTGTTACTACTTGTTTCACTACAACTGTAGCCCAACACCAAGAAATCTTTGGAGATGTCATTGCAGGAGGAGAAATACAGTACCCGTTGCATATTAATGATGAAAAAGAAAATGCTCTGACACACTGAACCATCACTGAAGTGTTGCACAAACTGAGTACCACCAAACTAGTTTACTTGAAGACTGTGATCAAACCAGCTGGCCCCCTAATTAGCAGTTATGTAATGGCAAAGATGAAATAAAAATGCACTCCACAGCTCCCACTGTCATTATTATAGTTCTACAACTGTAGTGTTTTCTTCTGTGGTAATTACCCTGCTTCCAATCCATCTATCTATTCTGTTTAAACTGTTACTCAGTCTAAATAATTTTCTTTTTAAATTATAAACATGCCTCAGTGAAAGTCCTCTTTAATCTTTACTTACATAGATTGTTATAGGAGTGGAGCACAGGGCAAATAGAGTGCCATTTCAGTTTACTTTAGAGAACTCGAGTTTAACATTAAATATATACGGATTACTGTTGCGATATCAGAGAACAGTGGGTAGGACTGGCCAATTATTTCCAAATCAAAATCCCAGTTTGAAGCAATGCAATTACGAAATCACAGAGGCTGATTTTTTTTTTTTTATTATTATTCACTGGTTTTATTTTTTTAATGCCTGGTTAGTACCCTCTAGGTAGGTTTTGGATAATAAAAGAAGCTGCTCTCTAGTGTCTTTTATCAGACTTTTGCAAGCTCTACAAAGCTTACTAAATAAATGCTCATCACAAACCCATGGTAAGTATAGACAGTAGATCCACTTCTCTTATTCTGAGCTTTCAACTGTATTGTCCAGGGAGGGATTGCACTGAAAGGTTAAAAATAAGATCTAGGCTCAGTGTTTGACTGGATCTTCCAGACATTCTGAACATGACTGATTATAACTCTGCTGTCAAGATGACAAATACAGTGCACTCGTAACGATTCAGCCACTGTTGTTGAGTGGTGTGTCGCGTCCACTCTAACTGATCTCTGTTGCCTTAATCTTAAATACTATAAATACTGGGCTGCAGTGTTTCTCTGACTAACAGCATCTCGATGCTGCCAGAGTGTGGGTCTATTTCTGTTGTTTTTTTCTCTTTTCTACCAGAATGCAAAGTTGATACTGGAAGAGAGGTGGTATGTTATCATGACCTGTTATTTTCTTTAGAGAAAAGACACTCAGGCTTGTAATGCATTCTGGCTGCTGAACAGATGCAGAATGTTTGTGTGTGCACCATTCTTGGCAAAAATGCAGCAGCACATAGTCAGCGTATAAAGATTGATTTACAGAGAAACCATAGGTTGGTTTCTTGTAGATGCAAAAGTGGAAATATTATGCCTTTTTTTTCAGTATTTTTTTATACTGTCTGCCATGTTAGAAAGCATGGAGAGCTCTCCCATTTCCCAGAAATGACTAGTCAGCTTTTCAGAGTGATACTTGTGTAATTTGGAGACAGCATTATGGCCTGAGCAGATTTTTTACATAGAGGTTGAAAATAGGCGTCGGAGAAATATTCGGTTAAAAACCTTTAATACAAGTATAATATGTCCACTTTAATGATTGTCAAATAATTAATGAAAAAAAAGATTTTTTTTTTTCTTGTTCATTTGTGAGCACTCATGAACTCTAGCGTCTGCTGATCCACCCACAGTCATCTGACCTTAATTCCAGCCAGTCAACGGGAGATAAGAAGCTCTAAACACGTCCTCGTCCTCAGACATGACAAAATCAGAGACTCTCACAACATAGCAGCCTGAAATAAATATCTTAATTTACTTTATGAGGACTTGATTTTTGTCCCATAAGGAAGACAAGTCCTCATAATGTGACTGTGTAAATAGACTTAGGTCCCCACAATATAAGGAATACAAGGTACACACACACTGCTCTTTGGAGACCCAAGTAACTTAAGCAGATGCTTTTTCTGACTTTGTTAGTTAACGCAGATGCTTTTTCTGACTTTGTCAGTTAACCGTTCCATTTGCTGGGATGTTACATCTTCCAACTACTGATTGGCAGAAAAACCATCAGCTGGATCAGATCAACCATGTACTTGTGAGCAGGGATGCACACACACATATGACATACTAACAAATTGGAGCCAAATGTTAAAATCATCAGCACTAATATAAAAGTATTTTCAGTAACAAGAAGTACACCCAATAGTAAGAAGTAACACATTTAAATATACACTGGCTCCTTTAAGTGTATGCATAGATTATTCAGTTTTGCCATAACTACCTTTCATGCTGCCATGCCTTTGTCTGGTAATTGTCCCGATGCTGACGTTAAGAATTAGATCAAGTAAAAGTGAGTCACTAAAAAAGACAGGAATATTGAATAAGATACTTAGTGGTCATTTGGACAGCAGCAGCATGACGGAACTGGGTGATGTGATGTTAGTATCGGGCTACGTAAGACTCCACTCACCTTGACCTGTTCTGTTTACATTGATTTATAAATTGAAATTGCACCCAGTGTTTAAAACATTTGAAAATCAACTTTGTTGTCCATTAGTATAAATACTATAACAACCTAATATTTTCCAGCCTTGGACCTCATGCTGCAGGATGGAAGCAGCGTGTTTCACCCTAGGAAGATCTCCTTTGAATTACAAATGATAAGCAATGCTTGGAACCAGAATTGGGTCATGTCTCCCACCCTTTGGTGAAGTATTAGTGTTTTAAGCCACCCCGGTGGTGGGTTGGTTCCAATGAGGATTGTAGCACAAACACAAAAACAAAAATGAGCAATATAGTTTCCCTAAGCACACCATCGAAGCAAAATCTCTTTAATGTGGATGTTGGTTTCTGTTTTAACTTGTAATTTAAACACACTGCTGTTCAGTGTTTTCTCACTCTTCAGGTTGCATGTGTTGCACATTATGCTTTATTGATCTGAAAGTGTAGTTGTCTTTGGTCCCACAAGGGATAAAGAAGCTCTTTATGGCCTACTCTAATGCCTTTGATGTGATTTTTATTCTCTCTTTGGGTTTTTTTATTTTGCTCAGTGATTCAGTCTGTTTTAGCTCAAGTTCATTTTAGGATCTTGTTTATAATTTATAGTATAAGCATGCAACTAACGATTATTTTCATAATTGTTGAATCTGTCGATTATGTTCTTGACTAATCAATTAATTGTTTCGTCCATAAAATGTGAGAAAATATAGTTTACCAAACCTCGAAATAATGATAGTCTCCAATAACCTGTTTAGTCCACACACAAGAATTATTCAGTTTTAATTATTTCTTACATTACATTTGTTACATGGAGCAAATAAATCAGAAAATGTTCACATTTAAGAAGCAGAAAAATCTGAAAGCCTGTTTTAATTATTGAAAAAAAATACTCAATAATTATCAAAATAGGTGACAGTTAATATAGTAATTGATTAATAAACAAATAATTGCCCTATTGTAGTACAGAAGCCGGTGCATTGTTTTTTTCTTTTCTTATTTGATGTGTACTAACTGACTCTGTTCTGTGAACAGTTTTCTTTTGTAGATTCTGCTTAACTTTGAGCCTAGAGATTTAAGTGTGGAGAATTTGGTGACAGATGGTGGAGTTAAGAAGCAGTGATGGAAAGAAAGGGGATATTATTCATTCCCTAAATTTTCCTCATGCACCACCATGAGACTGTAGTACCATGAGGATGACATTTGTGGTGGCGAGTGAAATTGCTGCTTTGTTGAGTGGGGGTGAAATAAAACATAAAGGAACAAATAAATAAAAAAGGAAAAACTGGTTGGGGTCAGTCAATACATTTGCTTATACAATGCAGAGCAATACAGTGATATAATAAAATCATAATACAGTGATTCTGTGATAATTGATATATTGTGAAAATCCTGTATACTATGACATCTGGTTAAGAAATGCCCCAAAATAAGTAAAGTGTAGGATTTTGAGGCAATGCATTCTTTGCACTATCCCTCTTTGTAAATAGAATGGATGATTTTAGGGCTGCAACTAATGATTATTTTACTTATTTTCTTAGTCCAAGTACTTGTCCAAAAACCAGAATTATCAATTTATAGTGATTTCTTTATGTGGAACAGAGAGATCAGAAAATACCAGTACTTTTACCAGCTGAACAGTTTAGAGCTTGTCTCCATTAAAAACAAGACCCATAAATGGATTAATCTATTATGAAGAGTTGGCAATTGATCAATTGATTAGCCATTGCAGCCCAAATTAAAAGAAATTAAATGCAAAGTAAAGGCAAAAATAACAAATAAATAATATTAAGCCTTTTGCAAGATCACAACAAAATTAAGAGGTCTAAGCTAAACCGAGAGACATAAGAAGTCCATGTTGAAAAGAGGTGTCTTTGTTCTGTGTGTTAGCCCTGTGATAAATGTCATGGCCATGAATCATGAATCATGAAGAAGTTATATTGGGGACTTAAATATGTCAGGAGCCACTTTACATCACCATCCATCCATTATCTACCACTTTATTCTCCAAATGAGGGTCACAGGTCTGCTGGTGCCAATCCAAGCTGACATAGGGCAAAATGCAGAGTACAGCCTGGACAGGACGTCAGTCCATCACAGGGTCAACACATAAAGAACCATTTGCTCTCACATTCACACCTACGGGCAATTTAGAGTGTCCACTTAAGCTCTGCATGTTTTTGGACTGTGTTAGGAAGCTTGAGAATACACACACATACATGGTGAGAATATGCAAACTCCAAAAAGAAAGGCCCTTGTTGCGACCAGGTTGCGAACCCAGGTCTTCTTGCTGCAACCATATTTTTTAAATTAAAAGACTGACAGTGGGCACCGGTAATAAAAATGACACCCAGTAGCGACAGAGGCGTCTGTTTCTGATCAGCCTATTAAGTGGCCATTTTACTGTATATTCTACATGTATGCTTCCAGTCAACGGAGCCCTGTCTTGCCCAGCAGCATTATTAATACCTCCATTAATTTCACAGGCCTGATGTTTTATTACCACCATGACTTGAGTTCAACTTTAGACTAAGATACAGTAAGAGTAAGTGCAGGTGCAGGCATGCTTAGCTGTATGATAATAAGCAGGCCTTGCTATTGTCATCAATAATTGATGTATTGTGTAAAAAACTCATTCATTTTTCATTTTTTGGTTGGCTCTTAGCGGACTGGGCCAGTTGTGGCTGCTAGACCAGTGCCAGGAACGAGCCCAGGGAGCAGCTGTGACAGGGACACCGACGCTTGAGTGTCCTCTTGGTTTTAAGTGCCAACACATAGTGTCAGATTAAATAGTATGAGTGTGTTGTGCTATAGTCCTAGTGTTTCTTTATTCCATTTCAATGAATCTTCATGGACGGTTTCATTTGTCACCTCATAAGTATAGAGAAGCATTTCTCTGTAAGGCTGTAAATTGATAGTGAGTCTGTGTGTACTGTCAGTATCGCTCTATACGCTCATATTTGCTCTGTTATGCCCACATATCTATCATATCACTTGTACCGCTCTTTGGTAGAGGAGCAGTTGATCTTTGATTGCACCTGGAAGCAAAAAAGCACTTAATAAAATTGGAAAATAAAGCTCTCAGTGTCAGTTCAAAAAGAAAGATGGTTCTTATGGTGATTTCCTTCTCATGGGCTGCTTTCGGGTGTCATCTGTGATTTCCTTCTCATGGGCTGCTTTCGGGTGTCATCTGTGATCGACTTGTATAAACTGAAGCTCTCTTGTCCAAACAGTTGTTTTGTAACGGAGAACTTTTCAAGCCACCCTACCTTTTATGTCACGGCGTATGCCTTACTGCCCCCCCCCCCCAACTGTCCCATGGCTGACAAGATCAAGGTCTCTTAACTTCTTGAAAACGGCTTCAGTCGACACATGCATTGTCTTTGGTGGCTGCTCTTTATATGGAGACCCACTTTTTAAAGTTGTCGATCACCACTCAATTCACAATACAAGAGCAAATTTGTTCTATACTAAAAAAAAAAAAAAAAAAATCTTACTATTTTGTTTACCAACAATGTTCCAAGATACAGTATTTTTAGAGATTATATATTTCAATTTTTTATGCCTGTAATAATTCTTGATTAAAAGATTCAACAGTTGTTTTTGGTGACTCAAAACAATCTCAGTGGAAACAACTGACCTAGTCTCTGGGATTGGGATTATTGACATAAATGAAATGTAACCTTGCTATTACAAGTTCAGTATCAGTCATGGATAATGGATATTTCCCCCCTTCAAAATCATTTAATTCAAATAACACCTACATTTTCCTATTTTTATTTAACTGACATTGAAATACAATATAATGATTCTGATAGTGTGTTCAATGTAGCGTGATTTTGTTTTTATGTCTTTGCTTACATTGGTGTGTGTGTGTGTGTGTGTGTGTGTGTGAGTACACCTCAATGATTTTTACCTTACAATAGTACCATCCCCTGGGTCTTTGATTGTCAATGACTTTAAACCCTTACGGATGGTACGAGTAGGTGCTTCTGTGTGTGTGTTTGGGAGAATCAGCTCCGTCTCTCTTCTGTCTCCCTCTCCATCTCATCAGTTATAAACAGTGAAGTCATACTTTCCAAAGGGCTTCTTTTTTTTATCTGCAGTGATGTCACCAGCAGCCAATCAACATGTAGCGCTGACTGAGGTAGTGTCTATGTGTGAGTGGGTGTGGGGGGGGGGGCACCTCTGGGAAAAGCACACTCGCTCTGTTATTATCTGGTTCTGTCGGCAGCATGAGAGCGCACAAGCACATCAAATGACAACTCCACATGCTTCCTCTGATACACATCACTGATGTGTGTGTGTGCGTGTGTGGAGTATGTATGCATGCATATATATATTTATAATATGCATGCATACATGCTCCATGCACAATCTTTCATACGCGATGTGAGACGCATGCCATGTGAAAGTCAGATGCATGTATTAATCATGTGCTCACAGATAGTCCATTAGTGTACATGATATTTCAACTGCAGTGTTCTGATGAAATAGTTCATGTCGATGCTGCTGGGTTTGTAGGAAACCCACTTTTCATGGGGTTTGTTTCTTGATATCTGCACGTGTATTTATGCCACCAGACGCATTCACTTAGGTCTAATCCTAAGATTAACTTTTAGATTATCCACAGAACCTTCAACAGTCCAAGGTGACTAGAAACTTTTTCCTTCGTTGCTTCAGCCCTAAAATGCAGTTAAAAGCTAAGGCTGAGAAGTCAGTTAACACTGCTGAGAATTTACATGTGGCCTTGGAACCGATTTTCAGTTATTACAGCAATATAATTTGTTTGGTGTGCTCTACAGAGAGCACATTCTGGTAATTGCAAAATGGAGAAACAGCAATTGTTGGGAGTGAGGCTGATCAAAATGTCTTTCACTGAGTCTCTTTGTCGTCTACAACCTTTTCTTGTTGTCACATGCAGCAAATACTGTTTTTTGGCCATTTAAAACATTAGAGATGAGTCAATACAGAAGCATTTTCCTCCATACAGTATAATGAATTACAATGATAGTCTGTAGATCAATCTTTTAAGTATGACCAATCTGCTGTATTGTCTTCAAGTGTGTACATTTTATTTGAAATGTGTTAAGTCAATGTTTTGCCACAACCCAAAGTAATCAGGCATTTGGGGACCAACTGAGCAACCAGTCTGCCGTATGTGTGTCCACAGCAAAGATGCAAATTCTCCGCCAGCATTGGATCATCCCAGATTGAATCGTCACACTTGCAATCTCCATGCAATATTTCTGAAGTTGTGATAGGGATTATATACTGTGTGCTATGATATTTATGTTGAACTCACCATGGAGTCACACTGAGACTAATTGCGTAGGTCAGCTCAGGAGAACTTGTGCTCACTACTGATATTGCTGATGTTAAGTTTACACAGCATGGGTCTCTACATTATTCCTCCTGTTGAAACTGAGTGGATTAAAAGCATATTCACTTGGGTGTACAGATGAATTTCACTGATCAATGGAGGAAAAAAAAGGGCTCCAGTATTCAAGGTGTTGGTAATATTTTACAGCAGCATACTTGTACTGTACTTTGCTCCACAATATAGCAATAAAACAAAAATGTAGTTGACAAAGTGATTGAGTCCTGTCGGTTCCCAATGCCGACAACTTGCACCGTTAGCCGTCACTAATGAGAAGGGTAGGCAGGCAGTAAGCCGTCATCTGTGCTCCTGCCTGGCTTCCTTACAGACCACAGAGGGATGAACAGTGAGAACATCTGATTAGGCACATCGACTGGTAAAATGCTACTACAGCAGGTTTCCGCTCATAAAGCCCAGCTACATAGTAATTAGCCTGGGATCGATGTGGCTGTCCAGCAGCAAGCCCACAGATGCACAATTCCACTGAGCTGAATGAGTGGATTTTTTCAGGGAAAGGTCAAAGGGCCCTTTTGCTTTTTGATGTTTTTGTTTGCCCTCACTCTGTCAGGTGAATGGGATAAATAGCTTCTACTGAGGTACATCACATTAATATGTCTGCACGTATCCTTCACTATACTGCTCTCAACCCATTGGCCTAGGTTCTGTATGGGATTTGTCACGGGCTGATCGATAGAACCTGTGGCTTAACACACTTATGTTATCACACAAAGTCTCGCTCCCTTGGTGAATTCCTATTGATTTCCAAAGATTGCTTTCTCTAATGTGCATGCTGGTGTTTCTGTTTACTAGTGGAATCAGCTTAACAAACATCTAAGGTGTTTACTTCAAACCGACTGATGTTACTAAAGTGTAAAATTAAAGAATCAGGCTTGTCGATGAAAGGCGAGGGATTGAGAGTCACTGGGCAAGAGGTGAACAAGTGGTTTTTCCACTTTAACATTTATATATATTTTTAATTTGATATAGATGATCAAAAAAACAATAACAGCATCTGTATAAAGAGGAAGTATTAAGTGTAACTGGATGTCAATATTTTCATCTACCATATGTGTGTTAATTGCTTCACACTGTCATCTGTACATCAAATGTGTAGGTTAAGGGTTTGGTTGTGAGCTCACAGACTGCACGTGACCTGATGGCCAGGCTGACCCATGCGTACTGTTCCCCCAGGTGCCCACGGAGTGCGAGAGGAGCCCCAGTTTGTGACGGCACGTGCAGGAGAGAACGTCATCCTGGGATGCGACGTGTCCTTCCCCCTAAATGGCCAGCCCTATGTGGTGGAGTGGTTCAAGTATGGAATGCCCATCCCGTTCTTCATCAACTTTCGTTTCTACCCTCCTCACGTGGACCCAGAATATGCTGGTAAGAATAGTGACCTCTTTCGCAGTCGGTTAAATAAAACTCTCTGCCGTCTCATCTGAGGATATGGGAAAAGTCTGATATCATGAATCAGTTCCTTTGGATAAAAATGCCAAGAAGAACTCACCAACAGTCCAACCTCATAGTCCTGATTTGTGCAGACTGCCTTGGTGTGTGTGTCACAAAGTCGCAGTAGGAGGAAAAAAAAATGTCTTCCTCATAGCAGTGTCTCTGTCACACTGCCGCAGTTCAGTTCCTGTTACTATTTAATTCCAGCAGCTTTTTTTTTTTTTGAGCTTCAGGTCTGCTGAGAAACTTTCATGCTCTATTCGTTGCCGTGTGCTTCTCTTTTTATCAACAAATTTGGTTTGGTGACACCATTAAATAGCATTGTATCATGCTGTAAAAGAAATTGCATATGCAGATAGCTGTTAAATGAGATGGACAATAATGACTCTAAAAAATACTGGTCATTGCCAGGCTTCACATGACTATCAGTATAACAATCAGTTTTTAGTGCTTCTTAAGGGCTTGTATTCATTTAATGGTACTTTATTAATCCCTTTAGGGAAATTCCTCTCCTCTAATAGGACATTTCCTAGCTACTGAGCCCTGCCCCGAGAGCAATGGGTGTGTTGGGTACCTTTTTTTTTTTTTACCTGGCGGGGATTTAAGCCCAAAATCCTGGAGTTACAAGACTAGTTTCCTTTCCACTTGGCCATGGGCCGCCATGCATACACCTGCACTTTCATGTTGTTGAGCTCTACCTGATACAGTCTGATCATAAACATATTTTGATACAGGGTGTAAATCAGGTAGCAAAATTTTAATTTATAAGATTGTGTTATTCCCACTATCTGACAGTATCTCAGTAAAAGCAGTGACATTATGCTCACTCGCAAATGTATCTCTTGCAGAATCACATTTTAACCACTCTTGAGTTGATAAAAGGATTTAAACTAAGTCATTACACCCTCGTCATCAACACCTTTTCCCTCCTTTTTCTCAGTGTGCACTAACCGGTGTGGACTGTAATAAATATGTTGACTAATAAATGTCGACAGCTTTAATGAGATGGCATTTGGTTGCAGCAGCTCCCTCCAAACTAGATCATTTGTATGTACAACGTGGAGATTTTGTTTGGAGGTGAGAGGGATTTTCCTGTTGTGTGAGATTTTGATTTCTTTTCCTCAGATCATTGAACTTGGTGGTTAACCCTGCCTTTTCAAATGTGTTTGAGCCAAAGTCTTTTTTATCGTACTTTCATCAATGTCATGACATTGTGGAGGCGTCAGGGCAGAATGTTTTGGATAATTTAAGAGTGAAACTGCATTATCCACATGAGAGTTACATGATGGCAGGTTAATGTAGCTTCAGACTACCATACATCAGTTAATTATAATGGGGAAAAACTGTGACACATGCCCTAAAGCAGAATTTTAAAGTTTGTACTTTGTAGTTTGCTGGTTTTTTTTGCGTGCAGAGGTTCCATAGCCCCAATGCAGGCGATGCTAAGTCTTTGACAGAGGTGTACCCTCTAAATAATCTTGGACATATTATTTGAAGGTTGGAATCCTACATTGTCACTTTATAGACTCAAAATGTATGCACGGCAGGAACAGGAGAAAAACATAATGTAGACAGACTTTGTAGTTATTAGGGACTGTTAAAGGAACCCCAAATTAAAAGGGCCCAGCGGCTGAATTATGAAATAATGTGGTATCAGTAAGCGCTGACATTAACAGTGCTGGTAAAGGTATTGGACAAATTAAGCTGTTTGTCTATGATGGATATTTGCTGTTTCCAGTCCTGAGGGGTGGGGGTAACCTCTGCTGCCTCTCTGTCTCTCTCTCACTCACACACACACACACACACAATGGTTTCCATGACTTCAGAGGACATTGCATTGACTTACATTCACGTCCTGGAGACTTACTTTAAGAGACTTAACCCATAATGTGGGGACTTGTCTTCCTAATTTCACCAGATCTGACACTGATAATAGTTGTTGTCTCATGTGCAACAAAACTTTCATGTAAAGGAGGTGATATAAGCAGTCTTATCAAAATCCTGGCATTCAAGATGTAGGTATTAAAGATCTTGAAGTATAATACAGCCTACACTGCAGTCCCTACAAATCAGTTACTGTAATTTTTAAATTTCAACAGGCCAGGTCATTTTCACAGCTACTGAAATACACAGAGACATTCTGTACATTGTTCCCTCTTAAGATGTCAAGGGTTCATGAGTCAAGGCAACCACAGGGGCACAGTTTCCTAGATTCCCCGTTGGTTACAAACAAGCTGCTGTTTTATGAAACAAAGAGGCAGAGCAATTATATCACAATTCCCTGAGAAACTGTAAAGAGGAAGTGGTTAGACACTCACTGACAGACGTGCAAAAAGGAAGCCATAGAAATTTAAAATGAAACCTGGAAATTGAACAACGGCTTCTATTGTTGAATGCCTCCAATCGTCATGGAGGATCTCTTAGATGGTCCAGAACAATGGTGACATTTGAAAAGGATTTGACCTAATGATATTTTTCTGAAGGGTTCAAGATCTGCTTTTTCCCTCAGTCACAGTCACAGTGAATAAGTTGGACTCTCATTTGAAATGTTCGCCTCATAAAACAAGTACACTCAAATTAACGAATAAATGAATATTAAATTAGGAAATGCTCAGAGAGCACATTCTGTAACTCGATTAACAACTGACAGGAATTGTGTTGCAAAGTTAAAGAAAGTGGAAAAAATCTAATTAGGTACTTAACTGGATCTTCTCCAAAATCTAAGGGATTCTACCCAAGATCCTGTCCCACCAGCCCAACAAAAAGCAGCGGGCGACAGTCCTGAACACAACTGTCCTGGCAGAGGCAACACGAGTACTGGAGCTTGAACTGCCTACAATACATCGGTTGCATTGCTTTAGACAAACAGTATAGCATCATATGTCAACCCACAGCAGAGGCAATGTCCTCTCATAATATCACAGTTAATGCCATTCATGAGAACTGGAGCTGTGTGACAGTCTGACATGTGCCAACCACAGGAACCTGATAGCTGGGAAAAGGCGTGGGGTTACACTGACTGAACAAAAGAAGGGCAAAGGAACAGCTGGACTTGTGTCGTAATTACTGTAATGAGCAAACGTCCTGCCAAGTGTTGCCAAGTTTGCCGCCTTATGGTCATTTGATGGGTTTCAGTATCATTGTGTGGACATGGTTCCATCTGGACAGTTGCATGGTGTATAATCCAGCGGTGTGCAAGAGGCACTGATGTGAAGTAGATTCCACACACTGTAGGTTTCCTTCTCTTTGCAGTGGTTTTAAAACTTAATCTGTAAGGCTGTATAAGAGTTGAGGAGTTTTAAAAGGCTGACACAAAAGATACATTTTACAGCCACAGTAAAAGCTATCTGTATCATAGGTTAATTTGTCATGTAACATTAAGTCTCACAAGTGTTCATATTAAATTTGAGGAGTCATTAAACAGCAAATCAAATTAAAATGAGGTGATAGATGGCGATAATCTAATAACTGTAGGAAAAAGAATAGTTGGAGGAAGAACTGTGGGGTAAATGATCACCTTTACCACAGTGGTTGTATTTTTACCATGATTTGTTTGTGTGTTTGTCAGCAGGATTACAAAAATGTTTCTTGAAACTAGGTGGGAGGGTCCGATTGGTGATCCTGAGTAAAAATTAAAGAAATTGATGCAGCAGCTCTGCGCTCTGTTTTCTACTTTGAAGGTCCAGTGTGTAACTTTTAGGATGGCTTATTGACAGAAATCGAATATTACACAAATATATATGTTTGTATGAGCATATAAGGACTACATAAGTGTATAATCATTATAGAATTCCCTAAAAACAGCAAACACTTTACCACATTTGAGGTAAAGGTTTCAAAGCAATTACTTTATGTGTTGTATCTCAAAAATGATCTCACAGCTGTACTGTATTTGTTCAGCCTTTACATTGCATAAAGTGAAGAGAACATGCTAATGTTTTCACTCAACACAGATTTTTATGTAATAATTGAACAGAATGTGACCTCGCTCATCAGAGATTATGAAAGTCATGTCGGCATCTGCCACTATTATCATTGCCATGGCTTCTTCTGATTCTGCTTGACATGACAGTTTGTATTTCTGTTTGCTGAATATAGATGTAAAGAGAAGACGGGATATAAATAGCATAATTTTTTTTGCATCACATTCACCTCATTTATATTCTAACTTTGGATGAAAAGATCCTGCAGTTTGAAGCTGCTGATTCCAGAAATACTTTGTTATGGACTCGAGGGTACCTCAGCTTATCTGGAGTTTAATATATTCCCAAACAGTTATCTTCTCCTTCTTCTTCTTCTCTCTTTTTTTTTATTATTTTATTTCCATACTTATCCTAAAGTGACAGTTTGTCAACGGTTCAGTTGGCAGGCTGTATCTCCATTTTGTACTTGCAAAAGGAAATGCAGGCAATTTTTAGCCTGGGTAATGTGCCGAAAATTGTACATGGAAAAACACAGAAGGTGTTTGCGCTCCTACACTTTTTATAGATTGTTCAAAAAAATTTTTTTATCTATATTGAGTAACGTCAACAACAGCTGAAAGTTAGGCGGTCTTATTTTTCATTACACTTTTCTTCAAACTATTCTCATCATTTGTTTAGAATACACTGTAACAGATTTACACTGTATTCTTGTAAAACATATCATGTTGTATGTACATGGTATAACCAAGATTATAGAGGTTAAAGAAAGCATAAGCATTTTTAGGAGTATGCTTTTATGCTGTAAGAAAATGTCAGAACATTAATGCTTATGCAGACGCACTCTTGCATTATTATGTGTTCATTAACTTTTATACTTTAATGCATCAAATTCATAATGGAGGGGCCAATCAGTAAAGTAAGGGGAGAATATTCTGCAATCCAAGGTCATTTAAATTTTTATGGAATCTTTTTAGAGTCCTACTAAATGTTTTAACTAACATTTCTAAAGTGAGGGCTGAAGCTGTTTATCTTTAACAAGGCGCCTGATGTTAGATGGTACTGCACCGATGGTGATGTGGCCGATGATTGTCAGGGTGAAGGAAACAGACAAGTAGCATGTATTTGTCATGACTCATTGACACGTAACGTCATTCCATCGTGGTGACACTCAAGACAAGAAAAGTAGATGTGGAACGTCACTTCCGGTATTTATAAATCTTATTACGGCTGTGTTACTGTAACATGCAGCAAAAGTGGACGAGTTATAGAAAACAAGCCATGTTTGTATTGGGGATCACTGATGAGTTTACAGGGAAGGAATTGTGCTTTGGATAAAAACCATCTGATGATTAAAATCAGAGAGGATTGTCCTGAATGACGCTTTGGTTCAGTGCATTATTTCCTCCTATGGAAAAAAAATATTGCTGTCAGTAATGTTAACATTTCTAAGGAACATTTTTGTATTAAGGTCCCCAACCCCTACCCAAGTCAGTAGGAAAGATTATTTAATCAGTAATCAGAAAGCAAATGGTATATTCAAGTGAACAGAGACCGATCTATATACTGTACTGTACTGTATATATAAATCAACATAGTTCTCACTCAGTAAATATAGTCTTTTTCACAGCTACATTTAGGTAACCATGAGAAGAGAGAGACACAGTTGAATACTGATTATGTATAGTCTGATATGTCAACTAGTGTGTTTTAGGTTAATCCCTTTGGGAAAAACTAATTCATAAGGAGAATGTAGCTGTAGATAGTTAGTTATTTAAGATAACTAGTTTTCCAGTGTGTCATATCTGCAGCTACAGTTTATGAGAATGCACTACCTTTCTTCAAGTATTTAAACTGTGCAGTAGCAGTGTAAAACGGTACAACCACAACTTCAAAAGGATTTTGGAACAATGACACATCTTGCCGAAAACTGTCAATGTTTAGACGGAAAAATACCTCGCAATACATGTGCAATATTTGCAAAACATAGTCATCCACAGATTTTATTCATCCCTAGTCTGGAGGACACGTGACACACACTGCTTTGAATGGCAGTGAGTCAACCAACAGCTGCTCCTGTATTAACCTGGTGTGTCCTGATAAAGAGCAGATTTCTAAAGGCCACAAAAGGAATACCGGGAATACCCAGGAAGAGGAGAGAGTGGACCAGAGTGAGGGGTTCATGAGGGACAGCCAGGCTCTGATAATGCTTATGTTTTGAACAGAGAACGCTCCCTGAAAGCACTTTGTTTATCCGTAATTCCAATTTGCCATCTGTTATGATCTGGTTGCCAGATTGCCTGGGGTGACATCATCAATTCCGCTCTTTCAGCTTTTGATCTTTGAAAGTAAAATGCAGCTCTCCATGACTTTGTCCTCGCCAAGTCAAGACGCCCATATCTGTTGAGATAGACTGTGACTCCCATGTTACCTTGAGCATTCTCTGTCATGCTGCTCACTTTCACTCCTCAAAGGGAGCGAAGACCCGTCCTTGCCTCAGCGTATCTCTAAAATAGGCCATCATGCATGGAGATGACAATTTCTCAGATGCGGTGAAGCTCAAGTGACAGATTTCACTCTGCAGTTAAAACTGCATTTGTTTTTTTTTTAACTTTGATGTTGTGCATCTGAACTGTTCAACGGTTGGTTCTCTTTAACATTCATCTGGTGTGTCTCTCTCTTTTCTTCCCTTTGTTTGTTCGCCTCTCACCTGTGTTTTCCTTCCCCTCATTAAACTCACTCCATCTGTCCTTCTCTCCTCCTTTGTCCCTTTCCTGCCGTCTCCATGACTCTGTCTCGCTCGGCCAGGCCGTGCCAGTCTGCATGGCAAGTCCTCCCTGCGGATAGAGAACGTGCGTTCAGACGACCAGGGCTGGTATGAGTGTAAGGTGCTGATGCTGGAACAGCAGTACGACACCTTCCACAATGGTAGCTGGGTGCATCTGACCGTCAATGGTAAGGACCATCTGCTTACATTATCTAAAATCTGACTTATAATGTTAACTTTTTTGTATGTGGTGCACATCTGGACTGATGTTATTATACCCCAGTGACACTGCAGTTAATGATTATTTTAATTTTTTTTTAATAAAATCTATTGATTAATGATCTAAATTAATACATTTTTTATTTTGTTTTATTTCATGTGCACTTGCAGATCCTCAAATGCATCTTGAAATGTCTTTACTCTTATAGAGAGAAATACAGAACACACTGAACAAACTGATAAATGGATTATTATAAATGCAGCTAATTTATTGTCCGGTGCCAAATCAATTAACTGGTAACTAATTGCTGCAGCCTTACACCTGGTGTCTATGTATATATACAAGCAGCCAGTAGAAGCTGGTTGTGACCAGTCAGGCTGCATGAGGAGACAAAGGTTCACATGCATAGCAGAGAAGTGGTAGCAGGGTCAGGGATCCAAGGCTCTAGGGAAAACCTGGTGCTTTACTGACTGCTGATGTCATCCACATCCACAACTCTGCTCGTCTGGCTGGAAGAAGCAGACCTGGTCGTTGACTGAGGCATATGTACTGTTACAAGTTGGGTGTCTGGAAAATGAGATGCATCAGTGTCAGTTATTCATTTATGAGGGATTGATTTATGAAGATTTAATAAGCTTCACTCTTAACTAACTGAAAAGACCTTTGGAGCTTTAGTAAAGCTTTTGGTGCAGATCCTACACACATTATGTGAATATCTGCTTAAATGGGCTAAAATGTAAACATTTAAGTCAATGCCAAGGAAGTTTACACACTAAGCCCTGGTTCACACTGGATGCGTTTTTTGTTTCAGCGCCAAAACATGTGTGAACACTATTTTTGAGCTAAGGAGTCACATGGTTCCCTGCGCAAAAAAGACGCAGACGCATCTGTTGATGACACTAAGATTGTTCCAGCAATATAACATAAAACTGACACCTTTTACAGTCGTTTTGGTGTCGACTACATGAATCTGACTACATGAAAAACATAAATTTGACATATTAAAACTATTTTAGCAGCTATATGTGGAGAAAGTGGAGGCTATAACTACAGAAAAACCATGTGTAGGTTATAATTATATCAGCTGAGGGGATATATTCATTCTCTCTCTAAAAGCAAAAAGACAGTAGGTGAGGCTGAGATTTGAGAGGGACAAACAATGATGATAATCATAATACATTTTATTTATATAGCGCTTTTCATAAACTTAGTCGGTTTACACTAAATGCACATGAAATGAATAAGATAATTACATACTTGATAAACCAAGGAACATGATTATCATAGACATCATAGATAAAGCAATTTATCTGTATTTATTACCAGAGTATATTTACAATAATCACTTGAAATCAACAGGGAAGAGCTGAGAATGTTTGCATTGCAAACGCGCTCTCTCTCCATCTCTCACTTTCCATCAAAATCAAAATGTAGTTTTGTTTATAAAGAACCACTAAAACCAAGAAAACTAACAGTCTGTCACAGATTGTAAAGGACGAGGGTTGGCATAGACTCACAGGTGCCAGCAGAAAATTTGGGAACATAGTCATAAACATGTGTTGTGTTAAGCATACACACAAGCATGCAGTGTGAACCTGGTCTAATAATCCATAAATAAAATATCTATACCACTCATCCTTTTTGAGCATTGTAGGGGGAGCTGGAGCCGATCCCAGCAGGCATTGGGTGAGTTTTCACTGAACCCAAGCCCGGTCTTGTCTTTGGACTGTAAGATCAAACCTGGGTTCCAGCCAAAAACTCTGGCTGTAACTCAGCAGTGCCAACCACCTCTCCACTGTGACTCTTTTGGATGAGCCTTATCTCAGTCTGTTTGTACAATACTTCAGTGTACTAGAGTGTTGTCTGGTGTTTGTGGCTGCGTTCTTGTAGTGGTAGATGTTTTGTGGTGATTTATAAATTCAACAAATAAAAATGGTTGGCCTGAACTGAAAGAAGAACATTTAGAGGCTAAATAAGATAAGCGATGCAGCATCTGTGGCATTAGTGTCATGAGTGTGTTGAATGCATAACTAGATGTTTGAAGAGTGGCTTATATTGTGGAGGAGTAAGAGTTCCAGACAGTTTTATGCTCAGGGCCATGCCACATAAAGCTCTGCAGTGCAGTCCTCTATTCATATTTCACCTCTTTTTTTATCATTGTCAAACAGCAGTCACTCAATATTACTTTCAGTATTCAGCTTTCACTCTGTTATTTCTGTAAATCTAGTGTATGCAAGTTCTCAAATAAAATATGCATACAGCCTGTGGGTGAGATGTGCTTTCTCGCTCATGCATTTCCTCTACAAATTAACACTTCTGTCTCATTCCTGTGAACTTGCATCACCTGCAAACTCCTTCCACAATGTGTGCGGAGGATTACTAAGACAACGAGGTGTCTTTTCCAGGGATGCTGTAATTGTTGTGCAAGCCATTTGCTTCGATCACTCAGATTTTAGATTAAACAAATGCAAGACCTAGTCTAGACTCAAGGAGGGAAGCGCAGTGGAAGTAAATCCAGGAGGTCACCTCCAGCTTTCTGTCACTGTAGAGTGCCTCGTCTCTCTTTATCTATTGTTTAAAGCCACACAACCACACAACATACAGATCATAAACAGGACATTCTTAACAGGTCATGAATATGACGGGGAAGTGTTCAGATGTGCTCATCTTGTGAGTGTGGTTGAACAAATAAAAGATCTGTTGTTTCCTATGTTATTCAAATTCAATAGCGGGCCCAGTGCATTTACATATTTGATGATACTTCAATACCTGTAGGTAATATTTGCTTCTTTATGTTTTGGTTATGTTCAAGAACAAGTTTTCATACAGCAGATATCTTCAATACAGTTGATCTGTGTATTATTATAGAAATATAATAGAATATGTCATACTTCTTGAATGTGCCAAGCCATAGCATGTGCAGATTAAACAGATTTGGCCCAAGTACAAAGCCTTGAGAGATGCCAGAGGGAAATTTTCTGTTTCTGTGGATTGAAATCTGCCTAATGGGACTTTAAAAACTTTCAGGTAGGAGATGAACCAGCTTATCACAGGACCAGATAAGCCTAGATTGTGCGATGTCAAGTATTCATCCAACTGTTTATATACACATTTTTAAAGGATTTTTGTTGGGCAGTGGTGGACTAGAAATAGGCCTGTATGGTGTACAGATGGGTCCATGTTATTTTCCTTCACCATTGTACAGCACATTTGAGAGAAGTTGTGAAAATGCCAGTTTGAAGAGGCTTTGAATATTCTCTAAGTTGCTCATAAAGCAGTGTCAAACCGATTTAAACAGTTTGGTTGGATTGAGGGGGTGAGATTTGAAACTCTGTATGGGCTTTTCAATACCTCTGGAGTTGACGGGTCTGAAAGATGCTGTATATGTAGTTATTCGCTGCTGTATAGCTAGAGCAGGGCTAGATGTTACACTGAGGGATCTGAGTATGTCATCTATATAGTTAGGAAAAATTGAAGCAGCTGTATTATCATTAATATAGCATTTGTTAGTTATCCTGTCAAGGTTTGATGCCACTGAGCAAAGCTGTGAGATATAAAACCACTGTTATTGAGATACCGAGGCCTGTGTGGCAGTGGGGACCTGGTGTGGGTAATTGACCCTTGGTCGTTTGTATGTGGTAGCTGAGTTTGTAGTTGCTGTTGGCAAGTTAGCCCTCAGGTAAAAAACAATCCAGATAAGGTTGGCAGGAACTCTGATGTACCAAACAGTCAGTAGTAGCCCTCGTCATAACAAGAGTTTTCCGCTCTAAGGATAGTTTTCCTAATTGAATAATCTGTTGATTATTTTCTCGGTTAATCAAGTAATCTTTTGGTCTATAACGTGTCAGACAATGTTATAAAATGTTAGAAAACCAGAAAATATTCACATTTATTTTAAAAAAACATTTTAAAAAAAGGATTCAAACTGATTAATTATATATATTAATTATATACTATATTATAAAATTAGTTGACAAATAATTTAGTAATCAATTTAATGATTGATTAATTGCAGCCCTAGACATGACCTCTAGAATAACAAATTGACTATAGCTGTAAATTAGTACTTAATGAGATTGAAAAGGGTGAGTGAAACACCAGGAACCAGTAGACCAACACTGATGCTGACACATGCACAGACTCTCTGTATGAAGAACAATTCTTTTAATCACTCCTTTTTTTTTACATTTTTGCAGCTGTCAGATGAATTTTGTTAAGCAGATTAGAAAATGGAAGGCTTGTGTGTGTCACTGGAAGTTTGAAGATCAGTTTCATACTGTCCTGTGGGAAGTATCCCAGTTTCTATCTTCTTTAAACTTGACTGTCCACTTTCTTCTTCTAAGATGATTTAGACTCCCACTGTTACCTCACTGACTCCCACAGTGCAGGCCCCAATCCAGAGTGAGGTGATGCCAAAAAAGCAAGGTTTTCAACCACTCCTCCTAAAATAGCTCCAGCTCACCCCACCCCCCCCCCCCCCCCCCCCCCCCCCCCCCCCCCCCCGCCTGCCATTTCTGTATTCTGCTGCAGAACTCTGCAGTGTCTGTTTGCTGCACAACAGCCCGCTCTCTCTCTTTCCACTGTGTCTTTCTGTCTTGACACATGCACAGACACTTGCAAAAACACACATATTTACTCATGTCCTCTAGTATCTGCTTGTCTCACACAATAAACCAACCACTCAGGACTGTTCAAACCAGAATACAAGACAAATACTGGATGAAACATAAACATAAACATAATCCTCTTTAGCATTATTTTGGATAGTTGTTTTCAGAAGTTAATAGAGATTTTGTGACAGTGTGTAGTGAATCATGGATACCTTATGTTGTACTTTTTGCCACGCCTGCACTTGAGGAGGTGTTTTTGTGGTCTGATGTGATGCTGAATGTGGTGACACACAGAAGCACTGTGTGATACTGTATCAGCATAGGGAAGCAGATGCTCCTGGAACAGTGCACTCATCCTTTCATTACTGTGGTTTGATTAAGACTTTAGGATAAGAATAGCACTTATCATCTACAGTACTTTTCTACTATATCAAGCGACTGGCAGCCTAGTGAGTGATACCTTTGAATCATTATGATACCTTATGTCTGCAGCCTCAGACGGTGGTGCAGTGGCTAGCATTGTTGCCTCACAGCAAAGTCACCATTTTGGCTCATGGTTCAACTGAGGGCCTTCCTGGGTGGAGTTTGCATGTTCTCCCTAATTATCCTCTGGGTAATCTGGCTTCCTCCCATAGTCCTAAAATATGCAGAATTTGGATCAGGTTAAATTGACCTAAATCTGGCTTGGCGATGGACTGATGACATGTCCAAGGTGTACCCAGCCTTTTGCCTACGTCTATGTCAGCCATGACCCTCATGGAGGATAAAGCGGTTGGAAAAGTGAATAAATGTGTCATCCACATCCATCCACAACTGTTTAATGATCTTTTTTTTATTTTGAAATGTTTATCGTTAAACTGCCATACAAAATTAATTACAAACTTACAGACACCACTATTTGATCACTGGATTAGTTTTACATGTTACAGAGAGGAACAGTACAAACAAACTGTGTACAACAGACCTGCTTTGTTGCTTTGAAATATTTTGCCCACCGTACTCTGCTGTATAAAAAAAGTAGCGTCATATCAGAACCACTTAGACAGTCATGCTTACTCGCAGCACAGCTGAGCTTAAAGATTCCTAGCTCTAGAAAAGAGAGTGTGTGTGTGTGTTTACTGTGTTTCACTAAAGTGGGTTCGTTTCTGGTTCACTGGACAAGAACAACAACAAGAAGCTTACAGTGTAGGGAAAGCACATAAAGTCAAAGTTATTTAGTCGAAGTCGAGATACAGGCATGCACTGACTGCTGTGTCTGCTTTTACAGCATCCTTGGGATCATGTATCGGTAAAAAAAACACAGAATTGTTCCTTCACAACCTGTCATCCAGGAGACCCAGGTCATTAGAAATACATTAAATACTATGACCACACAACTCGGGGCACATCATGTATCTGGTAGTATCAAACTGAGAGCAAGATATGCCAAAACGATTCAGCCAAGCAGGTCAAGATTCATGTATTGTTCACATAAATCATTAGTAATTCCTTTTAGATAGATGTTAAGGATCCTAAAAAGTTACACCGATAATAAAAACCTCAACTGAATTTATCAACCATGAGCAAGTGACACAACTCATTGTAACTGAAATGGGGCAACAGGCAGCCAGAGCCAATTGGCGTCAAACCTTTCAAAATCTAAATCTCTGAAAACGCTTGGCATTGGTAAGTTTTACAATGTTGGCCACTGGCATTGTGAGGCTGGGGCAATCAAAGTGCAATTTAATTCAACTAATGACAGTGAATTTAGATGAACAAAAGCAGCAGTTGTTGTAGCCAAGAAATTGTCTATGCTGCTAAAACTAAACTCTTAAACAAGAAGATAAATATGAAAGTTACAGTTGGTTAGAAAAATAGTTGATCATTAAGTTTCATCTGCAGGATGTTAAATAGGGCTGGGTCACATACATAGATGATCCTATTTAAATGATTCTAATGCAGGATAGAACTACACAATACTGCTTTTCTGCTAAAATACGCAAATATATAATATGATTTTTATGATTTTATTTTATTTTTTCGTGCATGTCCAGATTACCAGCCCTCATGTTTAAATACTAACAGTATTGGATTGCGGCTAAAGGACCTGAGCTCCTCATCAGACATGCACGGGCAAGTCCGGATCATTTCATACATGATAGAGTACCCAGCAAACTCCCTGCCTTTATTGAAATGTGCTTAATGGTGTATATTCTCCAAGTCTCTTTTTAGACGATTTTTCATTTTTATAGGTTGCCTTGATTTTTTCTTTTTTTTCTTTTTTTATAGGTTGATTTTACCCAGGGTTGTTAACAGAGCCTGGAGGAGTTGCAGACCTCTTGATTTACATCCTGATGAAACTTTAATGTGGAATTATAGCTCAATTAATGACAAAAACATCCTGCTTCCTGGGCCTTTTTTTTAAGAAGGAAGAGGACAGTGTCAACAGCAGCACTGTCAAACAATAGGAATTATTATTTGGTGAATCTGAATAATTTTTTTCAAATAAACTCCAGATTCACACCTCAGCCCTGTTTTGGATTATTCTTTTATAACTGAACCAGCATCATTGCTGTTGATTACAACTATATATGGAAGCCGACTATCGGTAACTAGGAGTAAAGTGTGAACACGTCACCAAGGAGAGTTATAAAAAGTAGTACCTGCTCATAAGTGCAGTTCTCATGACAACACTGATTTTAGAAAAGGTGGAGGTGTGAGCCATAGTTACCATAGTCTGTGTGCAATGATGTGAAGTATTGTTTAGTGTATGCAGTGTGGAGTTGATGGAGTCCAACAGCCATCAACATTGAACACAATACACAATTTTAAAATCTCTCAATATCACAATAATAATTCCAGAGGAAATACTGTATTATTATATGTGATAATATGCATGGCTGCAACAAACTGTTGTTTTCACAATTATATTTTATACATAAAATGCAGATAGAGTAAAACATTACCAAACCTTAAAAGATGAAATTAAATTGGTTTTTATTAATCCACAAACCAAAGATTTAAAAAAAAATATGAACATTAAGATGCTAACATCTGATCACTTATTTTTAGTTACACACTTATATTGATTAGTTGATGATTAAAATTCATTTTGTAAGCAATAAATTCTTGATTCAATGATTTATATATAATTATATAATATGATTTATTACATTTCAATTTCTCATTTTATAGCCCAATAACTTTTAATTAAACCCATTGATATTTTCATATGCTACGTTTTCATATCTGTGCAGCTTAAGCTTTCGTAGCCTCCATTTTTTCAATGTATACAAATTGATAAATAAACAAATAGAGAAATAGTATGTGTAGTATTTGTAAGAAGCTGCATGGACGCAGTACTTACACCGGTATTGTTTGTAGCAAGGCAAATGTGTAGAATTAGCACTATAACCTGGTTTACGGCTGCAGATGGAATGACATGTTAGCAATTGAGAGGGTAAAGGATTACACGTGTAAGCAGATCAGTCTCAGACCTAAACTGATTAGGATGAGAATATTAAAACAGGATTTATGAACCAAAACCAAAACTCTCTACAGAATCACTGATGCTCTCAACATGTTTGTGTGCGTGTGCATGGAATAGAGTGTGTTCGGGTTAAATGGAGATTGGGACGTCAGAATACACAGCTTACAGTAAGTGTGTTTTGGTAGCAAAGCATGCCAATTGTTTTGTGTGATCATCCTTCTCCATAATCTAGACAGTTTCTGAGTGAAAGAGGATTTTGGATGTTTAAAAAAAACAAATGCAGCATGCCTGGCACATCATTGCTGCTTTTACAGTCATTTAAAGCATTGTGAACAATGAGATATAAATTTAGAGGATGAGTGATGAGATAATTTATTAACCTGTATTACACAGCTTGGTTGAATAGCCGATTTTGATTGGTCAGTTTTGACATTCTCTGACTTCTGCATAGAAGACTGTTGCAAGAGATGCTATTCTGATTATATGGAAGACCAAGTATCACTCAGCTGAAAGAAGGCCAGGAAATCTGTCAGTGTCACTTGAATCATTTTTCCTTACGTTGAGATGCCATTATGAAAAATGCAGGATTACAACTTGTACTTCAAGGGCATCCTGTCTCTGAGAGCTCATGATTGTGTTTTGTCCGTGTGTGTGTATCTGCACCTACAGCTCCAGCAGTAAAATCCATTCATGCGTATCTTCCAGTTGTGAGAAGCACATTAGCATTCTGTAATGTTAAACATCCAAAAACAGCTTCAATCATCTTAGCATTTTCTAGTTTGGTCAGTCTTCTGCCATTAGTCAAGTTTCCCCTTGATTAGTCCTTCAAAGCAGGTACAACATTTTTTCTTACTGCATTTATAAAGGTTTAAATGTCCTCTAGAAATTGCATGTTAATATTAATTTTTACAAATTTAATAACATGTTTCCCTGGTTTTATTTATTTTCCATAAATGGTTCTATTCATCCATTAGTTATAATGCTTATCTTTTTGACAGGAGCCAATCCCATTTAATTCATCATTTTCCCATCATTATGAATTATTGAATTGTTGGGTTTGTAATCAAAACACTGCAAACATTTTGGTGGCTTCTCTTTGACTTAAAAGCAAGACAAGTTATTCCCTCTTCACAAATGCAGTAGAAATGAATCCCAATGTATGAGACTAGATGTCCAGGCCTATAAGATAAACTTGCGTCATCCTAAGATTCTATGTTGACAACGCAGTACTTTGTTTACTTTGGATACAACACATGCACACACACGCACACACGCACACACACACTCGATGCGCATCATGTGCCAAATACACGACAAGAGTCCCTTAGCTCTCATAGTCTCCTGGCAACCACAACATACTAGCATATGATGCAATGTATTTAAATGTATGCTGTGTATGTGCAATGTAAATGCAACTACATTAAGCTACAAGAGCAACTGTGTGTGTATGTGTGCAAGCTTTATTAATCTCCAATGGGCAAATTAAGTGTTGACTAATAATAGACATAAAAGATGGTGTAACCTGTAGCTGTTCAAACACAAAGAAGAGCATGTTTCTGACCGTGGATAGATTTAGTACTTTTGTACATGACATACTGTATGACATACAGTAGTCATCTGCTGTTGCTGATCTTTCCACCAAGAGCACTCTGTATGCAGAGTAGAACAGCTCTCCCTATATATATATATATATATATGTATGGTTAATTACTCTTCATTCTAATAGTGATTGTTGTTTTTGAATAATAACTAACATTTCTGTGTGCGCTCCTCCCCCCCCCCCCCCCCGCTCAGCTCCCCCCACATTCACAGACGTGCCACCTCAGTACGTAGAGGCCAAGGAGGCGGGGAGCATCACTTTGACCTGCACGGCTTTTGGCAACCCCAAGCCCTCTGTCAGCTGGCTGCGGGAAGGTACTGTCATGGTCAGCAATGCCAAGTACAAGGTAAGACATCTTTAGGCATTGTTGTGATGAGTTTACTTCATGATAGTGGCTGTAATAATAATAATATTTTAATTTTAATTAATAATTCTGTTCAGAAGTTACCGATCGCATTGTTCGTGTGTTGTAAGTGTGCGACAGGGAGGGTGGGAGGAAAAAAGAGGAGAGGAGCTTGAGTTAATCAAAGCACTATGCTTGTTGCTGTCACATGAAATAAGTTTTAACCATTAAAAAGATATGGCAGTCAGTTTTACAGCAAAGTGATGGAACAGTGTCAGCTGAGGAGAGAAGGTCTTGTCTGTTACTGCGTCTGGTTTTTTACATGGTCTATGGCCATGGTTCTCAAACTGTGGTACGTGTACCACCAGTGGTACGCGAGCTTCCTCTAGTGGTACTTGGAGGAAAATCAGAAATATTGTTCTACTGTATATGAGTATGTGATCAGAGTGGAGCTGAGTAATTTTGACTGGAGTGCATAGAAAATGAAACAAATATCAAAATAATAATAAATCAAGTAATAATAGTCACCTTATCTCTCGCTCCAACTTAATCTAATTTCACTAGAACAGTGTCTGAAGTATATGTGAGGAAGTATTTTATTCTTCTGTATTTTAACATTGGTGATAATGGTGGTGCTTGGTATGAAAAGTCTGAGACTTAGATTTCTCAGGGTATAGAGGCAGATATTTTTTTTAAACACAGCAGTTGACAGTGAGGCCCTGCAACATGGTTCCGCTCCGTGCACCCACCAGGTGCCTGTGATGATTGGAGCAACAACTGTGTGACAGTGGCAGACAGAACTGAAACAGCCCAGCTGCAATTAACTCATTTTTTTTTGGGTACACACATATATACACATACACACAGGTATAATTCAGTAATGATAAAATAAATATACACTGTTATAAGTACCAATATACTATGCCTGTAATGTTAAGGGATTAAATAATATGAATAAACAATATAAAAATACAAATTACTGCTACTAGTAGTCAGAAAAAAAGTGTGGGAATTGTGTAATTCCATTCGGGCTGAGAAGCTTTTAGTGACAATGACCTGTCTTCATGAAGTAAATGATGGATACAACATTAACCTTCCAAGTCTCAGCACAAAGTCAAAACATCATTTTAATATTTAGTCACTAAACATCACTTGGCCCTGTGATTGTAAAGAATTATTGAGACATTAGGCGAGAGGCAGCTTGTACTCTGCCCCACACCTAATGTCAGGTTAATTAAGAGATTAATTTTTGTTTTATGAGACCAGACTGATGTGTTTGCATCTAGTGCTGTGTCCTGTGAGGTTCTGGTTGTCAAGTCTTGCTGACGTGGAAACGTATCCACCGACATGGTGGAGTGTGTTCTTCAATTTGTGCTGTCACAAAGGGTTTTTCCTCAATATGCAAACAATTTTCTACCCATTCTCTAGACTCCTACACATTCCCCAGTAAGGCTGGAATAATTATTTTATTGGCAAATAATCTGTCAAATATTTTTCTCATTTAATTAATTGGTTTTTGGACCATAATCCATAGTTTTTATTTTATTTTGTAGCAAGTAGCCAACTATTCTTTTTGACAAAATATTAAAATATTCCCAGGTCTCCCATGATTTTTGCTTCATGAGCCCCAGATTATCATTTTCACTTGCATGTCCGGACACACACTTTACCATCATATTAACATTTTTGTGCATTAACTAACCCAAGAAACATACTTTTTCAAAAACCCACCCAATTTGGACTCTACAGTTTGTTAAAATGTCTATAACAGTTCTTTCAGCATTAATGTAAATCCACTAATATTAAATCTGAGACTTGGCACTTGGAAATAATAGCTTGAATATGTTCAGGGAGTTAAGAGCTGACAAAGTACTTAGACCATAGATAATGAAGGGAGAGTTTTCACTCCAGTACATTCAGCATTTATTCAGGACAAAAGATGGTTGTGACTGTACTTCACTGCATTGGTTAACAATGATTTTTCTGTTCTGTTGATCATTAAATGTTTTTCTTCAATACATGAAATGTTAGATATTAGCATTCCATTCCAGAGAATGCAGTCATGTTGGAAATTACATCACTTAATAACCTTGAGCCAAAAATCCATTCCTGTCAAAGACTATAAACTGAGCACTTCTTCTAAAGTTAGGATGCAGTCAGCTGGTAACTGTTTAATCAAAACTAAACCTTTTATTTCCATAATTGGGACCAACTGCTTGTTCATCTTAAATGCACAAAGACATTAAATAATGCCTTGATGCAGGAGTGAGCTCCCTGTGTGATGTTTTGACTTCTTTGTTCTCTCATCTACCAGTGCTTAAATATTTTATTTGCTTTAACTATTTACACCTCCGTATTTCTGTGTTTTTCTTTTAAAAACATTCATTTGACATCAAATTTCCCTTCTCTGCGGGGGCAACGTTGCTGTTATTGTTTCTCCAACGCTTTATATGTTGGATTTAAATGGTAAAATGTTTGTGTATGCATTCAGGTATCTGATGGGAGTTTGACGGTGCTATCCATCACCCGGGAGGATCGAGGGGCCTATACATGTCGAGCTTTCAGTCCCCAGGGTGAGGCCATTCACACCACAAGGCTGCTAGTACAAGGTAAGCTCCTAATTTGTTGCTGAATGTGAGTGAACAACCTTACAGTATATACATTTGAAAAAAACACTATATCAGGGGTAGTCAATTAAAAGGTGGGTGTATATTTAGATATTATGATGTTCCCGACCTTGGCTTAAGGAAATTGTCTCTTAATTTTTTTTTTGTGCCAATTTAAAATACAAATTCAGAATGTTGCAGTTATCAGTCATTTATAATTGGCCTGGGTCCAGGCTGCATTCTGCTTATTAGTGACCTGGCCACTATAATCCATATCACAAAAGTCGACAACAGTTAACTATGGCCTATCATGCCAGTTCATAATATATCTTACAATACTATCAGACATTAGTATGACAATAATAACAATAAGTAAATGTAAATTATTTAAAAAATAGTAAATTATAGAGATAGCTTTATCCCATGAATTTATGCAAATATATTTCAACCAACTTAATGTCATATCTGTTGGTTAGTGACTGCAATGTAAGCAGTGCAGGATATACTATCTACTAGGCTGTACTAGAGAAGTTGTAGAGAAGAGACAGCTCACTTGCATCCTTAATGCCAATACTGGCCGCATGACATGTGTCCCACCCCTTTGAATAATGATGAAAGCAGAGGACGTTAAGCTCATAGAGTCAGGAATACATAAATCAGTTTGATTAATTGCTGTGGTGAGATGAGATGATCAACAAAAAGAGGCCAAAGTTGAAGGCCTTAAAAGAAGCTGGTGTATGGAAACCTTGTGCATAACGATTAGAACAATAGTCTGTGGGGCAAAAAGGGTCTTTAAACCCTACTTTGGGGCAAATTGCTAACTTTTGTTATCATCAGATTTAACCGGTGTTTCCATATAGTTCCCACTGTATAAAGTTTTTCTGTCCTGTCACCAATAAAAACGAGGTTGAATGTGATCTTATTCATTCAGACTGGCTCTCCCTGTTAGTCTGTTAGTCGGAAGTAGCTGTCCAGGAGAGGCCTTATCAAGAGTGGCTACTGAGTGACTTTCCATGAAGGACTTTGACTATTTACAGAGAAAATTTTTTCTCTGTAAATTATGTGATAGGAGCACACACACACAAAAAAACTTTGTTGGTTTTCTAAACTGTGAAGAACATGTTCAGCAAACCAAGGGATGTGGGAAAAAGACTAAATTATAAAAAGCAAGAAAAAAAATAAAATAAAACTGTTTACATTCAGGATATCACCATAAATTTTCCCTTTAAGTCGAGGTGTGTACGGAGGACAGTGAATAAATGAATACAGAAATAAATATTTGTTTAAGGTAATCATTTATTAATTTATGTCTTATTCATTTTCTGATTTTTTTATTTCTGTATATCTGTGTCATATGCAAATGAGGTAGGAGGGTCTAGGGTTCAGTCTAAAACAGGATTGGTTACAGTCATGTCCTGATTTAGTGCTCAGGTTAGATTGTTGGTCTGATTTTGTACAGGTGAATATATGCACAAATACCACATAGTTATCCTGTGTATACATTCACATTGTGAAATTCATGTTCAGCCTAAATGATTGTTTATTTCTATGTTCATTTATTTATTTACTTGTTTAATATTTATTTACAGATGTGTCATTTTTCATCCACCATATCTGAGAACGTCAGTCTTCATTTAAAGCAACATTTTCATTAATTTTGGGAGATTTAGAGATCATGGTCCAAAAGAAAATCCCCCATAACTCCTACCAGTTTAAGTTCAGGTCAGGGATGATTGATGCTGCTGCACAATACATTAATCCAATCTGTACCATGAACACTGCTAAAAAAAATAATGTGATACCCTTAGAGAGATGAAGCAGGATGAATGCATCGAGGGGATGTAGCAGCAAAGCAGTATCAGCAAGTGGAACAGGACAGGCTTCAGTAATAACCAATCACATCAGCCTGTCTTCCCCTTTAAAAGGCAGCAGACTGTGTAATGAGCCAGGAGGACAATCAACTTCCCCGAGGAAGTCTGTCCTCCTTCCTGAGGTGAAGAGATGCCGGGCAAATATGCAGCACACCAAATATTGCATATGAACGTCTACTATTATTGGTGCAAAGCAAATTTAAAAGACTACATTTGCATTAGGCTGCTACAGTCTCTAAGCAAAACATATTTCCATTATTACTGCCTGGCATTCATTTGCATTCAGTTTGACATGTAGAGATCATTTGCATGTGCAGTGTCATTTGACTACTACTGCTGGAAAGAGAAATAAAGAGGAAGAGGAGGGTAGCAAGAGTGAAGAGTGTCAGTTAAGTACTGCTGTGTCTATAATTAGGAAGAATTGTTGTTTAAAAGAAGTCACTGAAATACATGATATCAAACATGCAAGGAAACATTACATGATCTACATACAAGTCTAACATCTACAGCAAACTAAACCAGTTGATAAATTTTGACCAGTTGACTATTTTGTGTTAATCAATAATTCTATAATTAATCTTTCAGTCTAATTCAAATCTGTTAGGGGAGTTTACAGACAGAGCACTGGTATTTGTCGTTCTTCTAAGCAGCTGCACATCCACATGCCTTCAGTGGAAAGATTTCTATTCCAGGTAAAAACTGCCAACACCCCAAAGCAAGTCTATTAATAATAAAATATAATGCTCATATGGTGGGAGGGACTGAGGACAGAGACCCTCATTTTCCAAAATGTTCGTCGTTATTGACCTGTGGATGATTCTTCAGTGATCCTGCAGCTTTAAATGAAACAATGAACCTTTTAGAAGTTATAATGGCTACGGTTTACAATCACACTAAGTGATCCCTCAAGCATGATATCACATCCATGTCACTTCAACACACTTACTAGAATGTAAATAGTGTATGATGCAGTAACATGTTGGTGAACGTTGGTTTGATGACGAGTAAAACTGCATTTACCATCACTAACATTTTGGACAACGTGGAGCTTTTATTCATACAACAAGCAGTTTATAGGTTATAAAGGTCCAAAGAGAAAAGGTTTGGAGGGTTTTTTTTGGCCTGCAGTTCTAAATGAAATGTCAGCCTCTGTAACTAAAACCACCTGTCTGTATCAGTCTTCACACTGCTACAAAATCCAGACTTGTTTAGCAAACGAATCATCTATTGTCCACAATATGGCAGATGCTCAGTGTCTTCCAGGCCATGTGATTTATCCAATAAAAATGTCTCCAATTTCCTTCTGATTTATTCAACAATTAATCAAATTGCCCCCCAATAAAGTATCCTGTTATTGATTTAAAGATTGCAGCCCCAGATAAACATGGCTAAGTGGCTGTGACCTTGTAAACTGAGTGAGCTGAGGCTCAAGGGCAAAGTGAAACATTTCAGTGTTCACTGATTCACATCATTCTTTTGTAAAGTAAACAAAATAGCGGAGGCGATTATACTTGTAGAAGGTCCTGATGTCAACCAGTCAACATAGTCGGCTGCATTTACACTGCAGGTCTTGAAGCCTGGTTACCACTTGGGAACACAAACAGGATGAGCTTGACTAATGACCTGATAATGGTGAATATTTTGTTATTTTAAAAATTAGAAATCCTTGCTTGAAAGGTTTTAAAGCCATCATATCTCAGCATGAGTACACTAGTTTGAGTCGTCGTCTGCCATTGCGCAGGTTGAAGGGTGGACTTATAAATGTAGATAGTCTACGTGTGTGCTTACGTCACTGTGTTTTGTCTGATTTTTAAGGATCTCTCTGCTCAGATTGCAGACACACATTTTTATCTGATTTAAGCTGATTTTCCACATAGGAATAAAGCCTGAATCTGATCTAATGATATCTCAATCCATGTGCTTTTTTTTTCTGTACACTTTCATTGGTCATATCTGATTTGTGCCACACGGGAGGAAAAGATCAGAATTGGGTCATTTTCACCATGCAGTGTAGATGCAGCCTCTGTGCTCCAGAAGCACAGTCAGTTCATGATGAGACAGCAAATTGTCCTCTAAAACATCTTAGTGGCTATAATTAGCACATCTGTATGTGCTTTATATTAATATGGCAGTGTTTCCCAAACTTTTTTTTTTCTGGGCACCCATTTTATTAAGATGACGCACCATTGCGACTCAATTCACAATATAAATCACAAGAGCAAATTTGTGTATATGTTTCTGTTCTTTTTTTTACTCCCATTTTTGTAACACATATTTTGAATTGTTAAACCAGCCAAAGGCCTAAGAGAAGTGATAATTAAATGAACCAAAACTTAATTTATGCCTGTTATTTAATAAATCTTAAGTGAACGCTGTAGTTTGTAAATATAAATGCATTTCTGTTACATTCAAACTGCCCCATGACTCTCTGTGTAATTCAGCAAAGCTTTTTTTTTTTCCTGTCTGTGATGACATTTGACGAAGAACGACAACACAGCACGAGTAATGTGAGTTGCATACAGCAACAGTATGGCTGCAAAAAACACCAAGAAACACCCATGAATAGTTTCACAAAAGGATATCACTATTCACAAAACCCAGGGTCCTAGAGACTGCAGGCTATTATGGTAATTACTCTGAAATCCACAGTTGGCTATAGCGGCGGTGTAGGCAGTAATGGGTCTAGGCAGACCGGTGCCATCCACATTACTCACTGGCCCACTTTTTTTCCGCAAAATTATTGCGATTGGATTATTGGATTATTAGGGAATGTGTTTTTTTAATTCAAATATGCTCTGCTGGGTGTTTTCATTCTATAATTTCCTTTTATTGCTAATTTGTGCAAGCAGCTGCGTTCACATTTGCTGTTACTCAGGAGCTGCCTGATGGTACTGAAGTTGCAATGACACAGGAACGTTGTCTGACGTATCTCATGCAGCATGTTAGTTAACACATTATCTGCTGTTTGGGTTTATGTTTATGTTTTCCACGTTGTGCAATGAAATGAATCAGTTCCGTGCACTGTACAGCCAATGCACTGCTGCCGGCCTGAAGATTGTAGCTTTGTTCGTTAAGCATGTATCATATATGTAAGCAATGTGTTGCTGTTATTGCCTTTGCACTGCATGATATGGCAAATTAAAATTATGGGTATTTTTTCGTGCTGTTTATGCACGTTCATGCCTTTTTTCTACTTTTTTCCGCCCACTTTTGTATTGGCCCACCCATAGACTATAGACTATAGAGGTTCTACAGTGGTGCTTTAAAGGTTGATAAATAAACAAATTGATTTAACAACCTAAAAAATATTACCCATGACCCACCTGTGGATCCCGAAATAGTGTCTGGGAATAAATGCTGTATAGCACTGAAAAATGGAAAATGGCCTTTCAGATAATGGCCTACAAGCAGTCACTGCACAGCAGCAGTATAGGTAGAGAGATAGAGGTACCTTATTCACCTTAACTAGTCATGGCTGGATTTATCAATTTGAATGACTTACTAAAATTTTGCCACAAGACTAATGTTTTTTTGTTTTTTTTTTTGACGACCTGCATAAAATATGTTTCTCTGGAGCAAACGGTTGCCTTCATTAGTCACAGAAGAGACAGAGGAAATGCTCGCATCAGATCAGACTTTCTTCTGGAGCTCAGGACAAAGGCAGCACTGAGCAACTGAGTGCTTGTTTAACCCGTCCTGTATAATTTACGAGGGGGACGGATTAATAAAGGCCCTCCTGGAAAGCCACTGAGCAGCAGATCAGCTAAGAGACTACTGAGCCAACAAATCTCCAGCACTCAGCTGGTCCCAAATGGGGCGGGTTGGCACACACACAAACACACAACCACAGACACTCACACACACCCACTCAAACACCAACAACACAGTCATCCAGCACCAGCCGAGTGGTTGTTGTCCTGCTAAGGGGCTGGCAGATGGAAATGCTCTGCCTGTGAAAGGATCAGGCCATGGGCTACAGATCAGGACTAACATATGGAACTAACAGTTTGTGTTTCCAACAGTGGCTCAGCTCAACAAGTTTGTGTCTTTAGTTTGGGTTATTGTGTTTTACTGACAATGTTGATGGTCTGGTTGATGATCTGTAATCCAACAGCGATGAAATAATTCAAAGTAATGTGAGGATAAGTTTATGTGCAATAACACAACCATGGCTCTTTAAAACCTGGAATGGAACCCTAATGTTATTGGTAAAACCTGTGTTTCTCCTACTATTTCATGCCAACAAATAGCTGCTGTGAAAACGGTCTGTTATACCTGGTTTACTCAAGACGTGTTTGAGCATCACATACACATGTTGCACAAGTTCAACTCACTGACAGGTTGATCATATAGTATAAGACTGACTTTTATTCACATCTTTTCAATCTAAATGCCAATGATCACAAAAAGCTGTTGGTGGCCTAAGACTTATGTACAGTACTGTATATATAGCATGTGTCACTCGAGCAGTTATGAAGTACCAGCCTCTTGTAACTGCTGTCTCACTGCTGGATGTTGATGCAGGGTGTTTGTGTTGATATCTGACAGTTGGTGTTCAGATGACAGGGAAGCTAAAAAAGAGGGGTTCACTTACTGATAAGGTGCTGTTCTCTGCTGTTTCTTCTCCTGTGCGCAGTTATATTAAATTGAAGCCCAGCCATAATCCTATACAATTGTATCCTCAGTTGTATAATATTAGATATTGGGGAACAGGTAGCCTCCATGAGAATTCCTTTGGTTATACCTTATAGTGATGGGGAAAAAAGAGAAGTTGGACACGTTTGATGAGAGGTGAAACCACATCATCTTTATATATATATATATATATATATATATATATATATATATATATATATAGATGATGTATGACGTATATATATATAAGTACAACACACTTATTTTTTTGATTTGTCAGTGGGTTGGTTGTTCAAAAAGTAGAGGAAAATCTTTCTTTCATTAGATCAGTGCTAGATGAAAGAAGTTTTCATTTTCTAAATTATTGATTACTCACATTTCAAAAGCGGGAAGCGTGGAATATATTTTCAAGCTATGAATTTGTTTTGTTTGATAAAAAACTTTCACATTAAAGTGATGTGAGGAAGTGAGTAAGGGCGTAAAACTACATTTTACCTCTCTGAATAAAATAAGTGGGAAGGTCCCTCATCATGTCCATGGATACATGCTTCCTCTCAGTTTCTCATTTCACCTTTTCCATTGCTTTTTGGAAATTAAAAAATAGTTAGATGTCTCACAGGCTCCCTTCTTCAGAGGACACGGGGCTTACATAGCAGACAAAGGCAAAGGCCCTTCTTTGGTCACATAGATCATGGAGGCTAAACTGAAATAAATATGGTGTGGTTTTCAGGGGATGTTCTTATTACATTAATGCTGTCGCCTAGCAACAGAGCTTAGAGTCCTGCTAGTGCAAGACAAATGAATTACAGTATGTAACATAACGTAAATATTTCAACCAAAATGTTTTAGGTTCGTTTATGGTTTTTTTTTTATTTTAACCATGTACAATTAGCGAAACATTAAGTTGAAAACTGTATTGTGTAGCTTTTAAATGAGTTTACACAATGCTGACTAAGCCTTGCGTGAGTGTTTCCCAGTATAGTGGTGTTGAGATCTGTTTTATGTCAAGACAGATGCACGCAATGGTAACATTGCACTAGTAGAGCAATGTAACTGTTGCTCTTCCGTTGGCTGAAAACACAAGTGCCCACAAAAAGTTCCAAAAGTGAATTCTGCTGCTCAAAAAAAAGTATGTATGAAAGTATACATGATTTTTGCCCCCACCTGCCCCTGCGCTGGTGATGTATACACACGAATGTTCCCCGTCACGTCTGATAGCTTTGCATGACAGAGCTCATTTTCAGATGAAGGACACATCATGCAAAGACTGTTACCTGGTCTATAGACATGGCTGTTTGTACATTAGAAGTCCTACTTCAGAGCTCACTGGTATCGTTGGCTTGTCAAAACGTACGTGTTACCACAACATATATTTTACAACAGTTGTAACAAACAATACCATTTACCACTTGAAGGGGGACCCCAGGAGCAAATCCTACTTCGTTTTACTGCTTGTCAAACTTTCTGTCGTTGTTGGCTGCCAACGTCGACGGTCAAAACATTAATCTCCATGTGTAAAGGAATCCTGGAACAGTTGGATCCAACCAATCTTATTTTTGTGAGACAAAGAAATGACACATCTGTTAGCCGCATTTAGAGCCGCATCAATATGAAAGAATAGTGGCACTGTGATACAGTCAGCCTTCAAATGCAAGTGTTAATTGAGACCCAGCTGTTTTTTTTTTTGGGTACTCTGATTTTAATTTGCCATAAGTGTTCATATTAACCCACTAACTATGTGCTAAGTATCTGAAAGCAGAGGAAGGAAATGACAGAACCGATGCTGTTTTTAGCTTCCAGACCAAACTTTGTTGCCTCGGTCATGGTCAGAGGTAGGAAATGACTACACATCAAGGATCATGGTATTAATGTATCTATGTGTGCAAGGAGGATTATCCATCTGGCACCGCAAGGACTGCATAAATTCCCATAATCCTTTGAGTGTGGTATGACTTTTGGGCTTGCAGACATTCAAAGATAGAATTCTGTGTGAAATGCTTTTAATCCTTACCCAATATAAACACTATATGTGCATGGCCAATAATGGTCCACATGACCATTGTCCACTATATCAACTAATTATTTTGTTGAGAGTGATGTGGCTCAGTCTGCCTTTGAGAGAGGAGATACGTGTCTACTGTATGGAATGTGACACTGACCCTTTTTCTCTATATCCATAATATGGTCACTTAGGTCACTTGACTTTAAAGAAATTCATTCAACAGTAAAGTTTTATACCTGCTCATTCAATTTTTCATATAAAAAATTTTATCTGGCATCATACATTGCTAGTCCCATAATGGCATAAGTGTGATTATGATTATGCTGATAATTTTTTTTCCCTCCAGGTCCTCCTTTTATTGTAACACCACCAGTGAACATCACAGTGAATATCTCGCAGGACGCCTTCTTCACCTGCCAGGCGGAGGCCTACCCTCGCAACCTGACCTACACATGGTTCTGGGAGGAGGACAACGTCTTCTTCAAGAAGTAAAGTTATGATCGGGTTCATTATTGTCTGCCATCCATCTGTAATCTAGTGTCAAGTGTTTATGCTGTTTATGTGGTGGTACATAACTTTTATGGTTCGTAAAAAAAAGGTTAATTTGTCAATAGCTTTAATCGCTTCAGAGGTTCAGTATACAACTACTAATATGCTTGGGCAGTGTATATTTAGGCAAAGCTCAAAACAAAAAGTTATTCCCAAAGTCTTTGTTTTCAATTAGTCTGATATACAGTATAGACATGTTGATATAGAGAAACGCAGTGACCATTTTGTGCATTCCACCATGTAGTGGAGCTGCTATTGCTGCAGTGACATGTTGAATTTGAAAGTTGAATTTCGGCACTTCTTTTGGAGCAGCTGTAAATGGCACAACTTTGTCGGCCTTTTGTAGGGAAAGGTAACTGGACTTTATTGACATGTAGAATTAAACAACCATTTACACCTGAGGCTAATTCCACCTAGGCACAGTGAGGCAGCAGTGCTGATCACTGCACAAACATGCTGCACTGATATCCATCCATCCATCCGTCTTCATTTATACCACTTGTCCTTTGAGCATTGCAGAGGGAGCTGAAGCCAATACAAGCTGACACAAGAGACGCAGGATACACCTGACAGGTCACCAGTCTAACTCAAGGCTTACAAAAGCCCTAGTTCCACCAAGAGAAATAGTTGGATTTGTTTCGATACTTCGCACATTTATTTGCGTTGCCACTGACAAACATTGAAAAGTGTACCAAACTAACAGCTCTGTAGCTTCTCAGTTTTTGTCATCCTTCTGTTTGGGTGCCAAGACTGTTGTCTTCAGTGTGTTGAAGTCTTCAGCCTTCTCTGAATCAAAGCTTGTTTTTTCTTGTGATAAACAGCTACATGCCAAGAAGAAAATAACACGGACTCCTGGATATCCTCCATTTCCACCCTTTTTTATGTATGTCATCTTTCTTGTTTGTGGAATTTATTGGCATGTTACACTGTGTCGCGCTGGTATGACGTCATGCTATTTACACAGCTGATGCAACTGTGTAAATAACTATGTGATTTACTTATGCAGCCAACAAACCCTCATCAGATCAGGGTGTACCGTTCCAAACAGTATCATGGTTAGGTGAACCACACAACAGCCTCTACAATGAGCTGAACTACAAACAATCATTCACACCAATATTCACACCTATTGTCAAATGGGTTTCCAATTAATCCACATAGACGCATGAATGCAAAAGAGCCCCAGGTTTAAGCCCATAACCTTCTCACTATGAGTCAACACTTTGTGACCACCATGCTGCCCTGAGGCCAATTTTTTAAGGAAATAGAAAAAAAATACATATCCCTCATCTTGTATGATGAATGTGCAGAAATGTGAGTCACTATAGTTGCATCTTGCTTCCCATAGCGATGACATTTCCAGTGCTGATGCTTTGAAGCTACAGTATTTGGACAGAAGAAATGCACTTGTCCATTTTGCTTCACCATCAATTGCCCCACAGATGCCATAGTTCAATTTTAACTTGGGTTTATGATGCACATTCACATTGCATCAACTTGCATCAACATCTGCTTCAGTCCACAATTCCTGAAGTAGGTAGAGTAGATGTCAAACCCAGCAGTATTGCGTATGTTGAAAATAAAGGAAGCCTCTCTGCTTTTTACTAGTATTGCCATTTCAAGCAACAAAACTACATTTCAATGCACTTTTCATTTAGACTGTAGAGTAACAGCTTTGATTTAGTTTATGTTTTCAACACGAAAGTCTTTTCCACATGTCCCAATGCTATTTTAGAACATAGTTGTGGCTTTAAATAAGTTTGTTTATATAAAGTTGCTTTGAAGTGTAAGCAGTTATTTCCAATGGTAGAATAGCCGCCTTTTCCTAAAAGGCCTGTTCTCAGATTTGCACATGGAAATGGAGCCTAGAGGAGGTACAGGAGTCTAGTTCTCTCCCAGAGAAAGGTCACGATGGGATTATTGATAACACCAAAAATATGTTGTCTACCAGCTTCATTAATGTCACTGGTAATTAAAAACTTTTTTTTTTCATTGAAAAACACCCTATTTACCAAGAGAAGACAAAAGTTTCGTCTGCGACTCAACAGACAAGAAAACATATGGATGCTGCTTTATCGTCTGTCAGGTCTGCAGCATCATCAACTGTGGAGGTGAAGTTCAATGCCATTTTAATAAACCACTGTAAATCCAGTTCTAGATCATATCATTTTAAATCCCACTCTGAATCTTGATGGGGAATGCATGTTGTTTTTTATTTCATTCAGCCACTGAGATCCTAATGTGCTGAAAGGCTGTGAGGCTTTCACCACATATTTAATCACTGCTCTGTGACATCCCTTAACCCTGTCCTGTGCTGCCGTTGCTCCTCACAGAGGGAAACTACTCCAGCTGCAGAAGTAAAATCAAACGATGTGAATCCTCATTTATGATGCACACAATCAACTACTGTAAATAGGGAGCAGGATTTGCTGCTTGCATGATGTACCCAACATTAACTGAAGGTGACTATGTTGAACTGACACAGGTCACTGGATCTGGCAGGTCTCACCAAATAACAAAGACAGGATGTTCTTACTTTATTAGATACAGACTATGCCTGAATACATTTGGGAAGATGGGGAAAAAAATAGGTTCATTTTAAATGTATAAAATCAGAAATTTACCAAGACAAAGGAACATGTAAATTCTCAATGATAAACCATAAAGGGTGCAGGTGAAACTAAAGTTTATTCACCTACCCCTCTTAAATTATGGAGTCTGTGGATGTGAGACCCACCATGTGCATATTTTAGGAGGTGAATAATTAATTCTTAATGCTTATCAGCTTGTATATTAGTCATATGATGCTTGACTGGGCATTTTTGTGAGATAAGAGGTATATAAAAATGACATTTCCTAAAAATGCTCATTCTCAGTGCCTTCAGAAACGGTGAGGATAATTCTGTCAAGTCGGAAAAAAGCCCAAACTCACCTCTAAAAAAAGCTTGATAGGTTATTTAAATATAATGTGTGAAATGTTTCTCTTGCCTGCAGTGATGTTAGTTATGAAATGTTTTGTGTCAGACCTGTGCTGTCAGGAGATATCACAGTGTGTTCTGGGCTGTGCAGTGAAGTTTCAGTCTTCTCCATCACACCTGAGGCAAACACTGTTACTACTGTTTGCTGCAATAACTGATAAACTTGTCATCTCAGAATGGGGAAGTGTTGAGTAACTTCAATGATCTATCCTCTTACAGTATATTGTATTTTGATGCTTACCTGCATTCATTCGTCCATCATCCACTGATATTGTTACAGATTAAAAATTGCAGGCTTTATTTTCACTATTTATTTCCCATCATTCTTTTTCCACATTCTCTGCACGATTTAAAAAAAAAAAACTGCCATTTAAAGCTGTAGTGTGTGACATTTAAATATAAATTAAACTTTGTTACATTCAAAACGATGCCACATGATTTCACACAATGCTGATAAAGCCTGTCAGCTACTCAAGACTCCTATTTATGATGGCATTCCTGCAAAGCACACAGCATGAGTTAAGTGACGCAGCTTCATACAGCAGTATTGTGGCTAAAAACACTGAGAAGTGCCCATGAACAGTTTCAGAAGTGATTTTTACTGCTAAAAATAAACCTGGATGTTCAGTAGGACTTTGCAGTTATGATTTTGGTTTCTTGTAATTGCAATTGTGCGAAATAGAAAATGTGTGTGTGCCACTGTACGGCAGTCACATGCTCTCTCTCAGCAGTCAGAGCTGCCTGACTATGTGCCTACATGTGCCAATCACATCTGATGCTGTTTCCTGTGTAATGCAGCTCCAAATAAGTTTTATACATGTCATCTGGACAAGTAATGCTACATTTAATGACACCAGATATCTGTATAGAAAAGTCATCAGATGACACCACTACTTTTTCTCCTCTCTCTCCCCAAGTCAGTTTTATTTATATAGCCCAACATCACAAACACAATTTGCCTGTATGTGTGTCTGTGTGACTTTGTAAGAGTGGGTAGGGTCAGGGAAGAAAAAAAATGTCATTCAGAGACCGCACGGTTATAGGAGACAGCCCACTGTTTTCGTAGTTACTCAGAAATGCACTTTAATTCTTTGAATAGTGGCAGTCTCCATTTTTTTTGTAACGATTGTAGTGTCTGAGGCCTAAGTGGTGTAATTTGATGAAACATTGCCTCTGCCAACAAAACTCTTAAAATTGACATCTGTTTTCTCTGCATGGTTCGGTTACAGAATCATTAGCAGTGCTCTGAATTTCTTTCTCCCCCCACGGTCAATTTGTTATTTCAGTCAAGAACCTGCATTTGTGATTGTCTGATGACTTTAAAAATTATTAGGGCTATTGAGGCTGTCATCTTCTACAGCATTCAATAAGCAGAAATACTGATTTGCATAACATATCTTGTGCAAAGGAGGAATGATTCTCATATGTTAGTCTTTGTTTGTGTTTTTGTAAGAGTATCAATTTTTATTGGACAGATTCTAATCTGTACAACAGCAGAGAGAGCTAAGCAAAAGAATGCATAAGTATTTGTTGCCTTGACTACTGCAAGTGGCCAGTCACCAATCAGCAGACCCAAATCTCAGGAGTGGCTCACAAATTCATTCCAGCTCCCTCTCCCCAAATCAGTGTTTCCCAATCCTCGTCCTCAGTGTGTTGGAGCAGGGCAACACCTAAAACATGCAGGGCGGTGGGCTCTGAGGATTGAGAAACACTGCTCCAAATCAAAAAATACTTCTGCCGAAGGATGGAAGTTACCTCTCACATGTGAACTACAGGCAGAGCAATGTTAAAGGTGACATAGAATGGTCTTTTGGAAACAAAAATCGAGATTACTGATGTCTACTTAGATAAACTAAATAATATTTATGGTCAAAAACCTCAAAGTCTCTTCAGATTAAGCCAGTTTATTGCTGCTCTCTGCCAGCCTCTGAACAGGCACTCTGTTTCTGAGCTAATTCCCGCCCCCCAGAACACTGAGTCTCTTGTGATTGGCCAGCTACCAGCTGACTGACTGCTCCGCAGTGCTTCTTCTTCAGGTTGAATGCTCACGGCCATGACTGGGAGTAGCTGTTGGGGAAGGGTTCGTTGCATGGCAAATGTGCTAGTTATGTAACTAAACTCGACTTTTCAAAACCGCTTGCTCGAGCTCAGGTAAACAGAGAAGCCCTTCTTTCTCAGAAGTGGCTGAAGTGTTTATTGTGACACTTTAGTGATGTTTAGATATGGGAAGGACACGGGTACACACCAAAAAAAAAAGATTTTCCAGTGAATGTCCTCTAAAATTTTGGAAAGTACAATTGCATGTAACGTATACATGTAAAGTATCCGATTTTATAAGTTTGATATGGTATTTTCTGAAATGTAGTGCACCATATCTTGAGCTGTCAAATAAATATACAGTAGTGGGCCTTTCAAATATAGTGGTACTGAAGGCTAACTATCATTTAGAACCGGTAAAATTGAGAGTGAAAAAGCACCAAAATCATGTTGATGGCTCCGTGAACTTTGATTAGGAAGAATGGATCCTCTTTCAGTCCCACCTGCACCTAAGCCTCAGTCCTTGCTCTCTCTAAATTTGGTGAGTGGGATGGAAGGAGCAGTCTGAGAAGTGTGTAACTTAATGACAGACTGACTCAAGCTTCTGGAATCAGGCTCTGGAAGTTCAAGAGATTTATAACAACCTGGAAGTCATCACAGTACTACAGTTGACAGCACCTTCAGCAAAAGTTACATAGTCTTGTTTAACAGTTACAAGCTGTAAAGTTTTTATATCTACTACATGTTTTGTGCATGTATCAGTTTTTCATGTGTGTTTTTGATGTGCTATGTGATTTGAAGTCCTAATTTAACCAGTCCTTACTTAAACTCTTCAACAATTGTTAAACCTGCTTGACTTCCTCAAATGTTATTTCTATAACTCTTCTAAAAAATTTCCCCTGCATTATGCATGGTACTTAACCAAACATGACCCTCTCCTACTGTGCCAGCACACAGCCTACAGGCTGCATGGGCCACTAAGTCTGTAATCTCTGCGCCTGGCGAAGATGTGATTTGTATTTGTAAACATAAATTTACCAACAAACACACACGATTTGTGTTGCACTGCTACATGACAGTAACTAATAAGCAGGGGAATACATGTGCCTGGGATTTTTAACTGGCTTTCAAGCCTGCAGACTCTGCAGTCAACCGCTCTGCTCTGAATCATGAATCAAGCTCTGTGTTGAACATCATTTATAGTGGAGTTGGATCTACCTGTCCACTGGGATGTGAGCAAAAAAAAAAAAAAAAGAGCATGAAACTGTGGCACTGGCTTAATATCTGTCATCACCTTCTCAGGAGTAGTGCATCATGCAGCAGTGACAGTTTACAGGACAGCTATCATTAATATTCCACAAGCTGGTTAAAAAAATGTGCTGAATTAAGAAATTTCCATACCATGATCAACTTGTTACACACCCTGTTTGAACTTTATTTTGGAAAAACTGCAGAACATTTATGGAACTTGTCCACCAACTCATTTCATGATGTGATGTCAAGCTGTACCATTTTCAACACTAATGTTTCACTTGTCACTTCATTTTCACAGTGACCTAAAGCGCAGAGTCAGTATTCTTATCGACGGTTCCCTGATCATAGCTCAAATCAAGCCAGAGGATGCTGGGAAATACACCTGTGCCCCGAGCAACAGCCTGGGCCAACCACCAACTGCCTCTGCCTACCTGACAGTGCAATGTGAGTGTCCCACCTTTCTTTTTTTCCCTACTTTGTTACTTTTGTTCAATTTAACCTTATGCAAAATGATCTAAATCTAGGGCTGAAGAATTATTTGTTTACAAACCGTAATCACCATTTGGAAAAAATGCAATGAGCAAATTGCAAACATGTTGGGAATAGTTCTCATTCTTGCAACAGAATGTAGAGTAGCTCATGTTCTGACGGTGATGCATGGCATTCCATTTTAAATCTATGAACTAGAACATGAATATTACATGAACATGAATAGCCTGAACCTTGGAAATCAAATTGCAATAACTGTCAGATAATGTAATCAATGTAGCGCAGTTAAATTAATATACATTTCCTTGTTATAAACAGCTTTGACAGTGATATAATACAGATATTGCGATTTTAATACTGACTGCATAATAGTTTTAAAATGTGATGGAATATTACCACAAGATACCATCAAAATATTTTTTTTTAACATGAGAATGAGAACTTAAAGAATGAGAACTTGCTTCCGTAGAGCTCTGGACATGAAGTGACACAATTTGCTCACCGCTCCATTTTGAGTAATTTATCACGGAACGTGACAGACTGAATATATCTGATTACTTAGAATACATCCAATTGATTTTTATTAGTCTGGAAACAGCTGGACATTATTCCAGATCTGTAGCATTACGATACTGTATCTCCAGCATTACAACATCTTCAACTTCTCTGTCTATTCCAGAGAACACTTACACATCACAATAAAAGCACATATTTAAGTTAATTATTGTCAGAGTCTGTAACAACACTGTAGTTTGCATCCAGATTCACAGCTTCCCAGTCAACACTTAAGGGGTTACCGTAAATTCCGCACTATAGAGTGCACCTGACTACAAGCCACACCACCCAAATTTCATACAATTTAAGAAAAAATACACATATAAGCCTGACTATAAGCCGCTCGGCCGTAAACATCCATTCAGATTCAGAAAACTTTATTTATCCCGTTGGGGCGATTGAGGAAATCATAAAAATCTATAAATAAGCCGTATCACTCTATAAGCCGCGGGAGAGCGGAATTGACGGTGACTTAACTTGCAACGATCCTGTCCGTGACTTTGTCAAATAAAAAGTTTTATTGATGTCATAGTTTGACTCAAAATACTGTAAGGCTTTACATATACTCACTTTAACATCAGTAAGAAGTGTAAAAATGCGTCGATCAGTCGAAGTTTCCCTTAACATTACCCTAAACTGCTGACAGGGAAGCTGTGAATCTGGACGCAACTTTCAGTATCGTGAGTAACGACAGTACCTGATATGAAGAGATCACTGTACAAGCAGAATCCCTTCTCTGTGGGTTCCCGTCCTCTACGCTCGCTTTAAATGTGTGTTTTATAGCAGTGATCCAGGATCTTTGGTGATTAACTAACCTGTTCTCAACTGCTTTGGTGTCTTGGCCCACATTTATTCACCATCTTCACTTTTTATGAGCAAGACTTTTTATGCCAGACATATTACAAAGGTATACAGTACATGCTGCCAGTTATTAATGTCTATGGATGTGAACAGCGTTATTGCTTGACAAAATGTTGTTTCCGTGGTTGCATTGATGTCAGCTACCGGAGCTCTGCTGTGCATGTAGCACATAAGAAAATGATAGGAGACCTCACTGACATTATAGTATGTATATGGTAAATATGGTCAATTTTGTTGTATGTATATTATTTAAAAGTTATTCTATTCTAAACTCTGGGACCAAAAATTGTGTTTTCTATTTGGAAGTGATTGATTGATCAGCCCCAACTGTTTGTGTTCACATCAACCCCTATTTTATGCGGGAAGGTCTCATTTCAAAAATGTGTTCATCAGAATTTAGCAACATATGAATTACAGTGTGAAAGGAATATCTTCATGAGGGATGTACTCAGTAACATTAATTGCTACATATTTATTAGTGCATTTTCAATTTTCCAGGGAACCTGTGCACATTTGTGTTTTTCAAGGGAAAATATTAAAAATAGCATAGAGTATAATGTGTATACTTAATATATAAGCATCTTTATTCTTCACCACAGGTTGCCCTCCTCATATCCTCTCCTCTCACAAATCACTTTCTCTCTCCATCAGTCACTCCCAGCTGTGGAAACATGAGGCTTGATGAATTTGTCACAGACGGGCAGGAGCTGCACGACCAGCTCTGAGATTCCTGCCTTGTCAGCCGGTAACCGGCCACTGGCAGTAGTCAAGGCAACAGACATTTTGCATTCTCTCAGTCTCCTGTCCCTTTCAGCGGTTGTATATTAGCTTGTATGTGTGTATGTGAGTGAGTAGTTCTTTGACAAGCAGAGGCAGGCCATACCAGTGGTGAGGGAGGGAGGGAGGGAGGAGTGAGAGAGAGGATTACATCATTGCTGTAAGAGCAGGGACTTTTCTCTGTCAGTCTGCAGAGGGCTCTCTCTGTCTCTGCTTTATTCTTTCCTCTTATTCTCATATTTTCCTTTTGTTCCCTCTTCCTCTCTTCACCCTTTTCTCCCAACCCTCTGCATCCACCCCTTGTGTCATGCCCTTGTTGTTCGTTCGTTCCACCTCATCCTTGTTGGATTCTCTCTCTCTCTCTCTCTCCCCCACTCTTTTATTCCTCTCTGTCCCTTCTCTGTCTTTCTCCCTCAAGTGCTTGCCAGTGATTAAGTTCCCCGAAGCATCATGCAGGGGAACCGCCGTGTTGTGAGCGATAGCATTGTCTGAGGACTATATTTAGAAACTTGGCTGATACTCTTGTCTGTGGTGCTAGTGGCACTGCTCCTCTGGGCTCTTTGTGGCAGAGCGCCGGCACACCAGCGGTTAGGACAGCAGATGTAGTTTTTAAGTTGTTTCAGCAACAGTCAGGTCAATCGATATCTCTCCCTCTCTCGTTCTTTTTCAATCACTTCATCTCACTGTGTGACAAAAATCACTCACTCTCTCATTTGTAGTGTGAATGCTTGCCTTCTGCCTGAGTCCCCACATTCACAATCGTACCACCTCTCTCTCTTTCTCTCTTCCAGCGGCACCTCTCTGCCTTACGTCATCCAGTCACATCTCTCTCACTCACCTGTCCTCTTTCCCACACTAATGTTTAGCCTCACTCATTCTTCCTCTCTTGCTCCACTGATATCGTGCTCTGCTGCTCCTCTGGCTCTCACACCCCTCTTTCCCCTCTTAATCATTCAGTGTCTGCTTTGAAGCTCTCCTCCTTGACCTCATTTAGGCTCCATGCTGTTCTCACCCCTCCTATTAAATTCAAGATTAAACAAGGATAAGTTTGAGCCTCTCCCTTTTCCTCCTCTCAGCTCAATTCTCTCTTCTCAGATGTGGTAGATGGACTTTCTCTCTCATGTGCATGTTTGCCCAGAGGGGACAGCTCGGCCATAACAAATTCCAATTATTTTAGACTTAATGGAAAATGTAAGAGGATGGACTGTAATGTGAAGCAAAGACGATCCAAACAAATTGGAGGCTGTGATTAGGGAGAAAGTTTAGGTGTGACGTAGTGTAATGTGATGTTTTTCATACTGTCTATAAATATGACAGTAATTCATGTGGTTTGAATGTGAGCTTTTCATGAATAAAATGATCATGAATGGAAATATAACTAAAGAACAGTATTTCTTTAGTAAGGCTAAATGAGAGGATCAGATTTACTCTTTGCCAGTGCCATATTCCTTTACCTATGGTAACAATTCTTGCATAGGTTTTCCTTCTTTTAATACAATACAGCTGTGTTTCATTAGTGTTTGCTTTACACTGTATGTTGTTTGATTGGTACAAGAGTCAAAATTTCCCAAATGTGAGTTGAAACTTAGAAGCTGCACCTTACTTATTCACAGGTTAGCTCTGATGTCACCTGAAACTTGTAATAATTATCCACCTGCCACCCGTACCATTTATTTTGTTCAATTTAGAGACATGCACCTCTGCTCATACTCCACTGTTGGATTATGTAAACACCAACTATTAACTGCAGCCTGTGCATCTCAGTCATACACCTTATCTCATTACTGAGATCACTGCTGTTTCCAACCTTAGATTTACATGTTTAGATTTTACTTTTGACCGCTGTTTGCAGGGTTTGTTACTCAGTCCACCATGTTTGAAGCAACTCACATACTTCAACTGCAAATTGTCCTAAAATTTGGTGCAGATACATGTGTCCTCTTCGGGATGACTTGGATTTACTTTGCTTGCCCTCTATAGCACATTAGCAATTCAAAAATGTTGACTTTTTAAATGTTTAGTTTTATGACAAATTGCCGCCAAAACTGTCATATTTTAATAGATCCCTGCATCAGGATGAATTCAAACAGGTTTCAAGGTCTCATATTAAAATGTCTATTATTATGATTCAAAATATATGTAACTTACCTTTTTTTTTTTTCTTTTTTTTTTTTTTTTTACTAAATTTTATGATTCCACTCTTCATTTACGTGTGATTATCACTAAATGTTTCCCAAGGAAATAGAGTGAACAATATGATATTAAAGAGAGTTTATCACACAGTCATAAGACCTGCTTGTATAGACACTGGGTCCTTGTTTAAATCTTGTTGTGTGTTGTCATGTTCACTCTGCTTCTCATTTAGTTTCAGTTGAAAAATAAGCATGATGTGCTGGGATGTGCTGTGCTTCTACAAACACACACATGTACAAATGCTGTTCTGAGACCAGCTGTGCTGCACATCAATCCATTTATCATTTTATGATGAGCCCACTTCCCATAAACTGTGTGGATTCCCAGACCTGAGTAAACCGCTATTATAATCACAAAGCACTGGACTTCCCCCTGCTGCAAAAATACAATTTACCATTCGCTTTTCTCTGTGTGTTTTCCACCAGATCCTGCCCGTGTGGTAAACATGCCATCCGTCATCTATGTGGCCATTGGTTTGCCCGGCTTCATCCGCTGTCCTGTAGATGCAAACCCCGCTGTTACTCTGGTGAAGTGGAAGAAAGATGGCCTCCCTCTCCGGATAGATAAGGTGAGCTGGCGCAGTGCTGTCCTCAGACTGCAAGCGAGTGTATTATTTGTACTGCACATTTAACAGATGCAAAAATCACAAAGTGCTTTACATTACAAAGGAAATATTAATAGAAAACACAACACATACGATATGGAGGCAAACCAGGCAAAGTGTCATTGTCTCTTAACTTATTGACAAGAGCAACTGGTCATAATTGGCCTAACTTAGTTTCCTTACCCACTGTTTTTCTCCTTGAAAAGTACCCTGGTTGGAGCCAAATGGATGATGGAAGCATCCGCGTGACAGAGGTGACAGAAGACTCTCTCGGCACCTATTCCTGCATGCCTTACAATGCCCTGGGTTCCATGGGATGGTCCCCTCCTGCTCCCCTGGTGCTAAAGGTACAGTATGTGTCCGTTCACGTCAGGCGTTAGAATCCTGAATGCAAACACACACATTGGTCTGAGTCTTTTATGTTCTTCAGGATAAAATTACATTTTTTTGCAGTCCAAATGTACAGATTTGTATATTGGCAGAAGTGATCAGAGAGGGGCTGAGTGAAAGAATACACTACGTATGTAGCTGTAACGTGATGATCAGCGTTAATATTGTGGTTGCGGTAACAATAGACTATGAAAGTGATGTAGTTTATGGTCTATGGTGAATTGTGAGGCTTCTGGGAGAGTATGTGCATCTTTTATTTAAAGTCTATGGTGGCAACACGTAAATCATTGTATTGGCCCTAAGAAGAGGGCCATTGGGTGTGTTTCAAACCTGTACTTGGTGCTGTTCACAGCACAGGGTCTCTGTTGCAATTCATCAATTTTTGCTTCAATAACTCAAACTCTATTTTGGCTGTTTTTACTCTGGGCAGGACCCTCCCAAATTCTCAGTGGTTCCTGGAGGGGAGTACAGGCAGGAGGTTGGGAGAGAACTAGTTATCCCCTGTGAGGCGGAGGGAGACCCTTTTCCCAACATCACATGGCGGAAGGTAAGACACACTCATCACTCCCCTTCTGCTGCATATAATTTAGCCACTTTCTGTATGAAGCCATTCAATACTTAATGTTTTATATTATGTTCAGCAGTCAGCAGTCTTTATATAGTGGTACCTGCACTGTGTGCTCTCATTATATTTTTTTGTGTCATTGTAATTACATTTTAATGATGTCTATCGATTCTCTCATTTGTTTGCTTGATTATTACGCGCTTACTCTTTGACAACTGCGCGCTCAATATTTGTTTTTGTTTTTTTTTGTCAATCGGTAATGATTGACCAATGATGAGACTGACTGTGCTTTTCCTCGCAGTTTATTTTATTGTTGCGTGTGTAAACATATTTTGTACCGCCCTCATCGGCTGACTGTGTCTTTCTGTGACTTGGTGGACTGCAGGTAGGGAAGCCCAGCAAAAGCAAGCACAATGTTCTGCCCCGTGGCAGCTTACAGTTCAAGTCACTCACAAAGGAGGACCACGGGGAGTGGGAGTGTGTCGCCACCAATGTTGCCACGAGCATCACTGCCAGCACGCACATCCAAGTCATAGGTACCCAACATTTCCATGCATGCACACACATACTGTATACCATAGACGCTTGTAGAAATCTCTTTATTGAGCAATGGCAGTAAATGTAGCTCTATTCAATTCAAAAACTTTTGTCTCCAGGGGGCAATTCAAGGGCTCATAGGGCAGTAATAAGCAGAGCACTTAAACAGTTATGAAGAACACAGATAATAGCAACCCACTGTGCAAAAAGAAGGCACAACAGTGCAAATTTTGGTAAGGCACTCAAAATAATAATAATGTAAATAAAATGAAAGCACTCAGATTGTGCGTTCCTCTATTTCCCACAGTGTCAATACATTTCACTCTCTCTCTTGCAAGTTAATATTTTTTTCTATAAAACCCCAATTTGTGAGAAAATCTAACATTTTATTCCTTGGGCTATAACTTACATCCCTAGAAAATATCCTGACAAACATGGCCAACAACAAAAGTTCCACAACAGAGGGATTAAAATCGGAGCAGAATGACAATGAGAAATAGACTCTGTACAGTCTACACACAAATAATTACCATAGACTTGTTAAGGAACACTGTATGACGTGACTATTAAAATACACATGGATAATCATTAATAGTGTAATAATTGTTGTGAGTATGTGTAAAATATGCACAGTGTATAGTGATTATACACTATGACTTAATGAAGCAGAAGCAGCAGAGGTGCTGCTCATGGAGCCTGCACATGCAAAGGTACTGACGGGTCATGTATGAAACACTGGATAAGGAAGGTCAGATGTTTTGGAATGAGGGCCAACAGGAAACAAAATGCTGACCTTCTTTTCAAATAAATTCAAAGAGTATTAAAGACTGTCCTGTTCCATTACATTTTATCCCTCTTACTTCCCCTAACAACCCTGTAAATTAGCCTCTAAAGGTCTTTCAAAACAACTTGTCTGTCTGTTTGAAACAGGAATACTCAACATTTTGGCACATTATAATGTCATAATCCATTCCACAGTGTAATGTGATGTTAATATTAGTCCCCTAAAGACTTCAGCTGACTACTGGTGGCCAACAGTAACAGCATCAACCAACTCAATAAGGCACAATTTTCTCACTCACACTCCTATTCTATCCACATGAGGGTCATGGGGGGCACTGGTGCCTAATCCCAGCTGACATAGGGCATCAGGGAGGGTACACCCTGGACAGTTCGCCAGTACCCATCCACTCTCACATTCACACCTCTGGGCAATTTAGAGTGTCCAATTGACCTAGTCCCCAAATCTGCATGTTTCTGGACTGTGGAAGGAAACTGGTGAACCTGGAGAAAACCCACACACACACACAGAGAACATGCAAACTCCATGCAGAGAGGCCTTTGTTCCAACCGGGAAGGGCCCAGTCTGATATATACAATTTTATACATCAGTGTTTGAGCTTGTGTTTTTTAGTTGTCCACTGAGACATTGGTAAAGGTGAGTTGTAGAACTAACTGTGATAATCATATAAACAGTTTTGGGACAGACACAGGAAAGGCCACCTCAAACATCATAACTACACTATAAAAACTCATATCGACGTTAAATTTCTTAATGGTTTAGTGTGATCTAGTTTGCACTGGTGTCAGTATTTACTCTTAGTTAACACTGTTTTTTACCTCTCTGGATGTGAGCCACTTACATCAAAACAATACTACTGTGATGTGATTGTGGTGACCTTGCTCCTAAACATTTCCCGTCACTTTTCTCAGGCACAGTACCTTAACAATGGAAATGAGTGGGTTTATCTTTTGCGATGATAATGTGAAAAGATTTATAGTTAGCTGCCTGAAATTATTCAGTAACCCTTTTCTTGCTGCCCATTATTTACAAATTTTGCGCAATTTTTTTTGCCTCTGTCTGTCTATCCCCCATCCATCAATCTGTCCCTCTCATTTTGTGAGGGAATCTTTTCAAATTTGGCACAAATATTCGCTTGGCCTCAAAAAAAAGGAGAGATTTTTGTTGGTTTTCAAATGTTTAACTGTTTAGATTTGGCTGGCCAGAAGTCAAAGTGACCTTGCAAAACTTAATTAAATCACAAGTACATCAACAAGCTCATGTTATATAAGTCTGAAAAATAATTGTGAAGCCTGAAACTGTTGGCCGTACAACCACTAGGCAGTAATTCTAGTTTTCAAAATTGCATTCTGCAATTATAAATTCTAAATGCTTACTTTTTTCTTCACTGGGGGTTGCTGGCTGCTGGGGAAAAAACATTATGGGTCCAGCTCACAGTAAATTTCTTTGACAAGGAAAATTAATGTACTGTTTCACAGCAGGGCCATATAGTGACTAATGTGCCCTTTTAACTACATCTTTTCCTCCCTGCAGGCACAAGCCCCCACGCTCCCACCCATGTCCATGTGGTGGCGTCCTCCACCTGGGCCAATGTGTCCTGGGAGGCAGGCTATGATGGAGGCTTCCAACAGACATTCTCAGTCTGGTATGGCCATGTGTGAGTCATCCCAGCATGCTTTGCTTCCTGCTTTTTTTTTTTTGTTTTCCTTCATCCAACACTTCCTTCGTAAAGAAAAAATGTAATTTCCAGGGTTGTGTTCAGAACAGTTGTGAAAACATAGGGATGGAAATACACGGCAGTCCAGTGTGAGTGACTTCTCATCTCTTATCTCACTACATTTGGGGAGGAGCATTTAAAACCGAATGCCCTCTGTCCTGCTGCTGCTGCTGCCACTGCTGCTGCTGCCACTGCTGCTGCTTTGCTGCTGCTTTGCTGCTGCTTTGCTGCTGCTTGAATACATTTTAAATCTTTTGTTTATTTAACCATGACAGAAAAAGTTTAATTTTCATCCCACTGAAGTGATTTTCCACCTACTAAAATTACTCCAATATATTTTGGCTGGTAGATTTGTGTATTAAGAGCAAAAGCTTGATTTTAAGCTTGGAAAAATGTGTCTCAGTCATAATGTATATTTTTTTATAGGTCACTGTCATGCCATACTACTAAATATTCGCTAACTAATAGCTGTGTTTAAATTGCATTTGTAGTCCAGGTGTGTTCTTTAAATGCAACACCCTAATCTAGACTCACCTGAAGACTCAGCTCTTTCTCTCTTTCATAGAGGCATAAATGCATCTGATCACAAAACCGACTGCCAATAAACACACATTTCAGATTGTGTAGAAATGTGTTCATTAGCTGGTTCTTTAGTGGAGAGGTTAGGTGCGATATTTCTTTTAGTTGAAAGAATATTGTCTCATCTCTTTGAGTGTATTTCACTCACAATCAATCAAGAGAGAATGGCTCGATACCACTTTGTCACATTACAGCTTAACTGGCTCCCACTAGCGGAGACTACATACTGTACATACAGTGTAGATGACAGCTGAGTTTTAACACACTTGGGTTGCTTTATTTGCTTCTTTGAAAAATAGGATACATGCGCATAAACACATACACATGAAAATGTGAAAAAGGAAGAAAAGAAATAAAGATAGTAGGACATCATACTTGTTGTTATGCCCACTTTATACTGAATTAAGAAGCACATATATGTCACTGTAGAAGTGTCACTGCCGGACAGTAGTAGTATATCACTGTGCAAACAGGTATGAATAATAATTTTAAAGCATTTTTACAAATGATCAGACACTAAAACATGTTTGACTCTGTCAAGACCATTTTACCACAATCAGCTGATTGTATCATCCTACATGATGCAACTGGGCAAAACATCAGAAATGTGATCTCTTACTCTGTGAAACTCTAACAGCACTGAAGGTGTGAGGTTTAGACTTATGTCCAAATACATTTTGACATTATAGTGAAAGTTTCTTATGGAAATGTGAATCAATAAGGACTCAAATATCCTCTCTACCGTACTTTTAAGGCTAAGTGTTCTGTATTATGTATGAAAAAAGCATTAAATATAAACAGTGGATCGGACTGTATCAACAAATACCAATGAATATGCTGATATTGGATAGAACTGTCTATTTCTTTCAGAATTCTTGCTGCACTGTCATAAGCCATTTGACGTAATACCCCTTAGGATCCAGCAATGGTTGCTTGTAAGGTTTTCTTAACATATGACCATGACTGCACAAGAGGGATCTGTACACACAGAGTGATTCGGCAAAGGCAGCCGCAGTAGCGACGGCACCGTGGAGATGCAAGCCTACGTTAGGGAGACATGGGGTGCACAAACTAACGTCAATTCTCTGTACACGGGATCATAAATATCTGTGAGTGCCAGGGACATCTGTGCCCACTGAGCATCTGTTCTCAACTGCACTAACCGTGTAAATAAAAAAGAGAGTAGACAGACTTGTGTTTCTGGCAAATAATGTTAGAAAATAAGTTGGCCCGTTAGCCTTGACTACAGACCCGATGTAAAATGCATTTTAGTTCCAAGCTGTCAACGCTTACTCCTGTTGTCAGTGATTCCCTGTTTAGGTAGCTTTAATTTCATCTTGCGCAAATAAAATTGTTAATACAGTAAAGTAATGAAAATTTGAAACAGTTGTAATACCTTAAGGATATAATGAAAGAAATACATTTTAAAAACATAAAATGACCATGATATGTCACCAGAGATCAAAAAAACATGTTAAATTTTATACTGGTTTCACTCATAACAATGTCACAACCAGTATAAAATTCTAAATATTCATTTAAGTTTCATTGTTTTAGTTGGCTGTTTTGTTCTACTGTGGCACCCACCTAGCATTTCAAAACAAACTGTAGAATACCAGCAGAGTGAGCAGAGAGCAGCTACCTGCTAACCAAATTCCAAACAATGCAAGACCTCAAAAGCCTCGGTATCCCTCCCAAAAACATCTTGACCGGAGGAGAAGGAAAAATGAGTCTCTATATTAGAGATTTGCTCAAATGCAGGTGACTAAAAGTGGAGAGGAAGCAAACAAAAAATCTCGACAGACATACAGAATCAGTGTGGATAATTTTCTCCTGGAAAGGATAGCAACATGGCAAAATTTGCTGCCTTTTAATCTCCACCTGTTCCTGACACACAAAAAAAATACCAAAATAGGTGCATTATTTGATAAATAAAACAGTTGGTGAGACACTTCAATCTGAACAACTACTTGAACCATGCTCACGTAACTATTTTAAACACTAAAGGCTGCTGTTGTACCTATTTTCTATCACCTTCTATCACCTCAAGCAATCTTGAACAATCAATTCAGTTCACTTTTATTTGTATAGTGCCAAATTACAACATACATTATCTCAAGGCACTGTACAAAGTCAGGCAGAAACCTTTACAATATTTCAAAGAGAAGAGAAACCCAACAATTCACACACTGAGTAAGCACTAGGCATCAGTGGAGAGAAAAAAAAAATCCCTTTTCACAGAAGGAAATCTCTGATAAAACCAGACTCAATGATGGGGTGAAAAAAATGGGGGACAGAAAGGAGGGAGAGAATGGGGAAGAGGGAGATGAGGTAGAGACAAGAGAGACAAGGGCATTTTCTAGCAATGTCATTTTTAATTGTGTGGCATTATGTAGGTACACAAATGTTTCTAACATCCCAGTTTACATTAATTTGAAATAAAGCTATGTTGTCTCACTCAGTGGTGTGTTGCATGACAAAGCCCTTGCAACATAAACCATTTGTAAGCTTTGTTAGAGCTTTATCCCGTGCATTCATAGTGGGATATTTGCAGCTTTTACATGTGTACATTTTTTTTTTTTTGCGTCATCTGGTTGTCAGGTGCAGCAGATGAATGTATGCCACCAGCAGGCTGTCAGCTGAGCGTGGCATGTGCCTAATACCATCAAGAGAAAAACGTTTTGTGAAGTGTGAAAATTAATGGCAGAAATTACATCACGTCATCTAACGTCAGATCACTGATGTAACAAAAACTGCTGTAAACAATATGTAACATCTAGTTACATTGTGTTTTACAGTGGAGGTGGTGGTAATTGTGATTTTTTTTTTTTTTTTCATTAAGGCTGTTTTACATGAATTGATTGATTTATTTGTCATTTCCGCTGTGTCCGCTCTCGTCCCGACTCCTGTACAGGCTGAAGAGGGAGCATTTAGGTCCACATGACTGGTTGTCCATACCTGTGCCTGGAGGCCACGACTGGATGCTGGTACCTGGTTTGGAGCCAGAGACGACATACCAGTTCAGTGTCCTGGCCCAAAACAAGCTTGGCACAGGACCCTTCAGCGAGGTTGTCACTGTGAACACACTAGGTGAGTACACTAACTGCTGCCTGACCTGAACGAAGAGATCCACTAATATTAACAGCCATGCAAACAGGACAGACAAGGAAGACTGTTACTTGGAATAATAAAAAAAAAGAAATAAGAAGAATAATTTTCATTGTATGTTTTTTGCCTCCTCAACGAAAATGGCATCATCGTTTTTCCTTTTGAAAGATAGTAAACTCAGCTAAATTCTCATACTACTAATTTGCATTATACATTTTCATATCAATAATAAAAAAAAATGAACGGTTCATTAAGGATCCACTTATTTTGATAAAGTTGATGTTGATGAAAGTAATAGTGGAGTAATTATACATAGATCTGTGCTGTAAATGGAGTCTTGTGCCCTTCTGGAAACTCCAAATAACATCAGACTAAAGAATTCAGCTGCATCTTTCAGAGGGAGGAACACAGAGGACCATGCAGATGTTCTTAATACTTAAGGTTTACAAAGGCCTTGTCAGAAAATAACAGCAGAAACATGGTGTTCTCAGAAGAGGAGACAGTGAGTTATTAAATGTTCCTGTTCACTGTTAATCTTCCTGCAAGAGTGAATAAAATAGTGAATCACTTTCTAGCTCGGTATGAAAGATGCTTCACCTAATTAAAATCTTAAATTCAGAGAAAATCACCTACATTTTAACAGATGGGTGAAAAAGCAAAAACAGAACAAGGAGAACAGTTAAAGTAGACAAGATCCAATATGTATCCCTTAATTACAAGTTCAGGAGGACAAAGGTTTTCTTTGGAAGTAAAACCTGTGGGTCACCTTCACTGCTTGGCTTGTTGCTCACTGTGTCTGTTGCTGTGTTCAAGCAGAACTCCCAATTCCCATGTCGCGGGAAGTGATGTGCAGGACATTCTGAAGTTCAAACTTTTAGAAAACTTGTTAGCCGGTTAAGAATACCGTGTATCAGGGAAGTGATCAAACTGGCTTGTCTCTTGAACACGGTAAACCACCCAATTGAACGCAGCATATTTATATACAGGGTCCAACATTTCTGACAGTACTTGAATGCACAAGCTAGATCAGCTGTAAACAACACACAGAGAGTGTGACTTTACTCTCTGCACAAGGCATCAGTACTCTGTATTTACAGAGGTAATATTTGTTTCCTTACAACGTCAAATGTTGCATATTGGCCCTTTAAGCTACAGACCTGGATTGTTTTTTTCTATCGTAATAACATAAATGCTAATAAAATGAATAGACAAAGACAATTTAATCACATTAAATTAGCAGTAAACCTGCATTACTTAATATTATTATGACATTATCTTGAGATTTATGTGGTTTTATATTGATTATCATACATTATTAGCCAGTTATGCCTGCTAAGTCATGAGGAAATCCTTTAGTTCAGTTATGAGTGCAATACAAAACGAACTGCCCCCAACTTTCTTTCCAACATGAAAAAAGGTACAGAGTGGCATTTGCATTTCTACAAAACGATTTTTAATGAAAATGTGCTGAGGCCAGAATTCGCAGAATTACACACACTGTGTATCAACTAGAATTAGAAGTAGTCATTTTTTGCATACACACAAATTAGTTGGGGATTGGGTGCCTTGCTCAGGAGCACCCCCAGCCCTTTACCTATACTGGGATTTGAACCAGCTACCCTCTGGTTACATATCCATTTCCTTTCCTCTTGGCCATTGACTGCCCCATTAACCAGTGACAATGTCCATGAAATTAACAGTCCAGTTGTTTAACTGCTGTAGCTGCAGGTCATTTATTCAGTCATGTGTGTTGCATTATGACCACAGATAAGCCCAAGATGCCAACTACCTTTACTAGTGATTATTCTGTTCTACTAGAGCTTATAGCTCTGTTGTAAAAGCTTTAAGTGGGCTATAGGTAATTCATTATGCATTACATCATTCTTTACAACACCCATTGAAGGGACATTTATTAAGTGTAAATGAAGCTTTCACAGAATTACTTAAAGGTAAGTGATGTGCTGAAAAATGGGATAACTATTCAAGCTGTATCACCTTCTGTGTCAGGCACAGAGCAAAAAATAAAAGGAGAATGACACATTCAGCACAGAGGATTCCTGTTGTCACGTTCTCTATTATTAAAAACTATTTTACAACAGTCTTCCACCATCTGCAAGTCAGATAACCTGGCACATTCTCTGTGGCTTGGCTTTTTTACTAATATGCTGGATAGAAAATAATGTGTGATATGTGGATAGAAGAGAATTGGTTAACTGCCAAGTATATTCATGGAATTTGCCTCGGTGTTTTGGTGCATAACTGGCATAGTAAAAAGGAAATAAGGTTAAAAGGCCCCAGGATGAATGAAAACTAATTTTCAAAGACGTAGTCTTCAAGGCCAGTAGTGCAGTGAAAGAAACTGTTCCTGTGGCTTCAGGTTTTTGTGCTGATCGGCTGCAGCCTTCTGCCAGGAGGTGGTTGGTCTTCATGAAACACTTTTAAAGTTGACATAAACTTAAGCATTCATACATTACATACACGAGGAAGATGTAGTAGCTGGGATATGATCGAGTAAGGTGAAAATTTTATGAGAATTATGGTCTTAAAAGGGTGCAGAGAAGTGCTCATATGTGAGTTGTACAGTTGTCAGTGATTGCATCTAAAAAGCTTGATCACATTTATAGTTGTGACCTAGTTAAAAAAAATACTTCCTGGTGTCATGTTGTCAGTGTAATGAGGGGCTGAATCATTTTTTCATCATGTAGGTGCAGCTACTCACTAAATATGTCAGTCACACGTCTTCTTAACCGTAACATGCTTTTTTCAGTATTTCCTATAAGTACCCCTGAACCATTGGTGCTGCTTACCCCACCACGGTGCCTCACAGCCAATCGCACGCAGCAGGGAGTCCTGCTCACCTGGATCCCGCCTGCCAATCACACAGCACCTATCCAGCATTATGTCATGGAGTTTCGTTTGGGGGAGAGATGGGAGGTCTTGGATGACAGCATTCCTGCTGGGGAGACGGAGCTGCTGGCCCGAGACCTTATCCAGGTAGAAGATAGGACAGAGACTATAGACTTTGAAGGGTTACACATACTCACACACACACACAGTTTCAAGATTTACAGTATATTCATTCAATTGGCCAAAATCTGAGGTAAATAAATCTGGGATATAAAGAAAAGCATTCTGGCAATCACACCAATTCTAGCTGTGTCCACCAACACAGATGCAGCCACGATGAGTGTATGAACTGAATTTTAAACTCCGAATTTTATGAAATATTGAAAATATGAAGATTTGTATTCAGACGAAAAAAATTCAAATATAGCATTCTAAAGCAAAGGAAATCAGTGCTAGAAACTCAAAGGCTTCAAAATTACAATGTGATTTACCTCAATACCACCCATAACTATTAACAAGGGTGAGAAAAGACATAAAATAAAAACTTTTAAAGAAGGGGGGAAAAAAACACTAACCTCAGGGAAAATAATAATTGAAGAATCCAGCTGATGAAACCTCCTCATACACTGTTCATACTCTACACAAAGTTGATTTTTCTTTGTTCATGATCTAAATTACCCAGATCAGATTATGCATATGTATAATGAATAATGGGCTGCCGTCCCTCCTTGGTTGTCATAGTAACAGTGTAGGTCTTCACACAGCGACTGGAATAACAGTCTGACCATCTCGCTGGTTTAGTTACAGCCATGAAACTCTCTTTGCCTCCACCTCTAAAGGTGTGTAAGTCACAGGTGCTGAGGCCTCAGCTCGAATATGACGTTAAACACAATGTGCAGTTTATCGAACAATACGTTCCCTGCTTGTAATTTGTGCATCTGTTTTAGTGTCAGTGTCTGGCTTGGTGTCTAATTCTCCTGCCGTGACATGTTGGGATTTCACTCTTTAATCTAACCACCACTTTCAGCTCCATGCAGATGCTTTTATCTCTCTCTCCCTCTCATAGCACTGCACTGCAAACACCCACTCACTCTTCCACACACTACACACACACACATGCACACACTACACACAGACAACTTTTCTGCAGCACATTTCTCACTGCATCTGTTGAGGTCATTTCACCAGGAGGCGTTGTCTGTTTAGCTGTCACCATATGTGACTGTGTGTGAGTGAATGTGGGCTTTTGGTGTGATGTTTGTCATGACACACTTCTCAATATTAGATTGGCCTCAGTGCAGGGAAACACTGAGCTCAGTCCATGACTTAATACCAATAACCTTTAGGATCTTCTGTGACCTTGTCTGCTGTATTCCCAGGTTTTCTTTCATAAATTCCAAAATCAATCCTGATTCCATTGTGCCTTTTTGTGTAGGGAGTTATTTATTTTTTTTAAATTTGATTCTTTTTGCCATTTTTGAGCTGTTAAGCCTTTCAAATTCCAGAGCTTGTACGTGTAAGACTAAATGGTAACTGTCAGACTGAGCTGGACTGTTTCTTTCCAAATCCGTGGAGGCTTAGCTGGAGAATTCTGTAGCCTGATTGAATGTTTCTGACATTTCAAAGCTTTATCTCTGTTTTTCTGCTCATAGGAAGCATGGTACGAGTTCCGTGTCATGGCTGTCATGGATGACATGATCAGCGAGCCCAGTAACGTAGTCGGAGTGTCCAGCACAGGTAAGTTTGCTCACATACTGCATAACTGATGGTCAAAAAAATACAATTATATAATGTATAAAGTCAAACTTTCTCAGTTTTAATGAATGTAAAAATGCACCAGAGGCTGTTAGAATAATCATTGACACCCTGCTCTTCGCTCTGAATACAGATTTAAGCCAGTGTTAGGATTCAACCCAACAACCTCAAGCTCTATAACCTTTGGCTGTCTCAACATATTTGAGTAGAGTGGGGGCTGTACATGTATTGCACACTCAGCATGTTAGACTAAACATTTTTCCCCTCTCAGCACAATTAAAGTTTGCTTTACACACACACATACACGCACACTCGTTTGTAGCATCATGAAAAGTATGAAGTCATCATTTTGCCCGTCTCCCACACACTCACTGCATCGGGCTGCTTTGTGTTAAATAAGAAATTAAAAGAACAGAAGAAGTCTTTAATGTCTTTTTAAAAAAAAAAAAAAAAAAAAAGTCCTGACCCTGAAAGTCTCATTTGAATCTGAAATGAAACCCTTTAAAATAAGATTCTGCTCCCACTGCAGAGGTCACTGAGTACACATGTATTAGTGGGAGCTGTTTTTGGAAGCATTTATAGAGGCTTGCTCAGGAGCAGGCCTCTGCTGCCACCTGGTGGTAAAGATGGAGACCTGCATCTAGTCTCTTCAGTTGATTATTAGTTGTTTGACTGCTTATCTTTTAGACCTTATCAGTGAATACTGATATGTGACTACAATGTGGACGCACTCTTTCCTTCCAAAAATGATTAAGTTGTTTTTGGCTGATCATTCTTCGTTCCTTATTACAATATTAAAGGAGCGAGAATATTTTGGGATATTGCTGTATCATGCTTCCCTGCAGAGCATATGCCACTCTGTATAATTAATAATTAATAGTGACATGAAGTAGCTCCTACTTCTCAATGAGTGATTCATGAAACAAGCCAAACCAAAAGCATTACATTTTCTGTCAATAGGTAGTAATACAGTGGAGTAAGAAGTCTCAGGTGTGTTTAATCAGCAGTTGTAATCATATGGCAAATTGATGTTTATGTGCATGCTGTGTTTTTTACACACCTGTTTAGGTTGTAAGTAGAAGCTTGCAACATTTCTATATTGTGCATGTGTAGCATAGTTATTGTTATAAGTAAATAAATCTAATATTACTTGCCCTTCTGTGTTTGTTTTTCCATAGTAGGACACTGTTGTACTTTTTTCTGTAGACAAAAAGTGTATACATTCTGCTTAGTCATAATGAACCAGACTATAGCCTGCAGAAATGTCCATTTCAGTGACACTTACATTAGTAAAGGTCAGCTGTAGCATATTTGAATCTCTTTGGATGCAGCAGGAATGTTGCTTCCATAGGCCTAACTGTTCACCTGCGGAAAAATCTTAATGATAGGATTAGGCTTGACCCTGAACCTTGACCCTTGATTTGTTTATCTGGCTTTTTTATTAATTATTTTGTTTGGGCTTTTCATTTGGTTTTGTTTTCATGTTACATTTTTTTATGTGTATATTTTGTGTGTTATTTGTCTGTCTTTACTCTTTTGCTTCTTGCTGTTTCGTGTTTGTTGATTCTATTCGCCTGTGTTATATCAGATACAAATCGTTCTTGTATTTTCAGTTCACATTATTGTGCAATTTCCTGTCACTTCCTGCCAGACTATGTTTGTTTCTTCCCCTTGTTACTTTTGTGTTGTTGTTTTTTTTTTTTGAGTACCTTTGTGCCCTTTGTGTTGCATTGTTTTGCTTGTGACCACCCTTTGTTTTCTGAACTTGTGTTAACACAGTTGAATTTGGATTTTTTCCTGCATTCTCTCATGAGTTGTTGTCCTGCACTTGGGGGCCACCATTGTTACATCGCAAGGCTTTTCTTTTGGGTTTTAGATTGTTGCAAAGTAGTATTGAAGCATTTGAGGACATTATAAAAGGGCACGCATATTGCATTCCCATGAAAACATCAGTAAAACCTGGGTCCTGATGGTGTGAATTAAAAAGGTCTCGTCTGCAGTATAACCCGAGAGTAAATATCACCCAGTGTAAGTCCCAGAAAATAAATGTTGACTTTAGCATTACTCTAAATCAGACATTTAGTGAGCAAACTGAACTTTAACATTTGTTTCTCTACTGTTTGCTTCATTTAACACATGTTCCTTCTGCTGCATTAATAATTATTCATCCACCTCTGTGCCTGACTTCACATGACTAATAACAGACTGTCTGATTATTTTCTCTCCATCACCACATGAACATTTTACTGTTGTATTGCCCTTGACTTTTCCTCTTTACCTCACAGACTTCTTCCCTCCAGAGTTGGTGGAGGAGCGTGGACTGGCACGGCCTGTGGTGGCCGGCATTGTGGCCACCATCTGTTTTTTAGCGGCAGCCGTCCTGTTCAGTACAATGGCTGCCTGCTTTGTTAACAAACAGCGCCGGCGAAAGCTCAAGAGGAAAGGGGGGGGGGGGGGGGGGGGGGGGGGGGGGGGGGGATCCTGCTTCCACAAACACTGAACATACAGTACTGTGCATAAATCTTAGGCCACCATTAGATGTGTTGTTTTAGCAATGCTATAATGACCATCCTGTACAATTATTTCTCAATCACTTTATTGGAACACATCCTGAAAATATGGAGAAACACATATGCAGTTTGAAAATAACATCTTTTTCAGAAACAACAAACAACAGAAATGCTTCTATAATATCAAATATTTAGTGTGACCTACATTTACACTTACAATAACACAACCATGGCTCTTTAAAACCTGGAATGGAACCCTAATGTTATTGGTAAAACCTGTGTTTCTCCTACTATTTCATGCCAACAAGTAGCTGCTGTGAAAAAGGTCTGTTACACCTGGTTTACTCAAGACATGTTTGAGCATCACATACACATGTTGCACAAGTTCAACTCACTGACAGGTTGATCATATAGTATAAGTCTGACTTTTAGTCACATCTTTTCAATCAAAATGCCAATGATCCCAAAATTGACATTAAAACAACAAAGCTGGTGGTGGCCTATATATAGAGAGAGATTTTACAGTTGCATTAATAACTTTCTTGTCTGTGTATTAATTGTAATATACTTAACTGCCCATTGCCACATAGCCTCTCAACTAATTATGTGTATGTTTTGAGCCTTTTACAGAATCTGTATTGTTTATTATTTTACACTACTTCTAAATCTAGTGTTTGTGCACTAACAAATGAATATATGCCTAAAATGCTTACTACCTTTTTTGTCTTCCAGACCCTCCTCTCTCAATAACCCATTGCAGAAAAAGCCTGGAAACTCCGTAAGTAGCCCTGACTGCACTCATGACATACCATGATTTACAGTTACTCTTCACCCAGAGCAACACAGCACAGTGCTCTACAACAGAGCCGTGATAAAATGTCACAACAGGAAGGATTTATTCAACTCAGCGGTCAGCTAACAGAAAATCACTTTTTCTCTCATTCAAATAGAGACTCATTTGTCAAGGCAAAGCAAATAGTAAGAGCTCTGGAATATTATTTAAACCATAAAAGAAAGCAGATAAATAGATGAGTCATTCTTATTATTTGAACTTAAAGCTTTCAGCACATTCTTTTCCCTGCTTGAAAGATCATGGAACCATAGTCTGGTGATAAATAAAAATTCATTTGTTAATGTCTACAGCCAAATTGATGAGGCATTAATAATGAGGTTGAGAGCAAACTGATGAATACATTTGATATATATCAGTTTGTTCATTGTATGATTCGGAATAATTAGAAACATACATCGAAACATATAGTAAATAATATGTTGTGGATTACATTATTAATATTATCATTATTATTATTATTATTATATACTGTATAATTATTGCCTTTAGTCCAAACCACTATCAGTTTTGCAAATCCAAGAAGAATTATTACAGAAATTATTTAAATCAATAACAGACACTGAAAATAAGTTGTACAATGTCACAGACAGCTAACCTGTTGGTAAGCAAATAGTTGAACTGTGTTCAAAGATGTCTGTACTCGAAGGAAAACAATCTGTGAAACATCACTTCTGTGATGCAAAATGTTTTCCAAGAGGCTCACTCAGAGGGAGAGAGTGTGGAGAAGAACCTTTATGAAATAGATTTCACTTCAGTTATATTTTTCATTTTGCCAAGGAAAAGTCTTGTGTCCTGTTCTTGTCCTTTCCCCGGGGGATGCCCAGTCAGGCCACCCTCAAACAGGTCATACAGTGACTTCTTATTCCCTTGTTCATTTTACTGTTGTGTGAAAACATCAGCCTCCTGGGGCTGAAGAAAAAAGGTTCCACATCTGTTCAACGAGACTTTTGTTAAGAGGTGAGAAGTTCACCCGACACATCCTGGGTATCTGAGGAATTTTATTCTTTCAACCCAAAGTTTATCTGTCTCCTTGTGGAATTCAAAAGGAGGAGGGCAGGTTACTTATGTAACAGTCATTTTCACATTTATCAAGATTTCTGCAGCTAGTGCAGTTCCTTGTTCAGCTGGAGGGTCAAAGTTCAATCCTCTGCTCAACTAGTCTACACAGCAGTGTGTCTGTGGGCAAGACATAAACCTAAATTTCTCCTGGCAGCTGTGCCAGTGGATTATGAATGTGTATAACACATGTGTGAAGGGAAAAGTACCGCATATACAGTAGATGTGCTTTATGAATGTGTGTTTATGGGTATGAATGACTGTAGTATGTTTTATAAAGTACTGTGAGTGATTATCAAGATTAAAGGGTGCCATAAAAAAATATAGACCATTTACCATAAGAAAAGCTAAAGATAACAGGCCCCCAACAGAAGAAAGTCCTTTTAATCATACACAACAGGACACACCCCCTCTTTCCTTAATTTAAATTACTCCCCTCAAGGTGGCGCTATATAATCCCCCTGGCAAAGGAAAAGTTTGAAAAGTCTTCAATGCAATAAGAGTGATAAACAGGAGCAGGGTATATTTGTGTATTTGTAGAGATTGCGCAACACTGACATTGCTTGTTTATCATTTTGTTTTATATTTAATTGTTCTCATCATGTTTATGCATATAGTTGATGGTGAGACCAAAAAAATGTTTTTTTCTTCTGGCTGGACAATAAAATTATATTTAATTCTATTCAAGTCTGCCACATAGCACTGTAAAATTAAAGACTGCAAGTCTGTGTACGACAACAATTCCATCCCATTACTTTCATTGCGCTGTCCTCATGTGACCCTGACGTCGATCTAGTCGCCATCATAAAGGACACTTCAGGTCCCTTACTGGACATTTTTTCACTGCAGACATTTGTACATGTCAAAGCAGGAGGAGCACAGTTGGAGCGGATACCATTATTCATGCCATTGTGTAGTCGTGTGGAGACTAGAGCCTTGTCTCTAACGTATCCATCATTATGGTCAAAATGCTCGCCATGACAACAACTCTGCTCTGAGGAGGAAAATGATCGTCCCAGATGAAAAACCAACAAATATTATTTTGTTGTTCATTTGATGTTCAGGACATTGTGGCCATAGAATCTGATAAATATAAGACTATGTATATCAAAATGAGGTGGACACATCCATGCCATTATTTCTTGTATATGCTCCATATCCCTTCTCTTTTCTCCAAACGTTTTCTCTCCTTTTTCTCAGATCCTCAGAGTCATTACATCCTCATCCTATTTCTGTCTTTCTTCCTAATTTATAATGATATCAGCCTATTTTCCTCCCATTTTGTCTTGCATTTTCTAATCAATCATCATTGACAGACTTCTTGTTCTCCTCCATATTCTTCGCACTTTTACAGGAGTCCACTTAGCTTCATTCCCAGCATTAAGCCCTACTGGGAGGGGCTGGATGCAAGCAGGTACAGGCTGCAACCCTCCAGTCCTCAGTGAGTGTGCCAACCCAGTGCCCCTGTTCGTGCACACTGTAAATCCCCCTCTGCACTTGGGTTCCACCCCTGCCCCTAAGTCTCTTAACCTGTCTGCATGCTCTGGGACAAATGTCCCCACCAGGCAACAACGTGTGTCTTTCATAAATGAAAAGTGAATAACTTTCTTCATCATAAGATGAGAGTTTAATCTATAAATAAATCTATGTGAGCATGTGGAACATGATGGAAGAACAGTGAAAGCTGACAAAATCAACATCTCCCTGGAACTAACAAGATATAACAAATTCATTATGAGCTTTTAGCTTCTGTGGACCAATGCGTCTTCTCTTAATGTGAAGCAAATTATACTGTATCATTCACATTTTAGTAAGCAAGAGAACGACTCCTACTAGATAATCACAATATTAGACACTAAGATCTCATTGGTCAACATCATATGGAATATTGAGACTTTACTGTTCGGCAATGATGAATTATTCTTTGTAACATCAATATTTCAAGGCACATTGTATGCTGAACTACATAATACACTGCAGGACAGCATGTGTAGCATATAATAGCTGAGTGAGTTTTTAAAATTCTTAAAATTGAGACACATTTGTAGACCAGTGAAAACATTCTTAAGATGTTAAGATTAAATTGAAATACTGAAATGTGTTACAGTTTACAGATTGCATAACTACATATAGTTATAACATGCTGGGAAATTCACTTATGGCAGTGTTATATAGGATGGACGTCACAGCCAGCAGTCTGTTAGCATAGCATCAGCACAAATATTTGAAATAAGGAAACATTTAACCTAACAATACAGTATCTCCAGCAGACTGGCTCCTGGTTATAGACTCATGTCAAACAACTGTGATTGGAAAGTGGAGTCATCCTCAACAAATTATATAAGAACACCTTTATCTTACCATTTTGTGCACAACATATTCTCTGTGACTGTTTTTGTTTGTGACTGTGTCCTCACTATTCCCCCTCCACTTGACCTCTTGACCTGTAACACTCCTGAGATGATCAACTTCACCACCTTTCCTTTCCCTGTACCCAATGATGTCACAGTCTCACCTGTTCTTTACTCTGTTTATCTGATAAAGTCACACATTTTAATTGTTATCCTGCAATTTTAGCTAATCACAATCACAAGGTAGCTCTTATGCAGCATTCAGTGTTTTAACTTATTGTATAATGATAGGGTAAATGTGATAGAACCATATATATATTTTTTTTTTTTACTGAATTTAAGTGATTAGTGAATCTTTATTCAGTGAGCATTTATTTAGGCAGTATTTGGTGCATTGCCATAATGCGTGGAGCAGCATTATCTTAATTATGTGTCTCCCAAGCACATACTGAAGCAAATTTGTCTGTGTTTTATCCTTTTGGCCATTATTCCTTGATGGTTATAGTACCAATTTCTAACACGATCTTTTCACAAAACAGCCATGAAATATTAAATAGTAAGTACTGCTTTAGACTTTTGCATAAGAAAAAAAAAATTATTCACTAAAAATGATGGCCAAAATTACTAAAAAATGTTTGCATTAATTAAATTATGTTGCTTGAGCAGTCGTAGCTTCTAAAAGTAGCTGAAACAGCAGAGGACTCTGTAAACAGTCTTTATCTCTTATATGTAATAGTTTTTTTTAATGGCAGCTGTCTAAAAACACTGTGCACATTATTCATTCATTATAAGCTCAAATCTTAGAGATTCAGCTGTTATATTGTATGTCTCATTTTACCACAAAATAAAGTGACTGTGGCTTCAAAGCAACTCTTGGATTCTTTTCTTTCATATTTCAACATTTTCTGATTATTTTAACAACTATACCAAATACAAATGTAAATTGAGCTTCATGTTATGTCTGTCATTGTTTAATTATAAAGTTATTTGATACTAATAAGGGGGATGGACAATATCCAGAATATTTTTTTACCAAAGCTGCTCCAGAAAAAAGTCAGCTAACCAAGTCATTTCACATATCTTTAAATATTAGCCAGTTATTGGTACAGAACAGGTGCCATCAATTGAAGTAATGGCGAGAAATACTTCTTACTCTTGTAAATGTTTTAGATCAGAGCTTCTTTCCCACAAGTGAGTTACCGCTACAGTAGTGTTATATTGGATTTGTTGTCAAATACCTCAACCCTAATTCTGCAGTTGCTCAAATCTAATACAACCCTCAGTTCTGTGCATTTCTATCATTGCTATGGACAGCTACCTTTGACCCTGAAATTGACACAGTTTATCAGCATTAATCTTCTCTCTCAGATTTACTACAAATAGTTTACACCTACATTGTTACCATCTAAGCATATTGACCCAGTGCATCTGCTTTAGCAGTCACTCCAGATGTGACTTGGTATTTCCTTATTCAACACAAAGACTTTTGAAAAACTCTTGGAAAAACAAAAAAAACACCAAAAATATACACTTTAAATAGGGTGTTTTCCAAAGAAGTTTTCCTTTTTTTTCTCTTGTTGGAATAGTTTGTAGTGTTTCAGTTGGGTGACGGTGTTCATTCGTTCATTGTCTGTCACACACACATATTCTTACAGTTCATCTCTTAATAAATAGTGCTATAAAAATCGTGTCATTAAACATGGTGACATACAAAGACCAAACAAATGAAAGTGTTTGACTGTCAATGTTGTTGATAAATTATAAATCTGTCATAATAATTGTCGACTGCAGTCACCAAAATTGTTTTCTTATGTCTTTGAATGAATTAAATTCAGTAGTGACACATTTCATCCCCAGAATAAATAAAAAGATAAATGGGTTGAGTTACAAAGTAGGTTCACAAAGCAGAGACTGCTATTTGAGGAGTCATAACTCTATGTCATTGTTGTAATCTAATCATGATTATATCTTCATGTGATTCATATCAGTTTTCTCTGCATATTCATTATTTTATTAAACTTAAATAAAGAGGTGTCATATTACGAAGGTCAGTTAATGAGTCATAATTAAACAGGTGTTTTGAACTGAGAATGCACCTATACTTGTGTGCTTGGGAGATGTAATTTGTTTTGTTTTAGATTTTTAAACGTAATCTCTCTGTCGTTTTTTTATAGGTCATCTTCTGGAAAGGTGAGCCCAGAGAGTGTTCGTTCCAAGGCATCCCTGTCAGAAACATCAGAGGACAGTCATGACCAGCGTGGGAAGAAACCACCCCCAAGTCCAGGGAAGAGGGAAGAATTGTCTTTGTACAAGAAGACAAAAAGAGCAATAACAAGCAAGAAGTATGGTGTAAAGCATGAGGCTGAACCGACAACACCCATTGAACTCATTAGCCGAGGACCAGATGGACGCTTTGTCATTGATCCCTCTGATGTAGAAATGTCTGTTAGGCCACGGCGAATTGAAGGCTTCCCCTTTGTGGAAGAATCAGACCTCTATCCTGAATTCCGGCAGTCAGATGAAGAGAATGATGATCCCAGGCCTCTGCCGCCAGTTATGGCCCCCCTTCGGCCACACCAGATATCCCCTATCTCCAGTCAGGAATCGTATCTGCAACCTCCAGCCTACAGTCCTCGTTTCCACAGGCCCTTTGAAGGTATGACCATCATGGAGAGCAGTCGGCTCCAGGCCACAGGGCAGATCCGAGGCTCTCTCCACCACAGGGCTTTCTATGGCTACCTAGGCCCCCCAGGGGATCATGATCCCCCACCTCCTTTTTACATGCCTGATACCAGCCCACTGAGCTCTGTTATGTCCTCCCCTCCATACCTTGCCGAAGGTCCTTTTGGCCACCCTATGATTCCTGAAGAAATAGGGGAGGGTGAATTCCCACACTATGCTGTCTCTGGTTTTCCACTTCCTCTGACACTCACCTCTTCCTCTCGTTCACCGGAAATTTGGCAAGGGGTGGATTTCACCTTCACAAGTCTGGAGGGACCCCAATTCATTTTCCCACCTCATCACCCTTTGCAACTCCGACATGAATCCCCCTACCCTCCTCCACCTCATGTTCTTCCCCTTAGTGCTTTCCAGCCCTCCTCCCTTCCAATGCCTACTTACCCAACCATCCTGCCACTGGAGGCTCCAAAGAGCCACTCAAGCAAGTCTCCCAGCAAGGCCAAGCCTCATGGCTCCCCAGCCAAGCATTTAGCTATGCAAGAGGCACATTTAGGGCAGCTAAGACACACAAGTCACAGTATGGGTGTGCCAGTTTTGCCTTACACCGATCCAATGGCCCATATTGCCCCTAGCACATTCAGTAGCCTGGACACACGATGGTTTGAAACCACCCCTCGTTTCAGTCCCAGACAGGCTCGTAGGATGGATTCTGGCATGCATCAGGTGGTTCTTCAGCCCTCTCGACTTTCACCTCTCACACAAAGCCCCTTTAGTTCTCATGAGGGCTCCCCAGAGATTGTAGTGCGCCCCAGGCCACGCCCCAGCATTGTCCAACCTCCCATACCCCCAGAGATGTCTGAGATTACCCTCCTCCCTCCTTCCACAGCCAGCTTCTCCAGGAGATCCTCCCCTTCCTCCTCACCTGCCCAGGGTAGCAGGAGAGCAAGTCCCAGCTACCGTTCCCACATGGCCTTTGCCTCCTCTGCAACCAGCTACCCAGCTTCCCAGTCCCCATCACCCCCCATGGAAAGCAGCAACATATTTGGGCCATCTCAAAGGAGGACTGAGGAGGAGATCCTTCCATCTGAGCCCTCTCCACCCCACTTGTCAGCTTCAGGGTAGGTGAATTAGGCATGCAGAGAGGGACCATTTGAGTCATCTGCCCCAAACCATAATGCTTTGATATGTGAATTTGCTCCTGCTTTTTGGTTCTGGGAATGCTTTTTTATATCCATCAGTTCTTTTAATTATTTGTGTGGCAATTTATTTTGGTATTTTAGTTTATGCTTTTATCCTTTTTTCATTTGTTTATACTCAAGTTTGAAAAATTATAACTGTATGTTTAAGGGAACCCATTTTGTTGTAATGATTCATTTGATAAGTTGTGGAAATTATCACTTTAGTTTAATTTGATCAGTGCTTCTTTTCATGTCAGACATCAACTTAGAGGTGTTCACCCACTGCATCTGTGAAGCATTGTTCTGTAATTGTCTCTTTTAAAAAAACATAGCATTTTTGTAAGCGAAAAGACCTAAAAGTATCAATTGTGCAACAACAGGAGAATGCATTTGCTTCACAGATGTCATTTCAGACCTTTTGGGGCTACAGTAAATCAGTACAGTCAAATGAAAAATGCCGTTTTCAGTGCTGTGTAATTTGTTGCCATAAGCCCCTAAAAGCCTGGTAATCTGCAAATATCCCCACAGGGTCCCTGTTTTACCATCTGTATCATGTGTTACCTCACTTTCACCTAACAGGAGGGATCCCATGATATTCATCCAACTGATTCCCCAGAAAATACAAACACTCATTGTTATGTCTAGCTCCAAGCCTTTGAAGATGCCTTTATCATGCAGAGGGATGCTTTAAGAAGAGTTCATCTCGGCAGGCCCTGCGGCCCATCCTCCGCCTAAGTAACCTGACTGCATGACCAATTCTCCCTTTCCTCCAGATTTCTCCCTAACCTACTTCCCCTTCCCAACCCCTCAACCCCTTTAATAGTCCCCAGGACTCCCCTAGGTCTGACTACCAAGGAAAGGTTGTTGGGCAAAGTGTGTCACAGGGCCTGTCCGCTTGTCATGTACTGCAATGTTTCCATCATTATAAAATTAGGGGCAGTATGGTGGTTCTTGATGGCTCCTGGAGTCTTACCTGCTTTGTTTTTGATTGATCTCAGCTATCTGGGCAGCGTTGTTGTGACCAGGTCCTCTACACCGCAATAGGTAAGGGTTGGATCCATGTCTGAAAGGGGGGGGTTAGCAGGTGGGACTTTTTTGATCACCTCGTCCTTTAAAGGGGAATACAAGACCTTGAGTCTTTTTTATTTGTTCCTTCCTTCAATCGACACGTAGTTCATTTCTGTTCTTTCCTTTTTCCTTTTCTCAAAGTGGCTATATGCATTTTTAAGTTCTGCAGTCTTTAGTACACTATGCATTCTGACTGATATGCATACAATATGCCATCTGTTAGTTAATAGATTTGGTCAGAGATGTATCACCAACATGTTTTCATGCTTGAGTGGTTTGCTAACTGACCATATTCACTTGCAACTTTTTAATCCAGGTACAGTAAAACCTCACCACAGAACTGTACGTCCAGTTTAGATCTCATCAATCTGAAACTAGTCTAAAATGCATTCATTAAACTATTTATTCATAACTTTGTTCACTGTTCTGAAGTCAGCAAAGGTCACTTCTGGTATATTAAATGCTGTATTTTAGGATAGTACTGGTGCAAAAGCAGAAGAGCAATTGTTCAAGGCCTAGTTGCACCTTGTCCAGCTGAATTGAATGAAACATGTCTCTAACATCTTAGATCCCTTTCAGACTTGCTATCAATGTCCATCCTGAGTGATCTGATCAAAAGTGGGCCGCACTAAGTTCAGATCTGAACATAGCCAACGCTTCAGATTGTGTCCTTAAACCTCAGCTGAAGGATTTCACAAAGTTCTGTAACTATTTACCCTACTACCTACTCCCTCACTTTCCATCCTGTGACAGAACAATTAACTCAATGCCTATGAGCCAATTATCGCTACCATGCACTTAGTGTGCCCCCCTTCCATCACGCCCACAACTGCAAATTTGGTTTACCACTACCTACTGAAACATATGCTCCAAACTGTTCCTGTGGAATAGTGATCCTTCTTCCCCATTAACTGAAATATCAGTGGATGATTTAATCACTGTTTTCATATCCAAGCTAACAGCAAGTTGGCCTATTGGTCAAGGCCTGACAGTCAGACTTAATAACTGTACATGAATTGATTCAGTAAGCTATTACTCTGATTATTCCATTTTCCTCTGGATGTAATCAATTGCTGTTGAGGCCAGGACCCATCCAACATCATATATTGATGTTTAGGGTGCAGCTCCCTCCCATTATTTGGACCCATCTTCTATCAAGATCTTAAACAATTTCCAAGCTACTCTAGGTACTGTTGACTTCATGCTCTCTCTTATTTTGAAGATATAACTCAGTGTTTCTCAATCCTGGTCCTGGAGGCCCACTGCCCTGCATGTTTTAGAAGTGCCCCTGCTCCATTCATTTGAATCAGGTGTTAGAGCAGGGGAGCATCTAAATCATGCAAAGCAGTGGGTCTCCAGGACCAGGATTGAGAAACACTGATAACTAACTAGTAACTAGTATGGAGCAGTGGTCATACCTGTTTTTAACCACTATCGGGTTTCGGTGGCATGATTGTTAACATTGTTGCCTCATAGTAAAAAATGTATGTGGCCTTTCTGTGTGGAGTTTGCATGTTCTCCCTATGTACGCTTTGGTACTCTGTGGGTACTTCAGCTTCCTCCTACTGTCCAAAAACATGCATTGACGAGGTCTAGGACTCACTTGCAAAGAGATGCTAATCTAAATGGGACTTCCAAGTAAAATAAAGATTAGATATAAAAATGAAGTACACCTATGAAGAATCCTGCTTACTGTCCCTTTATTGTAAAGTCCATTAGGTGGCTACACGTAGTCACAGAATTTGAGTTAAATCTACGTAATGTTTATTTTTTCCATGTTCAAAAAATTACAGCTTAATTGTTCCTGGTAGATTGCAAACAAAGTGCTGCATTATTTTTCATATGTATTTTGCACATAGTAGAAACACATTAGTAGTTTCTGATGACAACTTTGCACTTAGCATTCTCCTCAAGCGTGACATACTCTGCCACCTCTACAGATGCTTAATGTACTGTAATATGACACCAACTGAAAATATTTTGGACTCCAATCTCCAAGAAATATTTTTGTATGATTGGCGTTACCTTAAGCTGTGTGTCCACCGGGATTCATCATTCACAGCCTTTCTTCTTTTTGTTTTTATTATTATTTTTTTTGTCTTTTAAGTTCAACTAAAATGCTGTTGCATGCTCCTGGCAGTGATGAAAGCTTAGCATGTGTAACATGTAATATCAGCAAACCCATTTTAAAAAAATTAAAAAATACTTACATTCCAGCTTTTACCAGATATGCACCAATTATTTTGCCGGTGTCAAATAGCTGACAAGCAAATGCAGGAGCCGTGAGTAGTGCTTCCAACAAGTATCTGTTTAGCCCTAAATACTTAAAATTTCCTGGTGGACACATGGCCTTAATCCCCTGTTATAAAGCATCTGTATGAAGAATAAAGCCATCTACTTGAAGTAAACATTTGCACTTGCAAGTTTGGACTGCAGAACAGTTCTAACCATATAAAGCAAGTGTCCTGCCAAAGAAGTGTATACACTTCTTTTATCCTAAGGAACAAATACAGTGTTTTGTCAAGAGCTTGCAGGTGGGGGACACAGGGTAGGGATGGGGTTTGGGGGTGAGAACCCCTTATCTTTGAGTAAACTGCCCACTGAAGTGCTTTTGAATGTATTCCCCTTTAAAGTCGTGTTCCATGTGCAAAGTGCCATGCATGCCATCGCTAAATATTGCTCTTCCGTTTCAAAAAAACAGAAAAAAAAAGAAACAATTATATGGATAAATTCTTGTTACATTTGTTGTCCTAGTGCTTCGCTTTTCTTTGGCTTATTTTTCATTATGTGACTGTTCCCGAGTAGTCATTTTCCCCTCCCGCCATCTCTCCCCCTGTCAGCATGGTGAAGCCCATTGTAGACAGTATCCATGTCTATGAATACACATTGATGATGCTTTGTTGCTCAGCTGTGATTCTCCCCCTCTACTAATGAACTTCGGTTTCTCTCTGCAGCCACGGTGGGAAGATGGCCTCTCTGTAATACTAATTGTTTTCTGTGCTTTGAGAGAACCAATTGTGTTTTGTGGCAGAAATCTGTGGGCTGCCAAGTCATAAGAACCTCCATGATTGGGAGGAAGGTCTTTAGATGCAATCACAAGCAGCTGCAGACTATACTCTCTCCAACAAAGAAACATTTGCAGCCGTTATTTTCAGAGTGTTGATTTGAAGAAGAAATATGCAAAGGTCAAATATGTCAATGATTGATAAGTCTTACCTACATTTTGTTGAAAATTCTGTTATTTTGCACAATTTTCCTCTGAAACCAACAGTGCAAGTCATTTTTTTAAAATGTTCTTCCTTCTTAATAACTGAACACACTGTCCTTGTCTACACCATGACATAAGTAGATGGTTTTACAAAACATATAATTCTTTGGCTAAAAACACGTTTGCATCAATTTTAGCAAATCACCTTAGATACTGTTTTTCTGTTGGGTGATGCAATTTAATCTATAGGTATAAAAAAAGATCACTTACTTTAACCTGAATGTTGGTAAATATAGTATATAAGTATAGTATACACTGTAAGTAACAAGGTTATGACAGTATTAGTACTAGTCACATTGTTCCTTGTCCTTTGGTGTCCGCTCATTGATCCTTTGAGAATGTGCTGCATCTGTGGCTTCACACGAGCGGTGCTGTTCTGAGATTGTGCAGGTTTCTGGTTGTTTTGCACTCCGTAGTGCAGAAACACAGACGGCTGACTGTTTTTGGCCTGGAGTTACCTGTTTGCCCCTCTCTCTCTCTTCTTCATCCAGAAAACGTCGAGGTGCGCTGAGTGCCCTTTCGGGGTCTGAGAGGATTGATGCACTGAGGTACCAACGTATTAGAAAGACCAAGAAGATGACAATAAACAACAATAACTCCAAGACCAGAAAGAAAGCAGGTGTGAAACCTGTTCTCTTTGATATTTTTGTTAAATTTGTAGCATCATGAGTACCACAGACAATTTATTTATTTATTTTTTTCAAAAAAACAATAATTGTCTCCAGGGTCCAGCACATAGATGCTCAGAATTGTACACATTGGCAGTGTGTGATTGTGCTGCTGGTCTGCATCTAGTAACATGAACTGTAATATATTGAGTATTATACAAATGAAATTGACTCAGCTGCACAATTTCAGGCATATTGTCATCAATTCCTTTGTCACAACCTTGAGATATATAGTTTCTCCACTGGTATCATTCATAATTTTATTCAGTTTGTTTTACTTTTATGCTGTTACAGTGGTGGTGTCATGTGACATGTGTCCTCCCCATGAATGCGAATCTGTGTTTCCACCTTTCATGAATTTAAAGTAGGTGGGATGACTTAATATATATATATCCTTTATATTAATCAGGTAAGAAAAGTCTCATTGAGATTAAAATCCCTTTTTTTAAGAGAGACCTGGCTGAGATGACAGCATCAGTATACTTAAAAGTTGCATCTTAACACAGAGAAAAACAACCTAAATATATTAAAAATATAAAAACATTTTAATAGCTCTTAATGAGAATGATGCCATTTTTGATTACATGCTATAATTAGACGGAAAGCAACCCTGGTCATTGGTCATTGGAATCCCCTGTAAACTTTGCCTCCTTGAGTTCTGGTGGAAATGACCTGTCATTCCTCTCCCCGCCCTCAGGTGTCTCCACCTCTCAGACCCAGCAGGCCCACACCTCTCAGGTACTCCAGCCCGAAGAAGCGCTCTACCTCCGCAAGAAGAGGAAACGGCCCATCCTCCATGATCCATACTATCGCTTTTCTGCTCTGTTGTACCGCCGGCCACCTCGGGAGGACCAGAAGGCTATTTTGGCAAGCATGGACAACATAGACCTTGACCATGCCACTCTTCTCTGAACGTCCTTGAGGACAAAGTCACAACCTCGCAATATACCCCCATTTCAAAAGTAGCACTAGCTAATGATTACTCTTTATTCCCATGATACCATTTGGAAGATAAAAACAAAGAAGCAAAATATCAGAAGTTGTTTATCCTTTTTAAAGGGGAATATTGGTTGATTTCAGCATTCTTTACTATGCCTTTGGTCAACTCAGTCTGTAGTTAGTGTACATTCTGGCATTTTCAATGACTAATCTTGGGTGATTCAACTGAAATTGGAAGAACCATTAATCAGTGATCAAAGTGCAGGTAAAATAGGCAAATAATTAGATTAAGTCTCATCTTGCGGTCATGAAATGAAAAAGTTTTGAGACGGAGGCTCATCATACTGACATTTTTTATTGTGTTTATTCTCCACCTCTCTAATTCTTATGCTATTGCTTTGCAGTTAGCCATTAGGAGCACACACTGAACTGCCCTGTGTTTGTTCAAAATCTCTTGTTCAGGCGTAGACTAGGTCCAGCAGATCACTTGATTGACATTACGCTGAAAGTTAATTGTAGACTTATTTATCAAAAATATTCTGTGTTCTCCAGCTTTAATGAGGGAGAAATAAATAATTATTTATATTAAATTTATATTAAATAAATATTTATATCTAGACCTTACCACAGATTAAAGGTCTGTTTAGATTATTTTCACTGACTGGGGTACCCAAAGGCACAAGACTGTTCTGTGTGCTTAAATCAAGTACTATTCCCCTTTAAAAAAAAAAAAAAAAAAGAAAGAAAGAAAAATTGAAATAATAGCTGCCACGTTTTTCAAAGTTTTACTCCAGTGCAAAGGAATAATTCAAAAAGAGTCTATTTTTATTTAAACCTCAAGTGTTACTATTTTTAATTGTTTTTAATTTAATCTCCAGGCTTGGGTCATGTTACATGTGCTGAGCCAATCCCTCCATGGTCTCCGTTTACAGCAGCTTCCACAGGATCCCCTCCGCCAGCAACATTTCTTATCTGCCGAGAACCTCGCCTCACAAAGTGTGGGTGTTCTCACTTCCTACCAAGTATACCTCAGAGCACAGGACACGAGACCACACAACCATCAGGATCAGCCAGCAGAGCAAACTAGCTTCTTTCATCTTAGGGTTCTTTATTTGCTTATATATATATAAAAAATATAGCTTTTCAATTTATATGTGCTTCTACTAATTTGTTAGATGTGCCCAAATGTAGATTATTTATCTTGTGGTTATATTTTTGCCACAAAAATGAGGAAAACCACCTCATGTTTTCTGTGCTTTCATGAATGATCACAGTATGAAACAGAAATACAACCCTGTACTGCTTTACTTTAACAACACTAACCCTCCAGATGGAAATAGTGACTCTCACTAGATGTAACTTCTTATTGAATAGATGTCGTCACAAAGGGGTTACATTTGCATTCCACAACACAGTGTAAAGTGCAAATGTTTTATATTTATTTTTTAAAGTTTCACTTAGATTACAATAATAAGGGACATGAAGAAAACCATCATATCAATGTAAAGTTATGGGAAAGCTTCATTTGCCCTTCAGCTCTGTTCGAACAGTTTGCACTGGAGCAAAATCTTGTCCATTTTGATAGATGTTTGTTCCTTTACACCTCCTCCTGTAGTTTGTAGGTCATTAGAGGGCTCCAAATCCTATTCACAACTATATTCATGCCAAAAACAATCCAGTGAAAGAAAAGAAAAATAAAAAAACATACTTATTGGAGGATAGGATTTTGTGCCATAGTATATAATAGTATTTTTGAACACATTAGAGAGTATAAAAATGGTTTGGCCTTAATGGAGCTTCTGGTTGTTGCCTGCTTCACTTGTGTCTAATTTTTATTTTCATTTACACCTTTTTTTATCAGTGTGTTTGTGAACATCTTCTTTTAAATTACCATTTTAGACTCATAGCCTTTGTTGCATTCAAAATAGAAATGCAAAGAGTACATTATGTGGCACTGAAGGCAATCCAAAGGTTTTCTTGTGTACTCCTCTGGTTAAAAACAGCTTTGTCTGCTTTTTTGGAGAGGCTCCTGTGGTTTCCTGTGTGAGAGATACAGTCATGTGGATGCTTATGATCGAAAAACACATTTTTATTTGTCATGGAAGTGCCATACCATCAGAAACAGCTATATCACACATTACACATGCTGTGAATTAGAGCATGTTTTAACACCTCAAGCTTTTGCTGTTGGCTGTTTTTCAATTCCGTTACAAAAGTTCCTAGTTCATTTAGAGCATAGATGTTAAGCTAACATGTGGACCCCTAATACCACAGAAAAGCAGTGTCAGTACTCTGCTGAAATGTGTTAGAGTCGTGTTGCACCCAATGATGTACAGATTTTACATATATATATATATATATATATTTTTTTTTTTTTTTTTTTTTTTTTTATATATATATTTTTTTTTTTTTTTTGTCTTTTTAGTTTATCTGTGATTTTGAGCAGATTCTGAGCTGCAATTCCAACACAGTCTTTGTAAAATTGGAATTTGAGACTAAACGTGGCTGCTTAAAGATAATCCAATTTAAAGCTGCAGTAGGCAGGATCTCAAGAAAAATATTTGATTGTTAAGTCCCATCCCCACATTGTTACCATTTTAGGATACGTATGTGTCTCTTTCCTGAGCACTTCCCACCAAATGAGCATGAACAGACACATCTCTAAAACATTATGCTAACGCTAAGATAGTTAATTGCTTTCACTGTCTGACTTTGTTTTGTTTAGGTTGCTTTGCAGAGTAGACAGTATTTACCAGACCTTGAATTGTGACCTATCACTGGAGACATGTGCCACACATAGCTGCGCAGTAGAACAGCCAATAGGGTTGCCTTCCTCTTTTTGAGCTGCCCTCTCATTGGTCAGCTCCTCTCATTATGGACCAGATTTGCCTAAAAATGGAAACAGAGCCTCAAGAAGGTGCAGAGTTCTCTCCCAGATCACAAAATTTTATTGATCCTCAAAGTATTTTATGGGAATTGTTGATCAATAACAACATGTCCTGCCTACCCTAGCTTTAATACTTGTAAAAAAAAAGGTCAGTTTAAAGGTGTCAGACATCTGACCACTTTTGTTTGAAAGTGCACAGGAGATGTACTTTTTTTATTGATATATAAATCTAAATCTGTATAATCAAACAGAGAATCTTAATTCCTTGAGAGAAACTTACTATATACACTATACTAAGATACTATGAAAAAATACAAATAATACCAATATACTATAAAAGTATTTGGTTCAAGTGATGTGGCCTGCGGGCATTTCCAGTGCCACTAATGCATTACACAGGTGCATTAGTGTCAAAATAAACAACCAGTTTAGTAAAGACACTAGTGCCTTTATTTATGATGTGAGTGGTGTGGCTATAAGGTCGGAGCATTTGCCAGCGGAAAATGCGCTTATTGTGAATATAACTTTGAAATACAATTTATTTAAAAAAAAAAGGGAACGTTATCGCCGATAAGCCACGGTCTCTACTTCCAAAGATAACAAAGTCAGCATGAATGATTTCTGTGGGAATAAAGTGGAAGTGGCATCAAAGCAGACGAGGATCAGTAATCATGTGCAGAGTAACTAATGGCAACATGTATGTCACTGTCATGTTGTTTGACACACTGTGTGTGCGTGGGTGTGTGTGTGTGTGTGCGCGCGCACAACTTATTATGTCAAGAGACAGGGAATAAGGAGCAACAACCATGTAAAACCAACCTTATTTTTGTAAAGCACTTCCACTTGTAAAGAGTGGAGAGTGTCAGCGAAGCAGCCATCTCATCATTGGTGCTTTAGAAGTGGTGTCAAACTGAGGCTCTCCTCGCAGCCCAAGGTGCTAAGCAAACAATGAAATCAAGTTAAAAGTGATGAGTGATTCTCATAGAAATGAACACAAATGCCCTGTAGATTTTCATAGATTCATTTTTAAATATACAGTATAAATACAAAGCTCAGCCTCTGTAAAAGAATCTGTACTCAAACTTGTTGGAGTGGTTGTTCCAAATCACACTGGAAGAGAAACCATATGCTCCCCTTCTTTGAATAGAAAAGGCCTTTATTATGGTGTACAGCAGTAAGGTTTAAGAAAAAAACAGAAGGCATGATAATGCATAAGGTTCTATAAGTCAAATGTATAATTGTGCCTTGTTGCTGTTGATTATCAGTCATATTTAAAAGGTATTTATATGAGATTGAAGAAGAAGAATAGAGGTGTGTTTCCTTTCATGAAGATTTCACAAAGCTTTTGGTTGATTGAGCGTTTCACTGCAGACCGTCTGGATGTTTGTGTCATTTTGGTTCGAATGGTCTCAAACGTTGGCTTTGTACATTCTCAGTCTGCATGCTTAAGGGAACAGAGGTCATATTACACTAAGAAGGCGGTGCACTCATTTACCACTTAGTCCCCTAGTTCTCCACCACTAGGTAATTAGATTTTACATTAAAGTTATAATAAAAAATGAAAACAAAATTAATTGTATTACAAATCACAGCTTCTAATGTATTGTATATACTGTATCAATACATTGCCCCAATATGCACAAATACGATATTTTTGTTGAGCAATTAACAACATACATTGTACCTGCAGAATCACAATCTTGCACTTTTCCCATTAAACACTTAACATATCGTTTAATGTTGTAATTATCCCACATTTAAAGTAAAAAATACCTAAATTATATAACAAATTAAATAAAAGATTCTTTATTGAAATGTGTAGATATAAATATAAAAACACAAAAATATTATATATTGTAAAATGTAAAATAGGAAATTGCATATTTTATTATAATTGGATAATAATATGCATGCAGAATTATAAAATACATTTATTTCAGTATGGACATTCTTTTTATGTAAATGCTGCTGTGACTGTGTTCAGCCGTGAGAGTCTCCCTCAGAGCATATTGGAGGTCAGACCATCACTAAATGTCAAACTAACTGAAATAAGGCACTGTAATGTGTTTTTTGCATCAGAATACAGTGAGGTTGCGGGGGAATTGATTTCTTTCCCACTTTTTACTTTTCAAAATGGCTCTTTAAACCAGTGGTGGGTGGAAAGTAGAGGCTTTGTGCCACTGTGCGAATATTTCATCAACGTGAGCTTTAAGGAGACTCGTATGAAGTGACAGTGACAGTGCGAGCTGGAAGTATCGACTAAGAAAGTACTGTATACCTCTGAACGTGCGACTGACAGAATGTGTCTATGTACATACTGTACATAGTGATTAATGAAAGCTGTTATTTGCATGGTATGAACACTTGAATGCTACAATATGGAATCTACCCAACAAAGCTATTGATAAAATGTGTAACAACAAAAAAATGCATAAAAAAAAAGTTAATCCTGGATTTTCTCATTTTACAAGTCTGTACCACCTTTACAAAGTATTTATAAATGGTTTGTAAAGGTGGTCATATTGTACACAGGTCACTAATTAGGTAATTAACTCCAGGACAACAGTGATTTGTCACTTGCTGAATAGTGAGCCCATGCATATCTGTACTGTGAAGCCTCAGCTCTTAAAGCATTTTGTCTGGTCCATCATTTAAACTTGTCCGCGTCATCAGAAATTGTCTGATTTTACAAATATTTAACAACCATCAGCCAAATGTTAATATATCAAATTAGCTCATTCATTCATTAAGGCTTCGGCACTATTGTTTACCTTGATATTCCCCTTCCACTTTATTGTCACAGGAGAGCAGTAGCAGGAGAGTTTAAAAAAAAAAGAAGTGTTTTTTTTTAACCAATTTTAGAACCAACTGTAGAAACAATATTAAACAACAAAGCCCCCTTTTGCCACTTAAATAGTAACAGGATCTTGCAAAATAGTAATTATGTGAATGTGAAGTATTTTAATTTATCAATAATAGTTTAATTATGTTAATGCCGACAATCAAAATGAATTAACAAATTATAAACTTTTTAAAAAACCTTATTAAGGGTAGCTGTAATGTAAGTGGTGCTCAAATGTCAAAGGGGATAAAAGACATTCAACTGACTATAAAAAGTTAAATTGGAGAGTAGCTCTTTTCTTCTGTGGTGCCCATGGATTGTATTTAATTACAAATAATAATAATTAAGTTATTTGAATGTTGGCTTACAAAAAAATCACATTTTGTGGAGTAAAAGGAAACATGTCACTGTTAATTCTATGCTTGTCAAATTCCAGTCTTACTTCAGTTACACAAATGGAACTTGAGAAAGTGATGGATTCAGCTCAGATTCACAATGAATTCATGATCTCAGTGCATGTGCAGAGTAGAAATATTATAACTTGTATTAACCCCAGTAGTTCACATCTCAACACCTTTTATTCATTCATGAAATGACCCTTAACAAATCTCAGTACTGTATCACACATGGCTCGAGCTGAGAACAACTAGACTCACACTTTTGTGTCATTCCACTCTGGATTTGCATATTTTGACACTTTTCATCACACTGCTGTACACATTTGTAACATATTTTACAGACTTTTTATCCTACACAGTGGATAATACTGCGTCTGGTGCTAATACTGGCAAATCATTTGAAAAGCACCTCTAAGCTCACGATATCTAACCCAGAACCTGACATATCATCTCTTTTATAATTTTCTTTCTCACTCATTTTCTACCGTTTCATCCTCCACATGAAGGTCACGGGGGCGCTGGTGCCTAACTCCTGCTGACATAGGGTGAGAGGCGGGGTACACCCTGGACAGGTCGCCAGTCCATCACAGGGCCACATAGAGACAAACAACCATTCACATTCACATCTACGGGCAATTTAGAGTGTTCATTTTGCCTAATCCCCAAATCTGCATGTTTTTTGGACTTGCAGATTTGCACACACAGGGAAAGCATGCAAACTTCATGCAGAAAGGCCCTGGTCGCGAACACAGGTCTTCTCGCCGCAAAGGCAAGAGTTCTTTTATCATTTTCTGTTCCTTTTAAAAGAATAATAATAATAATAATAATTATTTTAGCTTAAATTAGCAGGCGTGGAGTTTTAATCATAGAAATCATTTAGCTTTGTGTGAATATATTTATATGTTGGTATTTTCATCCAATGTTTTGCACTGACAAACTGCTCACAATATTATCCATATATTTGGTTAGAAAGTGTGGTGTACTACACAATAAATCACGACTCTGCATCTCTCATGAAATAATAGCTCACAGGCCAGTCAGATCTTTTACTTTAACTTTCCATTTACTTTGAGTGGAAGCCCATGAATTATTTGTACAGTAATATTTGAATCTGTCAAACTTTTAACGACTCCTTCGGGGCAGCCTCTTTAACAAGAACATCATTTAAAAGAACACATCACTGCAGGCATATCTCCATGGGAATTTAGGCTGGACTGCAAAAACAGAAACCAGAGCTAAAGTAGGATGTCCTGCTGACTCTAATCCAAACCAACCTCATCTAAACTCAGTCTTTATCATATTTGCCATAGATATACTATTTGATACAGCGACATGGAGGAACGATGAGCTCGAGATGTTAACGCTTGTCTGAACTTGAGGGTAGAGAGAGGCACTATACATACGCTACGTTTAAGACTGAAAAAGAAAGCGTTACTTACATGGTGTAAATAATATTTCAAATAAGCATACCTTGTCATATATATATTTTTTTGTAGAAGAAAATATGAGGCACATTATCGATACTGAAGACTGAGTGGGAAATGAGTAGTGTAGGGTCTGCTTCAGTGACACATTATAACATGGCGTAACAGACCGAAGTGTATACTGTATGTGTTCATAATGGAAATCTAAATGCTAGAAATTAGTTTGACAAATAATAAATATAGAGAAAGAATATATATATATAAAGTATATATATATAAACACTCCCACTCGTTTTCAAGAATGTATAAGTCTATATTCTATTATTTTTATATTTGTTTGTTGCTTTATACAGTAGCACTGCAGAGTCTTACAAAAAAGTAGAGAACTATTACGTCTGTCTGAGGTTTTCAGATGTGTACAAAACAAAAGAAAAATGGAGCGCCAAAATGGCTGCCATTGTACTGTAGTATATCTCACTGTCTATTTCACATGGACTCTCAGAGAAGGATACAGCAAACTAGTTGTAATGGCAACCTTCATTTGGTGTGAATGGCAAATGTAGTTCTTTGGAATATACCGTATGTGTGTATGTATGTGGGCCATAATCTTATTACACTGGTCATTTGTACCTTAGGAGATGTGTTTGAATATAGTTTGGGCTGGCTTCTGCAGTCATCATTTTCTATATGTGTTAGAGTGAAGGGGTGTTGCGAGTCTTTTTGTCCCCTACTATGGTGCTCCCTTGCAATCTGTACTACAGCAGAGCACAGAAATATATATACGTATACATGTATATATATATATACATGTATATATGTATACATATATATACATGTATATATATATAGTCATCCATTTTACAAGCTGTGCAGACAGAAGTGTTTAAGGGTGTGTGCGTTTGCAGTATGTATGTGACAGACAGTGCTCCATGACGCTGCTTTGAACTGACACGAGGGTGGGACTGATTGATTCAGGTTTGTCTTTGGTTCTGATTCGGTGTGGTGAGTGTCGACAGTGGAGGTTGAGCATTGCAGCAGCTGCTTCAAGTTACACCCAACAATGGTGACATTCGGTTTAGTGCTGTACATTGCCAAAAACTCGTCATAAACATTCTGACAACTGGTGCTATTTAATAACATTTAATGTGGTGCTTTATTATTTTTTAAGTTAACAATTTCCTTGCTTCAGACAAAATGTAGCTACACAATCATGTACTGTACCGTGGGTTGCTGTTTGGCCAGTAAGTCACCTCATGTGCTGCAGAGGGTTTTCTTTTGACTCTGGGTGTTTCAGGGAATACACGGATCAGATAGGACTTACATATTGAGTGGCCGATTTTAAAGCAAGGAAATTTAATGGGACATAAACCATTAAACTACATGTGTCATGAAGATTTTCTTGGGTTTACACTGTTTTTCCTTATTCATTTTGTTTGACTTTCACAGTGCTTCAAAGTCTAATGTATTGGTGGTTGCAAATACTATCCACACGTTTTTGGTGCTGAGTAATGGAATATAATCTCTTTGAATTTTAATGTGGTATTCATCAGAGGCTTTCTCTCAGGTCAAGTAAACATACTAACTCCCCCTACAGACACCCTTGCATTATAGGGAATAAGATGAAGACTTTGGCCCAATCCCAAAATCCCCTTTAAACCCTTGAGCCCCAAACCCTTGTGGACTTTGATGAAGTCACCTTTAAGTGCCTGAGTCTAAGAGGCTGCTAGGGCTTGAAATGGCATAAACAGAAATGGGATAACACTTAATGAGCCATGTTAGTTTACTTAGAGTAAGCTAAAAATGTGTGGCTTAAAGCTATGGTTTGTTTCTTAAACATTTTCACCTTATTTGATGGAATCACGTCTTGATAGTGTCAATTAATTAAGTTTTTTGGTAAAAAAAAAAAAAAAAAAAGGTGTCTGTAGCCCATACAATGCTGATCATACCAATCATTTTCATCAGACTAATGATACCCTGGCATAACTGTCACTCAGTGACCTGTCTACCTGCGTGGTTCATTATTAAAACGTTTCAATTTTATTATCTATCAACAGAAGCTCTCTCTCCTCCAGTCCGCTTGTAGCCGTGCAATCAAACACCTACCACACCAGATCTTTTTGTCCTTATCTTCCCCAGACAGCTTTCTTTATTGATTACTATCCTGATATAAAGATGATTTTAACAGATAACATGAATAATGTTTCAGACACAAATTTGGGGCTCAACCTGTAATTTGGTGAGTTTGGGACTTAATATCGTTTGTTTCTGTTGAGTTAAAGGCTAGATGAGGAATTAAAAAATGCATTAAATGGTCCTCAGCTGCTCAAAATTACTACGAGGGCCCTCACAAACTTGACAATTTTATAGACTTACCATAGACGTGAAATTCTCATAGGTTGGAGATTGGGACTGGGCCTTACACTCACCTTCATTCACATGCACGCTTCACTTTAAACTTTGACATTGGGCATGCCTGACAATTGGTGCTATATTAAATCTCAGCCATGGTTAACCTCAAGGACAAAGTTGCCATTGTTTATGTTTTGCAGATACGATGCAGATGCTGCAAAGCTAAAGGAAGGAACACAGGAAATAAATCTTATCAGATTAACACATATTGGGTTCATCAACTGCCTCTCACACTTCTCTCCAAGCTTGGTTTTCCTGGTTTGTGTCCAGGTTACCTGCCAAAATAATTCTCCTTCCTCACTTTGAGGTCTGATGTCAGGCAGGACCTCTATTTGAATAGATGTGATTTGATTGGCTGATGCCTGCACTGCTGCTGGCAAAGTTGACTTTTTTCTCAACGATCACACACAGCAAAGGAAGAAGAATGCGGTTCGTCAACACATGACATCACTCCAGTCAAAGTGAATGACCTGCCTTTCTTTTGAACTTGACAATGTGTGTGTGTGTTATTGCCCCCCTAAGACCTCTGCGACTGAACTACTCCAAAGCCATTGGAGGCTGTTGTTAGGGACCTGTGGAGTTACTATGTTAAAAGCCCAGAGAAAGCATCTGAATATGAATAATAAATTTTGCTTTTTAAATTAGGTACAAAGGTCTGCCGCAAACACTCAACCTCTTAAGCCTTGATAAATGAAAACAATGTTCTTGCATTATGAAGCTTATTATGTGTCTTTTTTTTAAATCAGAAAATGCAATACAAGTGGAAGAAGAACAAAGTGAACTCACTATCTCCTCTTAATTGTTCGGTCTTCCTGAGATGTGTAGAACATGTTTGAGTGACTAATTTTTATGGGTTTTTTTGTCATTATGACCTCCTGGGAAACAGCAAACAAGAGTGTTCACTGTTAGTTACAGGTGTAGACAACTCAGTACCTCAAAATGTCTCTTCATGGAAATCTTTAGCCCTGAAATGTAACTATTAAGTTTTACATATGTCGATCATCTCTGAGAAGTCAGTACCCATGATGCTTTCTATATTTGTTGGCACAATCTCACACAAGAATGTATGGCTATTGTAATTCCTGCTCACTCCTACCCTTCCTTGAGGCTTTTAAAGCAAGTAAATTGAACTGTTGTTTTTTTGTATTTCAAATGTCTTGGTATGCTTGTTGTAGTTCATAATGGTGTATATTACATCAGTTTTTATTTATTAAAATGTTTAAATTTTCCAAACATGACTTTTCATATTACTGATCCAAATGATTGTTGTCAACTGATGCACAACAGGTGCAGAGCAGAGCAAACTCAGTTATTAATAAACCTTTGGGTCCCAATGGCATCAACATTTATCTGAATAAAAACATAGGTGAAGGTAGATTTGACACTCAACACTGACACATTTTATGGCACATCCTCACTGTTTATTTAAGTGCATTTCTGTTGAGTCACAATACATGATGCCCCAAAATGAATAAATTAAGTAACTTTGAGTCAGAAACATTTTAGTCACAATGTTTGCAACCTGTGGAGCTGCAACCACATTTTGGCATAAAAGAAAAATGCTGCATTTTATTAGTTGCAATTGATCGGGAAATACATAATATATGAAGCCTTGGCGGAGTGATACGCGTTTATTTTTTTTATTTTATTTTTTTTTAGACTGACGTTTAAGTATTCTGGGTCTAGTACACGCACTTTTACCCGCTGCTGGACGTTTAATTCTTTTTATGAAGTGAGAACCAAGTTTGGAGTTGATTCTACAAAATACCAAGATGATAAATTATTAAAGAATGAGCGAGTTAGGACTGCTAAAGAGGGAAGTAGCTGTTAAAAGCTTTAATTGGCCGTGTGAGGTGCGTTTAATTACGACACCGCGGATGTATCTATGACGACATACCGGGCGGCTCTTTTTCTCGCGAGATCACCGGTTGCTAAGCCACCGCTATCAACATCTCTGTTCATGAGACAAACATCAGAGCTAAGCTGCCTGTAACGATTCACAAGAAAAACTGACGTTTCGGCACCTTTCATGGAGGTAAGTGCAATCTCGGATTAGACGCTTTTACACCATAGCATAACCGAGCATTGTTGTTTTTGTTAGAAAAATACTCATAAAGTTATTGCAATTTGGCAAATGTGGCAGGAAGTGAAAATGCTCACCAGTGCTAATTTCTTTTATCTAATATTTGTTCTATTTTCAACAAACTATAGTTCACAGATGAAAATCAATGTCAATATCATAAAATTTGAATTAGAATTAAACATTAGAATTAGGTTAAAAATTAAGTCATACATAGCAAAAACAATGTTGAGCCAAAAGAGTAAAACAGGTGACTGGTTCAAATGTTATGGCAGAGCCATATTTAAAAAGTGGCTTATTTTTAATGTAATTTCAAAACTTTCATTAGCTGTCCTGGGCCTCTTTCAGGGCTTGACAAAGAGTGAGTCTATAAGAAGTAAACATTTAAAAAAGCAACTAATAGTCAGTGCTGCACAATATTAAGGAAACATTCAACATGCAATCGTTTATTTTAATGTGATGACAATATTATGTGTGATACACAACAATACTGTATGTTTGTTTTTTTTTATTTGGATTCACTGACCACTTACATACTATAGACAAAGACAGTGAGTAATGCATAATTTCCATTTGAAAAACAATTGAATATTTTAATGACCCTCTTAAAGCATTATCTGCCTCTGAAAACAAAAACATTTCTTACTTCCTGGATTGTTGAAACAAATAAAAACCTGAAAACAAGTTAAAGTTTAAGTAAACGTTCATATAATAATGCAAATCCATCATAATGCCTCTATTTACAATTGTCTAATCATTTCTCTGTCCATCAATTAGTTGGGCATTGAGGGTGTTGCAGTATGAGGGGGGATTAAAGGTCCATTGTGCATTAATTAGTGATATCTAATGGTCAGAATGCATATTACAACAAAGGACTCCTCTGCTCTCCCCTTTCTTTCATAGGCAGCTATGTCAGGAAAAAATGACATAATAAAAACAAAACAAGAATCTACCTTCATGGTAAGTCCTTAGCCAAACAAAACAATCATGACGACAATCTACATTTATAGTACTTTAAGCATTCATTGTGAAATGAATATATTTTGTTTAATATGCACATACTGTATATATTGCTCTTGTTTATATTCTGATGCTAATGAATTTAAATATACTGTGTAGCTTAATCTATCAATCAGATGTGTGCAACTGTGGCTCTCTTTTCCTCCAGGACACAGGACGTGAGGCAGAGGACTCGGCCGAGTGTTTGGAGGAATTCCAGCTGGTGCTCAGTGAGCTGGATGATGATCAGAGCATGGACAAGGTCCGGGTGGAGTACGAGAAGCTCTTACATGCTCTGCAGAAGTCCAGGGAAAATGAGAGGAGGCTGATGTCCAAATGCAGGGAACTTAATGCTGAGATTGTGTCCACCTCAACTAAAGTTGCAGCTGCTCTCAAACTGTCCCAAGAAGATGAGACAACAATAGCTTCACTGAAGAGGGTAGGGCTGCACTGGCATAACATGTCACATGCACAGACATACAAAGTCAAATGTGCAGTGAAAAGGTGAGGGTTGCTCTTTGTCTGTACATACATGCCAAGGGGTCAACAATATAAATAAATGAATCTGACCAAAAATTTGAAAAATTAAATTAATTGTAAATAAGAGAGTGGTAGTCCAAAGTTTAAAGACAATGATATATATATACATATATATATATATATATATGTGTGTGTGTGTGTATGTATAGGATACAATTTATAGCTTTAAGTGACCTTGTGTGTAAGTGAAAAGTGACAGTGGCAGAAATAAAAGTATAAGAGGATCATTTTACCCTCTTCAGATTATGTTGATTTTCCTAAACTTTCCCTCTGTCTGCACTCTAGGAACTGGATAAGGCTTGGAAAATGGTTGATGCAGCTCATGATAAAGAGAGAAAAGACAGAGATACCATCAAGAGTTTAAAAGAAGAGGTTGCCAACCTGACAAAGATTGCTGAGCAACAAACAGACTCCTCTTTGGACCAGGAGCAGAGGTGTGCCATTGGTCCTCCTTACTGCATTCTCTGTGATTCATTGCATGGTTACTGTGGATAAAAAAAGAATGGAATATATGCGTTTTTTTCAGTGATCTACTAAAAATGACTGAACAGTTGACTAAGGAGAGAGATCAGCTGCAGACAACTGTGGAGGCTCTGAGAGATCAGCTGAACAAGGCAAATGTCACCCAGCAGGAAACAGAGGCACATAGACAGAGTGCCTTAGACAACATCTCTAAGGTAAGAATGGAAAAACATTAGTAGCAGGAAACTAACTGATTTCTAATTTCACAGTAATTCCAATATGTGACATATTTAAATCAATGTTAAAAAGCATCTTCTTCTTTTTATTTGTACGGGTAATCTCATTGAGACCTATGGTCTCATTCACAAGTGAGACCTGTTTTAAAAAGACGTATACCAACATTTCTTTTAAAGAAAGACTGAGCAATAATGTAAAAAACTGTCAAGTAGAAGCATGTATAAGAGACACAATTTTCCAAAGTCTCTCTCTAGTGCCCTTAAAATAAGTTGATATTCCACTCAAAGGATCAAGCTGGACAGCTTTAAATTCTGCTGTAGCATATTTCAGGTTGAAGGAGCAGAGTAGGAGAACGCAAAGTAATACTTTGCATAAAGTAATACTATCTTTGTATTACTTTATATACAAATATTAAATATACCAGACATTAAAAAAAGAGGGTAAATATGAATTATACATTTTTAATGTAAAATTTCTTCACTTCACTCACACTTAGGGCTAGGTAATAATTCAATTGCAATATAAATCAGTATAACAGTATAATTTTCTTCAATATTCATATATATAAAAAATGTTAAGTATATATGGATATAATATTTATGTATTCTGCAAAGACACTTTGAGTCACAACTCACAATAGCAATTAAATGTTTGCCCTTAGCTTTGTAAAATATTTGTTTGTTTCTGTCCAAGAAAATGTTTGAATCCATTACACTGAAAAACCTTAGGGGTCAGTTCTTCATGGTACCAGTAATTGTAACATTTATGTAGCTTTTTGTGTAGCACACAAAAAATGAAATCAATTCAACAGCTGTGATGCCTATACTCCTCACTTTTTGCTTTATCTCAACCCAGCTTCAGCAGGAGCTCCAGGTACAACAAAACGAGATATCCCGGGAAATGAGGCTAAAAGAAAAACTAGACAAGGAGGTGAAGCAGTTGCATGTGGACATAGAGGCCAAAATGGGTGACATCAAAGCTCTGAATCAACAGGGCCAACGGGCCAAAGAGGAGCAGCTGAGGCTGGAGCAGCAGCTAAAAGAGCTTAAGGTGAAGAACAGAGTGGGATTAATACCCTTTTTACATTTTTATAATGTTGATCATCTCAGTTGAAAATGTAGATGTTATGCAGTCTCAGTCTTTACATGTATTCATGTATAGATTAGGCCCATACACATATTTGTATATCTATACCCCTGAGAGGGGCAAATAATTGAATCAGAAATGATAACCATACCCTGCATATCTTGTTAGTTATTTGTTTGCCTCATGTAAATAGTTCAACCACAGCAAACATACCATCACAAAATGTTGCTCATAAAATACTGTATGTACACTCTGCTGCAGAATATAATGCAGTTTTTTTCCCCTCACTGTGGCAGGTCCTGAATGAGCGAACTACCAAGGAGCTGGAGCAGACACAGGTGAAGAACACCAAGCTGCAGCAGGAGTGTGAGCAGCTCTCATCACTCAAAGAGCACCTGTCACTGGAGAATCAGCAGAGGGCAAATGAGCTCAAGGTACATTTTTGCTCACTGACTCACATACAGTGTATACTCTTCAAGGCAGGAGGAAGTAAGGTTTGACATGTTCCTCAAATCCACAGTAGTGGAGGATATTCCTTAACGTATGATGGGAATGTGCACTCATGAGCCAATAGGGGGTGCTGCACTAACACATAATCAGCAAGTCAGACACATTTCTATTGTGTTATGTCTTGAGTATTTTTCCTCCTTTTTTGAAATGTGAATTATTATTTGAGACATAACAAGACAAGCCTAAATATGATAAGTGACAGGACAAAATTAACGAAGGAGTGGGATTTGTGTGTGCAGATGTACACCATCACAATGGAAAGGGATGTTTAGATTTGGAAAGGAGACAGAATAGAGAAAAGAGGCTTAAATAGAGACAAACATGAATAACAAACAATAAAAAATAGAAAGGGTAAGGGAACAAGTACAAATACTCATTTGCCTTTTTAAGAAAAATTAACCTCCCCATAAATCATTTATGGGATCTGGTTTAATAAACTGACTAAATTTATTTGAGCTGTTGGTCTTATTGCACAGTAAACAAATCAAATCAAATTTAATAAAGTGCCTAATCACATCATTCATTATATCAAGGCACTGTACATAGTAAGGTTGAGACCTTACAATATTTAAGAAAGAGGAGAAAAAAGACCTCACAGTTTATACAATGAACAAAAGGAGAATGAGAGCAAAGTAAGAGAGAGGGGCAAGGTAGAGACAGAAAAGAGAGAGTCATACAACAGTTGTATTGTGTCAGGATAGCTCGGAAGAATAATATTTTTATAATATCATAATATCATTTATTATTGTGGGGTACTAATCATAATTATTATTATATAAAAAACGTGCACCATTGTACCTCATAGACGAGGGATGAGGAGGTGACTCAGATGCGTCAGGAGATTGCCAGACAAACAAAGATGAGAGAAGCCATCCAGAAGAAGTTCCATCAGCTGGAGGATCAGAAAGCTGATGTGGACGTGCACAGGGAGACGCTGAAGGCTCAGATAGTTGGTCTCGAGAAAGGTAAGGGAGCTGCTTACCTCACTCATGCTTCTTCTGAGGGTCTGTGTGTCAGCTCCTCAGTCTCATGCTGAAACTTTCTTTAAACTGGGATGAATACAGGTGCAAAATGAGAGCAAATGATCAAAAAGCCAACAAAAAATAATTATCAACATTTTTTTAAAGAAATGAATTCTTGTAAAATTATTTAATTTTCCAAACCCTATTTGTTTTGGATTTTTCAACATAGTATATTCACAGGTTCACAATTGTACGTGTTCAGTGTGGTTACATTATATCACGTGCACTAAAGGAGCAATTACACACTGGCTGTGCATTTCTCAGCTCAGTTGAAGTCAGTATGATTTCTCCTCTTCTCACAGTGTTTGTTATTTACAATGATATTGCTGAACGGAGGGATCAGAGAGCACTCCCTAAAATAATGACTCAGTGTACACAAACTATAAGGATCTGAGGTCATATAGATGATGTTTAAGACAATATAATAGAACAAGGATATAATAATTCATAGTAAACATATACAGTATACATAAAAAGTGTATATAAACCTGTAAATCAGAGTGCAAAATGTGCAGCACTTATGATGCTTATGATAATGAGAACAATAAATCCACCAGTTTCATTATTGATCATTGCGATACACATGGGAATGAAAGCTTCATGTAAGTGGTTTTACATTTGCTGGCTCTTAAAGGTGTGTTTCACAGACACAAAGATGTCTTTTCAAAAAAATATACAGTATGTGAAATGTCTTTTCTTCAGTATAATGTTATTCAAACTTCACTTAACACTTTAAATCTTCTAAACGACTTGAGTGTAATAGTGGCTCGTTCATAGAGAAGAGAGACAGAAGAGAAGAGTAAAAATAAAAATACCCAACACCCTTCAGTACAAAATACAAACCAAATCTCTTTGTCATTTATCATCCCACAGATCTTGAATCTTCTCAAAAGCAAAGTGAAGCTGACAAGAAAGCGATAGATGAGCTAATCCGAGAGCGAGACATCCTAAACAAGGTGCATCTTGACTAACAGGGTAGAATGCTTTGCCTAAGACAAGACATCCCATGTTAATGCTTCTCAGGCTTCACCTTTATTGTCACCTTCATGTCCACAACTTGTGCCCCCCCATCAACAGAACATGATCAAAGCTACACTGTCGACTGAGAAAGAACAGAACCTTGTGAAGCTCCTTGAGCAGGACAAGAGGACTTTGGAACATGAGATCAACGGATACCGGCAGGAGGCACAGAAACAGCGCAAAATCATCCAACAGCTGGAAAAAGAAAGAGACCGTTACATCAATGAGACCAGCAACCTCATGCAGAAGGCAGGTTACACAGAAGAACCAGCACAGTGGATCTCATTATTTGATCAGATTTTTGTATCACAGTCAATTGGCAGCCAGTAATAACACCATTTAATATTATTATATAATATAATACTATATATAATATATATTTCCTTCCAGGTTGTCTTCATCCGGCAACCGATCAGACTATGCCCATTTTCATGTTCCATCTTTGGTTACCATACAGTATGATTACATTTTTTTTTCTATCTCTTCTACAGGTGCAACAAAAAATGGGTGATGTTGAAGTTCGAGAGATGGAGATATTTGATTTGAAGAAGAAAGTCACTGAGGCAGAGTGCAAACTCAAACAGCAGGAGAACCTGCTGGAGACTGTTGTGGCTGAAAGGAACCTCTACAGCAAAAACCTCATAGAGGCTCAGGTAACAATGATGATTTTCTTTATCAGGTAATTAAGAAGCTACAAACCCTGTTGGTCAGTTGTGAATCAGCTGCTGACTGCAAGTACACAAATTGTTTTTAGAATATAACTGTGAGTCTTTTTCCTGAGTTGTTTAATTGCTTTAAAGATGATGGATCACTTTTAGGCTTTTTTCATTACCTCTGATAAAAGGAGTTTATGTATGTTTCAGTACTTTTTGTTTGCTCTTTGAGTACTTCCTCGTTCTTTTGTGTAGTTTCATGTTTTGTATTTGACTTTATTTTACTTTATTTAAAAAAACTTGTCTCCGGCTGTTTCAGGAGGAGATTGCAGAGATGAAGAGGAAGATGAAGACTATGAACAACCAGGTCACACGGCTCAGAGATGAAATCACAGGGAAAGAGATGGCCCTTGCCAAAGATCAGCAGGAGTTCAAGCGCTTAGAAAAGGATAACGAGTCACTCAAGGTATCGCAGTCAGCCTCAGTGCATGATCATCATCATGATCATCATCATCATCATTGTGAATCTTTAATATGTAGTAAATTTTCTCTGAAGGAAAAGTCTTTGCAAAATGAATAAATGTCCCTGCAAATCTTGCCCAGCTGTATTAACATGGTATTAATTTCATTTGATGAAGTTTGTCTGAGTGGGAACCACTGGGAACCACTGACCCACTTACAAACTAAAGAAGCTTTTCCGCTATGGGGGTGTGGTTAGTCATGCCAAACCATGACAAATGCCTACTTAAGGGTTGTAGACAGGAATGTAAGAAAGGTAGTTGATTGTTGACACCCATACACAAGTCATTTAAATACAAATATTTTGGTGATTCTCTATTCTAAACTCAGCATGTACATATGCACGTGACAGCTGATTCAAATCCTCCATTTCTGAAATGCTCCACTCATATTAACATATTTTACTATTTTAATATTTTGTATTTATTGTCCGACTTTTGAGGTTGCATTGCAGTGTAGGCAGTTGTTACTGCCTACACTGCATACTGGAATATGTACATGCAGCCCCTCAGCAGAACTACCAAGTGAAACACACTCTGTCTCTGAACTGTCCTGTAATTGGTCACAGGAAATAAATCCCCAAGGCTAGAACCAAAGCCTAGAAGAGATGCAGAAGTCTAGTTTTCTCACAGATCATTTAATTTACATTGTACTTCAAGGTTATTATGAAATTATTGATCAGTAATTACAAAAATATGTTGCCTACACCAGCCTTAGATTCTGTGACATCCATCTTTGTGCCCTGTTACAGGGGGAGCTGCAGCTGATGAAGCTCCAGCTGGAGGAGTCAAAGCAGCGTGTTGAAAGTCAAAAGGCAGAGCAGCAGAAACTGCAGAAAATTATAGCTGATGCTGATGCTGAGCAGATCCAGCAGAAGAAGCAATTGGAGCAGGTAAAAAAAAAAGAAGAGTTAAAGAAAAAGCAACAGCAACAGGTGCTATTTGTGACTATTTGTTATTTAGGTGGCCAGAGAGCGAGACAGTCTGGGAAAACAGCTGCTACGCCGCAACGATGAGCGGGCCCTCCTCTATGAGAAGATCAGGATCCAGCAGTCCATCCTCAGCAAGGGTGACTTCCACTACAACCTGAGGATGGAAGACATCCGTCTGCTGAAGTTGGAGGTTAAAAGGCTACAGCGAAAGAAGAGCATCCTGGATAAGACTGTACCCAACACAGAGGACCTGAGGTAAAAGAGGGCTAGAATAGAATAAAGAAGCATGAGGGTTTGTAAAAAAGTATTGTGAGGCAACACAAAAGTTCCTCCTGACCCTAGGCAGACTCATACATACAGTATTTACATGAAAGTGGCTGTTTCCTGAAATGACAGATTGTTGTATGTAACGTAAGCATTATGAAATACCATTGAGTTGTTGTGTTGCAGGCGGGAGCTCTTCCACCTGCAGAGGGAGCTGCTCAGAGAAAGAATGAGAAACAGCGTCCTTGAGGAGCAGCTGAAGCCCATAAATATTCACAGATGGAGGCGACTGGAGGTGATGAACTTGAATGTGTCTATGTTCTAGCATAAAGCTATGGGAGCTATGGCTTGTTCCCATTGTCCCACATTGATGTGTTTAGACCGCTCAAATGCTTTCTAGCAGACTAAACCTGAGGACACTAACTGCTCATAAATGATTGGCTTTTACAGGGCAGCGACCCTGACAAATATGAACTCCTCCAGAAGATTCAGGCTTTACAGAAGAGACTTATTGCAAAGACTCAAGAGCTTGAGGAACATGAGCTGCTGCTACAGGTAAACACTTGACACTCCTTTAGTGCTTAAACACGAGCACCCACTCTGCTTGGTAAGATCAGTCTTCTATCTCGTTAACGAAAAGTAAATAAAAATGAAAACTGTCCCACTTCACCTATATTCTGCAAACAGGTTGCCAAACTACAAAAAATCTAAAATAGTCAGACAATAAAACCAACGCAACCCAAAAATGTGTGTCATAAAAATTATCTGCAGAGTTTCAGAGATAGCTTAGAGTCTGTTATCATGTATCAAATCAGTAATACAATTATTAACCATTTTACTGCAAGTTTTTTTGTGGAATTTGTTGACAAGTATTTGGAAAAATCCATCTTTTTATAAACAGTATGCACTGCCTTATTACCGGTAACTTGCTAGTCACATGTGTTTCCCTAGTATGAATGATGTTACACAAATAATAGTGGAATTGATTGACTGTATGACAGCATGAATAAAGACTCCAGGACACTGAGATTCAGATTGGTCTCAACTCTGCATGTAGAAATTTATATGTTTTTCTATATCACTGTTCTAGTTTTTCTTTTACTTCTTTACTGTTTCCTCATCCAGGAAAAGGAGAAGCTATATGTGGAGCTGAAGCACATTTTGGCCCGTCAGCCTGGTCCAGAGGCAGTTGAGCAGCTGCAGCAGTGCCAGTGGGCCCTCAGAGAGAGAACTAAAAAACTCAAGGTGTACTATAACCATCATCTCAACCACTCATCACCCATCATCTGATTTTTTTTTACTTTTTTATTTTCACATCGTATTCTACTACTCTGTTATGTATAGGCTTCAATGATGCTCTGGTTTTCCCAAGTCAGCTCACAAACATTACGGAAACTATCTGTCCAGTTGCCTGATTCTTGCTTACACTGTAAATGTACAGAGCTTACAGGTTTACGTTTTAACTCATGCACACTAGAATATAATTCTCACATCACTGATCAAAGGAAACCTTGCCATGAGTACAGTAATATTTATTTATGCAGCCCAGTGTTTTAATAAGCACAGGCTATAAAGAAATGTGGTAGACATGTCTATCACATTGCAGTAATCATGTCAGCTGGGTAAATTTATGTAAAAATAAAGGGAGTGAAAGCAAAAGAGAGAGAGAAAAAGAAATAGGAGCATTTAAGGGTTCCCTTTTTGGGCAGCCATTTGACACAGTCACAGTAGGAAAATCACAGGTGTAAATTATCAAATGAATGATGGCTGAGTTCCAAATTAGCTTCTTAGCTTAAGGGTGTATAATAGTTCATTGTGACACTGTCCTAACTTATGTGAACTGAAGAGAGTCATTTATAATGTGATCACACCTTTGTATCTGTGTTTAAACTGGGTAAAATACATTATCATACATGAAATAGTGTTGACGCCATCCCGACTTAATGGAAATTATACAAAATCACGTTTTCTTTAACAAAACATGCTGTTCTGATTCCACAGGTGTTGATAGCAGAGCTGAGAATGCTGGATTCAAAGATGAACGAGTACAAAAGTGAGAATCAGCGATTGGCCAACGAGCTTGCGAACATCAAGAAGAAGTACCTCAGTCAGAAGAAGCTCCACAGGTGAGGTCCACCTGCTCATGTGTTATATTTCTGCCATAATACTGGGACGCCGTAGTGTGCACAGACAGCATTGTATCTGTTTGTGTGTCCCCTCAGTGAGCAGATGACTAGGTCCAAAGTGGAGCAGCTGGAACCTCTGCCCCAGCTGAGCAGCAAACCTCACTTCACGGGAGGAGGCTTCAGGATCGACAACCCCGTGAGAAGATGATGAATAACGTTTTACATCATTTTGGACAGGATTACAGGGAAGCAACCAGAAAATCTAACGACTGAGCCGTGATCATGTTCTGAAATCTTTCACTATTGTAATCATTTACTTACTTTACTGCCTCAGCCTGAGTCTCCTCCGTTACTCTAGATCTCAATCCACATGTGTTAAACAACAGAATGTTAAAATATCTCTTTGTATTGCAATGGCCAATAAGGCTTGACCCAAACCCTCTTAAGCAAATGGTAAGGGGACTTGTTCATCCGTCCATCTCCTATGTAAGATGCAAACATTCCTGAAGCCATCCAGCTCAAAAAAGATTTTGTATGGTTGGGATTTTCTCGCGACCTGGTCAGAACCAGGGCCTTTCTGCATGGAGTTTACATGTTCCCCACATGTGTGCATGGGTTTTCTCTGGGTTCTCCGGTTTCCTCCCACAGTCCAAAACATGCAGACGTTAACTGGACACTCTAACATGCTCATAGGTGTGAAAGTGAATGGTTGGGTGTTTCTATGTGGCCCTGTGATGGACTGGTGTCTCGTCCAGGGTGTTACCCCATTTTTGCACTGTGTCAGCTGTGACCCTCATGTGGAGGATAAAGAAATAGCCAATGGAGGGAAGGATGGATTTTTCTAAGCAGTACTGGATAGGACCATACATTTGTATAAGCATAACAAAAATGGACATGTTCACTTCCTTCTAAGTCTATATTATTCTTTCAAAGTGGAGGAATATACCGTTTGTTGTCTCTGAGTGCACACCATGCCACTCAGCATTTGCAGCTTGTCTCGCCTGTTATCAGTCTGTAGATATCCGAGATCAGTCTCTAGAATAATAAAACAATATATATTGTCTTAAATGAAAACATTATACAAATCATAGAGTTGTTGTGTAGCTGTGTTTGAACGTGTTACTCTTTAAAAAGACAGATGGGACAGTGGATTATGTTCCACTGACCAGGTCAGCATCCTTTCCTCTAATTTTTTTAAACACCGTCACGTCACATCAGTGTTAGTTCTGAAAGTCAAGGGTCTGTTTCCCAGCTCTGCTAGTCTACATGCCAATGAGGCGAGAGACTTAATGCCATGTCTTTGACGACAATGAGAATGTGTGAATGGGATTTTTGGTGGAAAAGAAAATGTGAATGGCATAACCGTAGTGTAAAGCAGCTTTGAGTGGTCATCAAGACTAGAAAGGTGCAATATAAATACAGACCATTTAATAAACCTAGTTCTTCTGGATTTAACAATCCAGAAGAACTAGGTTTAAAAAGACCCACCAGTCTCGTTTGAGGGGGGAAACAGTACAAGGGGGGAAACAGTACAAGATAGTGAAAATACAATTTTATTAAATCAGTGTAACTTACTTTTACTTAATGATTTAGTCATGCTCTTATAAAATTATTGATATTAAGACTGATGCTTTATCACATTCCTCAAATAAAACCAGTTGCAGCTTACTCTTGGTAGAAGCTTACTCTTTTGTGCTGACAGTAAGCGATGAAATGAGACTTCTCTCCTTTTTCCACCCTGTTGCGTCCTTTGCCACCACATTTACAGCATAACCATGGCAACCAGCATCTATGCAATGCTGGGCTGTGTGAGCTATGTTGCTGTAGTGATGGGAACCAGGATGCCTTTTCTTTCTTTTCTTTCTCTCTCTCTCTTTCTCTGTTAAAGAAGTTGCATATTGTGCGCTCACAAACACTATTTAACGCTTGTTTGTGTTCCCTGGTTTTATACAGTGCAGTTTAGTCAGTGCAACTTAGCAGGTGGGAGCAGCTCTTCTTGTATGCGTGTCTGAGATGTCTTCAGGCTGCTGCAGTTTTGTCTGCTTACCCATTCTTTTTTTAAATATATTATATATAAGTCCAGGGTTTAAAACCTGCCTGGGCCTTTTCCTGTACCTTTTCTTGTCCTTTTCTGTCTGATTGTTAAATTAAACTTAATAACACTGTAACCCACTACTTTCGAAGTATACTTGTTCATGAGTTAATTAAAAATATGGTGACTATAAGAAGGAATATGGTAATAAAGCTGATCTTCGGTGAGGGGCTGGCTGTTCGACTGGCAGCAGCACGACATCACATCATTTATGTTCTCCACTATATGAGGTAAATGTGTTTCAGTTACTGTTTGATTTATTAAGAATGTGAAGTGTGTGACTAACCTCTGCTGCTACACCTGATCAAAGAAAGATAAAACATTCTTTCATTTTTCCCACAGGGACAACATAGATTATCCGTTGTAGCCAGTGTGTGAGAAGGGCTTGTTTTCACCGGGTCAGCCTTTTGGAAGATTTTTGGTTTAATTTTCCTCATTCTCTGAGCAGGTTCAAAGAAATGCATCCCTCTTCTTCAGCCCCGACTGCACCGCAGCATCTCTTAAAACCCACTTTCATAAATGGGGTTTTTTTCAACACACATCTGTCAGATGTTTTGCTAATTTTAGTAAGGCTCGTGCAGTTGTGTTATTAGATGGTGTTAAAATATTTAATATGTATAAAGTAAATGTGTTGTCTTCACACTGGTGTGTGTGATTCTTTTTAGCACCGTTTTGGGAGTTGCATTGCAAGTTCATGTCACTATTTTTAGTGTTTTATCCCATTCTGCACATGTCCCAGTTGAATATCTGGACATCATTTATTTATTTACTAAACAAGTTGTTTATTTGTAATTAATTCATTCAGGTGTATGGTGAAATGATTAGTCTTCAAGTGACTTTGTGCCAGTTAATCTAGTAGTACATGATGTACTACCTTGTCACACAACCAGCAACCCTCCCCCAAAATAACTAAATAAATAAATAAATAAAAATTCGTCCTGCTTCTCCTCATGAATACTGGGGAATTAATGAGTTCAAGAAATGGTGGGAGGTAGAGAGCTAGGGAGGAGGCAAGGACAAAGGGAGAAGGAGAGTATAGTGAGGGAAGAAAGGAGACAGGGAGGAGTGGTGGTGGTGGTGAGCTGATGACGTCAGAAGGCCTGGCTCTGCGCACGCGCACTCTGAGCGAGGCTGAACGCCTATTGATTGAAAACAACGGGCTGTAGGAGGACGGACGCGGGTGACTGTGGGCTAACGGGTGACGAAAGGGAAGGGAACACAGAGCTGAGCTCGAACCACGCTGCCGTCTTTACCGTTCCTGCTCTGTTCGGCTGTTGACATCTTCCTCCATTTCACTCTGGAATGAATGTGACTGCTGCTGCTGCTGCTGCTGCCGCTGCTCGAGGGAAGAAGGCGGCTCATATTCCGGCTGTGCTCGTCCAGTGAAGCTCCTGTCTTAACAACAGCGGCGGCAGCAAACCACAACACACACACACACAGAGCAGGTAATCTCAGGTAATTTCATGTGTCCGTGCCCCTGACCTCTCTGTCTCTCTGCATCATCTTCCCTCCATTCTTGCCTTGTAACCATGGTTTCCTCCTCCATCCTCTCCATCCTCACTGCTCTCCTCCCTCCCCCACTCTCTCTCTTTTTTTTCCCCTTCCTTCCTTCCTTCCCCTGATGAGCTGATGACATGCACTTGCTGAGAGAATGATTTTGATTTCAGCCACGGACGCCTGGACATTGAGTGAAAATTGCCTCAGTTATATTTGTGTGGGACACAAAATAAGACTCTTATTTTTCTCCCTCTGTATGCAGTAAATATGAATTCATATCGGCTGTGTGACAGTGAGACAGACAATGGCGATAACAGATGCGAGCATCATATTTACTTTCCTATTCCTCGCACACAGAGCATGAAATACAATTGACCTCTTCCAAAAAAATATTAAACCCTGGTTCAAAGAATAAAAGCTGTCTCCTTATTGGACAGAATAAATTGAAAATTGTGCTTTGTGCATCTCTAATGAGCTGTAATTGTCTTCTCTTTCTCTGGTTGAGGTTTCGTCTTAAAAAAAAAAGAGGACAGGACACATACAAGAGCTGCAACAATCATTTTTTTATTATTGATACAGCTGTTGATTATTTCTCAAAATTTGGCAGTTTGAGTAAAATGTGATAATTGTGAAATGTGTCACGAGGTCATAGGGCTGGGAGATATGGCATAAATAAAACAACTTTATTATGATATTAAGGTTAGTTGATATCGATATTTATCACGATAATGAAAAAAATTATAGTTAATTGTGTTTTCAAGTGAGAGTGAGTGGTTGTTCATCTCTGTGTGTTGGCACACAAATCTGAGGCAAGAGTTGAGTCTCAAAGTGTTTTTGTACAGTGCATCGGAATAAAATGAGCCTTTTATTTATTTCATTTCGCTAAATAGAGTCATCTGTAAGTAGAAGGATGGCAGTCTGACTGGAAAGTGCTGTCAGTACATTTTTTTTTGTTCATGCCAATTTTTTCAAGCAGCAGCACATCGGCAAGAGTCCCTGTGGCAAGGTGAAAGTCACTTGCTGATTTCCATGTTCGCGTTTTACACCAAATGACCTGAAGTCAGTGACGCAACGAGAGATGGCACTTGTCAGTCACTGCCACTTGAAGGAGGATGAGGCTAATTCGTTTAATTATGTTGCCAGAGTAGAAAGCTGCGTGTTACAGTGAATAGCATTAAACATATACAGTCACTTAGAGAAGAGAAAGCAGTGATGATTATGAAAAACAATATCCGGTTGCTGCTGACGGAGCAGCACTCTGCTGAGTGTTGATGCTGAGGGAGGAAGAGGCTCGCACAAGCTTGTTTTGAAATGGACTCCACTGCACTTACACCAGGCCACGGTCCAGCAAACACACAGGGTGAAATTCAGGCCTCACTAGTGTAATTACACTGCGTCAGAAAGCTGAATCTGTCTTAAAACTGACTGCAGCATTGAGTGCACCAGTGAATAGTGTTTCTCTGCACCCTTTACTTTCTAATTTATGAAATTGAATTACATTTTTCAACAGCTTTCAAAAACAGGGGCTCTTTTGGCCCCGATGAGAACAGAGACAGCATTTTAAATCTACAAATGGACTTTATAATAGTTAGCGTAATTAGCTTTCACTAACCGTATTACATTTCTGTGAACTGAAAAGTTAACTTAATTATCAACAGACTCCATGAAACATGAACCTGTTTACAGGCTGCTCCTTTTGCATAACTAATGTCAAAGAGGGTGATGGACTAGTTATTGTTATCACTCTCATATTCATGAGAACTGTTATAATAATTACCCATTATTAACCAATGAATTTATGATAATGATCAGCAAACTGATCAGCCTCAACATTAAAATAGGTCATTATAATAATCAGTATCTATGTGGTGGTTTAAATGAGTTCAATCTGTATTAGGATTTAAAACTTATTTTGTAGTCTCAATTAGTTATTCATTCATAGATCCTGGACAGTTCGCCAGTTCATCGCAGGGCCAACACACAGACACAAACAACCATTAACTCTCAAACTCACACCTATGGTCAGTTTAGAGTGATGAATAACTATGACTAGTCGAGTGAGTAGTAACACACAGGGAGAACATGCAAACTCCGAACTGGGTTTCAAACCGGCGACCTTCTTGCTGAGAGGCAAAAATGCTGGCCTCTGCAACACTGTGTTAGCCCAATTATAACAAATAACTGTATACATGATTATTATAATATTATTATTAAGTACAAAAGGGTTTAAATGTTGTGAACATTGTAACACCAACAGTCCGATTAAGTATAAAACAGAGCAGTGTAAATGCACGTACATGTTATTTTTTAAAGTTTTACAAATTTGGATCTATGTACTATATATTTCATCATTTGAATATGTTATTTATTTTTAAGTGTTTTTGTAAAGTATATAATTTCTATAGACTTAGACACACTGAAAATGCTAAAGTTTTATTATATTTTGCCCTGTTAAGCACCAAGGTTTTTTTATACTGCTGTATTATCCTCCACAGTATACCAGGATTATTGGACTGACAAAACTAAATACCCAAGGGAAAGTATTAAATGACAGATCCTAAAAACAAGTACCACAGTTCCCATGACCAAGGTTTTATATTTAAGCTTAAGATCTCTTTCCAAATATATACAGAAAAGGTGCTGAGAAGGATATATTACAGTCATGCAACTATTACAATTTATGGTGGCATTTAGTGAAGATTTCTTTATAAAAAAAAAAAAAAGTACATTGAAACACCCGCATATAAAAAAATCTAACCTAAAGAAACCATTAAACTAGATTAAGAATTAATGTGATACATGATGACAAATTCTTCTATAATTTCATGTCCCGTAATCTCGGTCACCTCATCACTTAATTCCCAATAGCAGTGCTTAATTAACTGTGTTTTACCAGTTAAGCCAAGTAGTTGCGGTCCCTTTGGGAGCTGGTCCCCTTCTGGCTCATTTACTTCCATCTCCTCTTTGTCTAGACACGATGGTGCCATTCCAGATGAGGTGATGTTGGACGGCAGATAGATTCCTCTGGGAATCTCCCAAATGGGGATCAGTTCAAATCACAAAAGATTTTTTTTTATGCTTTGATTTATGTGGACAATTGCTGCAGCAGTGTCCTTGTCTAATGAAGCAAATGCTGATTAAACTTCAAGCATCAGCTTTATGTGCTTCTAACACAAGTTCTGTCCCTCCATGTCAGAGTTACAGTCTGCTGCCACTCTGTTTCATTCAGGGCTTTGGACACTGACCTGTCAGGGGAAATTATGGAAGCCCCTCTCGTGTGTTTGGATGAGGAGTTTGAGGATCTCCGGCCGTGTCGCATGGATGAGCTGGACCATCCATCACTGGATCGCTCCTCCTCCTACTCCACCACCTCCACCACCGTCCCACTTGCCTCCATCACCCGGGAAGACTTCTCTGAGCTGGAGAACTTCTCCGAGATGATGAGTTTCAAGTCGATGGAGGATCTGGTCAACGAGTTTGACGAGAAGCTCAATGTCTGCTTCCACAACTACAACACCAAGACGGAGGGCCTGGCACCGATACGCAACCAGTCACACAACCAGGAGGATGAGGAGCAGCTGCAGGATGAAGAGTGAGTCACCACTGTTGATTTAGTGTAACGTTAAATTGCTTTGTGGGGCTCAAAGCCTTCATCAGCCTGCAGCCATCAGTTAATGCATTCAGACATGCACTAAATGCTGGAAATTTTCCTAAAATTTTTCCGGGGGGTTGTTTGTGAAACTGCGTTGCTGCGAGCATTTGGCTGATCGTTTCTTGCCAAGGTGTTAAATTGTCAGATAATGTCCGAGTGAGTACATGTGAGAACACAGCAGGAAAAACTCTGGATAATTCATAGTAACAAGTGACGACTCAGGACGATTTCTCTTTGTGTTGGTCAAATGTGAACTGCAAAATGCGCAGAGCCGACCTTCCTAGTTTTGGTTTTGGTTGTGCCAGCATTGGTCAATATTTATTAACATTATAATTATAATTATTATTTACTTTGTACCATGCTTTTCAGTAAGTGTATTTCCTGTTGAGTCAGCTTCGCACAGACGTGCTGCGGACAGTAGTTCTTCATTTTTACCCCCAGGCCATTATGAATTGAAGATGATAGAGGGAAAAGGTGGAACCGTGAGTGAAACATAGAAACACAGTGGTAATACAAAGGCAGTGTAAAATAATCAACCATAGACATGGCAGACAGACATTTTACAACACAGGGGATTTGGGCTGCAAATAATGATTATTTTTATAATCCATTAATCTGTTGATTATTTTCTTGATTAATTGAATAATTGTTTGGTCCATAAAATGTTGATCAGTGTACCTGGAGATAATGATGGTCTCCAATGTCTTGTGCACATAATAATTCATCGTGAATGATTTCTTTGTTATATGGAGCAAAGAAACCAGAAAATATTCACATTTAAGCTGAAGCTGAAAAATCTGAGAGCTTGTTTTAATTCTTTAGGAAACACTGAACCCCTATAGGGAGAAGACGAAAGCAGAAAAATTAAGACTACAGTGAGTAATAAAGGAGCACAAATTGGCATAATGAAACACCACAGGCAGACTGTGAGCACGCAGAGTACACACTAATGTTTGGGCTCTTTATGTTAATCACTCATATGCATACTCAGTCATGACAGAACAAACTCAGGGCCAGAACAGTGGCTCAGCTGCCCAGCATGCATGACATACAGTACAGGACAAAAGTCAGATTATGTACACAGGCAGGCCACAGCATCATAGCCAATCAGCAGCCTGGCCCCACCCTCCTCAGCTGACCTGCATACTGAATTATTCAGTGTGCAGCATCGTGCACCTCGGTGGGATTTGGCTCTGAGCAACTGTCTCTGCCGTTCTACTGGCTGCTCACCTTATCCTCTGTGTTCTCCTTCTTCTGTTCATTTGTTTATTCAATTATTTGGAAACACAGGCATTGTCACACTTTGGATATGAATCTGGCTAAAAATAGCTCGTTAAGAAGAGTCAGAGGAGAGCTTCTGGAAAAAGCATCACATGATTTTTCAGACAACATGAAATTGGCTGTTAAACATGAGCCTGTGCTAATGCTCTGACTGACTGACTGTGGCACGCACGTTACTGCGGGTGGGCAGTTTGTACCACACTAATCCACTTATTATGACCAAGACAAAAAGCCTAATGCTTAACACTGACGTGTTATGGCACACGGAAAGGAACAGAATAGATATATTCCAGTCCAAAATGTGTTCCAATCTTTTCTGGAGTCTTTGTACCAGGAACAATGTCTCATTGTTCTTCCTTTTTCATCACAATTCTCAACAGTCTGGTCTGTGTGACTAAATATTAGTTGACCTCAGCAGACTAAATATTAGTTGACTCATTGACTTACATTCATTTGGACAGCCTAACCAAGGCCGTATCTCTAACATTAACCATTACCAGTTAATGCCTAACCCTACCCTTAACCTAACCACAATCCTCATTTTAGCCCTAAACTTAATCAGTCCATCAGAAATTAGGTTCTGTCAAATTAGGACCAGGTTTTGGTCTCCATTAGGACTACTGGTCCACACTTAGTCAGTGTTTATGCCAAAAAAAGGTATTAAATTGGTAAAAAAATCAAGAACACACAAATAAATCATTGTGAGGGCACTCATGGACATAATGCAGTTCATAACCCCTTACCCTAACCTTATCTGTCACAACTAAATGCCTAACCCTAATTCTAGCCTAAGCCCAATTCTAACCCAAACCCTAAAACCAGGTCTTACCCCTTAAAAAGTCATTTTAAGGGGGTAACAGAATGTGAGGACCGGGCAAAATGTACTCACTTTCACAAAATGTCCTCAGTCCATATGGCTTATGTTTGGTCCTCACAAGAACATACACAAGCTTGTTTTTATATCTTGGTGAGAACACAGCATTGACATAATGCATACTCTAGCCCCTTACCCTAACCTTAACCATCACAGCGAAGTACCTAACCCTAACCCTAACCTAAACCCCGTTCTAACTCTAACCCTAAAAATGTCCCCACAAAGATCGTTTTTAGGTGTTTTTGGACCTCACAGAACGCAATCACCAAGATGATTGCAATCCGCTATTAATAGAGAGTGACCATACTGATGCTGATTACAGGGAAATCTGTTCACAGAAGTCTGGATTCAAAATAAGAAAGTCACATCTACAGACTAAATACTCTCATTAAAGCTGTTTGTTTGAAAAACAGCCAGTCACCAGCTCATTTCATCTTAAACCCAGAAATATGAGTGAGTGGAGCACTTGAATATGAGACCGAGTGATTCTCCTCAGTGGCTGAAGGCCAACGGACGCAGCAGGACAGCTTTGTAATATGGAGCTTGACCAAACCTTGCCTCTACTGTATGTTACACAGGCAGCGTGTGCTGTTATCATGTTGTTATTTGTACTGTGGTGCTACCCTCCGTACCATCGTTTACTTTCATTTGATTCATTTTTTTTTACCTTGTTACTGAGCTCACATTTTATGTTAGCTGTTATTTAAATTGTCTGTCTTGTCTAGGTTGAAAATGATGTTGCTGTTTAGAGGAAAACAGACAGTAAAGCATGGCACAATTAGATGTGCACTTGCCCCAGTTAAATCACAAATATAGAGTTTGTTTTGCAACTAAAGACTATGTCCAAAGTTTGACTTTGCTGGAAGGCAATAAAATCCACCGACCAGCATCTCTTAAAGGGTATGAGTGAAAAGTTTAGCAACATTTATCAGTGAAGATGAACGGTGCAGCCTTCAAAAGATTTTTACATTATGGTCTAATAACATTGTGGTCCAAATTGGTGACCCTGACATAAATGTAAAAAAGTTCATCCTGGAGGGATGAAAAATATAACACTTCATACAGATGATTGTACACTGTATCTCTGTTTTCAATCTTTATTTCTGCCAAATGAAAATAATTTCATCTCCCTTTTACAATTCGTACCTTTAAGCTCTGGTCAGCTCTAACATAATCAGATGTCCAATGAGTCAGAACCAGTGAAAGTGCACAGTTGTGCTGAGCCTTAAAGAATGACATTTAAAAGTAACCTACCTTAAAAGCATTCTATGTAAACCTGTATTCTCTTGAAATACCATGAGTGTGCAACTTAAATAGTTTGTATTTATCTATCTTGACTGTTAAATACCACATGATTTCCACTATAAATTATGGTCCTGATGGAAAATGCATGGTTTGCATTGGGGAGTGGACACTGGGTTATTACTGTGTAGATGGACATGAATGTGCACTAGATGCTCTTAGTCAGGCTCAACCCCTACTCTTCCAAATATGGTTACTTCCAGTTTGGAAAAAGTAATAATAATAATAATAATAATAATAATAATAATAATAATTAATAAATAATTAGAGTTATCTGCCATCTTCCATTGAATACAAAGTTATTCAATTTCATTTGGAAGAATTTTGCCATAAAACAGAAGATAGAGGATAACAGTACAGTTAAATTATCATGTGTATCATTATTTTACTACTTTTTTAGTTCTTAGTCTCTTCCAAACGGTTCAGCGAAAATAAACTTTTAGCTTGTGTTTGTGCTGTTGCTCACATCCATGGCCCACAGTCATGGCTGATGAGGTAAACAGTGAGCTGAATGGCTTCCTCTGTGTGAGCGGGTGTGGGCAGTGTCACTGTGAGCAGGGCAGCAGGGCAGCCTGAGCCGACCTCGGCCTGGAATCAGCAGGAGGAAACACAAAAGCCTTCTGAGACAAAGGGGACTTCTCGTCTCTTGTTGCTCAGACAGGCGTTCACTGCCCTGCAACTAAAGACAAGTGGCACAATGATGTGAGAAGCTTTCTCTAAATCTCTGCTAAGGACACATTTTAACACATAGTAAGCCATTCTTTTTTTTTCTTTTTTCTTTTTCTGTTGCGCATTGTTCCTCCGCAGCCTCCAGCTCTGTACATCTGAGCATCATTGACTCAGTGCACTATGATATTGACTGAGTTGCAGGCTGCTGAAGACAGGGCTGGGCAAACTGCTTCTATATCCAGGCGCACAAAACAATACACCAGAATCTGCGCTAATGATGTTATATAACAGTCTAACTACAGCTTAAAATCTAAAAACCATTCAAAGCTAAGGTCTAATACTGTGTTTTCTCTGAATTTTAATTTGTTTTTGTTTTTTTTAATATCTGTGCAGAGCTAGTCTCAAGTGTTAATATGTGTATGTCTGTGTTTGTGTTTACTGTTTCAGTGTTTGGGATGCTCTAACTGACAACTACATCTCCACTTGGGACGGCCCAGACTCTGAGGGACTCAACGGCAACCTTTCTGACCAGGAGGTACATGTCATCCACTTCTTTCTATGTGCTTTAGATCAGGGATCAAATCCATGGGATCAAATATACAAAAAAAAATCTATTCATTAATTGTAACCTTCCTGTAACCTTAACCTGTATGATACAAATGATTTTTCTTGGCTCTCACTTGTATTGTCAGTAGTATGAGAAAAATTATATTAGTGAATCAACTTTTTATTATTTTGACATAAGGTTATTAGTTATGTAACATGAAATTGAATCTCAAAAATAAATGGACACCTAATTTGCATATTAATTAATGGTAAATAATATAATTTCTCTTACAAGAACAGTGACACTTATTCCTCTTCCTCTGTAGCACCTTTGGCAGTCTTTCGTCACCTTTATTGAGGGTTGTCAAGTCTTTTTTTGAGACAAATTGTAATTTGTGGAGATGGTTTTGCAAATGAGACCAAAACAGTGGGCTCTTTGTTTTTCACGCTGAAGCAGCAAACTGCTTCCGTTCTCTCTGAGCCGTAATCTCATGCTGACACTTGAAGACACGCCTGACCAGCCTTGACCGCTCAGCTGCTCAGCAGACATCTTCTTTTCCCCTTCCCTCCTTTAATTGTCTGTCACATACAATATAACCAGACAGCAGGCACTTAACAGTCCAGGCCACATTTAGGCTGGCCAAGGCCAGAGCAGACATTTTCTTTTCAGAGGAGGAGGCTTGTTGTGAGATTATGCCACACATACTCCTATTCAGTTCAGCGAATAACATGACACATCTTTTCTCATCTGTCCCGCCGTTGTTCTGCATCAGACAGACTTCACTGGAATTGCTCCATAGGAAATGCTGTACATGAGTAGAGAAATGGCAGGAATAGGCTTGTTGTAAGTTATTCTCTTGGCCACTGGGAAAGGGGTTTTGTGGAAATATTATAACTTGGTTTATGGCACAAAAGAAATGAAGAGAGCAGCATTTACCCAGTATCTATTTTTTCAACACAGAGCTACGTTATGGCACAACGCAACACCAGTTCTGAGGAAAGGGTACCTGTGTCCTTACAGTTGTCTTGCTACGTCAGCATCTTTATGACAATGACCAAAAAAAGGAACCTATATGGACACAAATGTTGTCTGTTGCCCATTCAACACAACTATAAAAATAACTTTAAAATGCTAGCAAATATTTACATGCAAATGAGGTAAAATTAATATTCTAATAATTGCAAAGCTGGTCTGCACCACTGTAAAAACAGCAATTTAACATTAAACGAATCATAATCCATAAAGGTAAACTAAATGAAATGAGTCTGATATGGGTCAGGTAGCAGTAATTAAGCTGCAGCAGTATACTGATGGTGATTTACAGCAAGAGGAGGAACTTTATAGCTCCATGATTACAGAGGGGAAGAACATCCTGTGGTTTTTGGAAGAGTCTCGTGTTTCCCAGGTGAACACAATATTGGATAAAGGGTGAGGTGTTTGCATGGCCCCCTCTTTCCCGCGACTACATGCAGAGGCCATAGCTCCATCTTTAAGACTGACCTGGTTCTCTGAATCACTTTTTGGCTTTTGTTGTTGGTTATTATCACTCTCCCACTCTGCCAGCAGACCACAGTGTGGAAAATGTTGCTGACCGCTACAGACACATTAAACATCCACACAGAAATTGCCAGAAAAAGGGCTGACTACTGCTCTTCCTGGAGAGAACTGTAGAGCTCCTGGTGGATTTGTGCCATCCCCACCCATTCCATTCAAACCAAAATGATGTTCTGCTGTGATCTTGCGTTCCATGCACACCATCACACCTAATCACTCTATTCCACTCTCTGTTGTCTTATTTGGACAAATTATTAGTTTATGTGCAGATGTCCACCCACTCTGCGTTCTGTCGCTGACATGGGTGGATTACAATATTAAAGTCAAGTGGACCATATTGGACCTTAGTGGACGGGCAAAATGCAGAAACTTTGAAATGGCCTTGACATTAATTTTGTAGATGTTTGGTCATAAAGCAAAGCACTAGACATGCTGACCTTTCAACAGAGTGATGTTGCTTGGTTATTGTCAGATGAGTTATCAGTGATTTAGATTCTTCTTCAGACAATAGAGATCATCTTGGCAACATTTCCAATCCCTGATCCACTTTATGTGACAGTTTAATGCAAACCACACGAAGGAGAATTGTTGCAAATAAGTAAAGTAATCAAGTATTAACTATTAAATATTTCACAAATGGAATAGATGATTGGAAAAGACAATATTTAATAATGCAATGCCTTTCAAGTATGTAAGCATCAGGCTTCCTCCCTTTCCAGACATTGAACAAAAAATTATTTTGGATTAAGGTCAGTATTCCTCTGCAGAAAAGCAGATTTGACTCTTTAGCCTCATTTTCTTAGTAAGATTCACTGTTAGTTTTTTTAAACTGGTTCTCATGTTTCCTTCCATATTCTGCAGATCCATGAAAAAGAAGAGGAAGAGATGAATGAGAAGAATGACAATACCAAATGCCTGAATGAAGACCCTCTTATCACAGCTGATCAGGTGTGTGTGCGTGTGTTTGTGACTCACACTATAAAACCCTTTATTAAGATTCCTCGATTTGTATTGTTAAACAGGGAATATTTTAATGTCAGTAGATTTGAATGGTCAGAGTCTTATGTAGCCTTCAAGACAAGAAGGTGCTGTTTTTTGTACAAACATGGGGATGATTTATAGGGCAATTCTGCACATTAGGAAGTCTGGTCATTTATTGTAAATGGCTGGAGACAAATTCATCCTTAAGAGTATCTATCATAGAGTAATCTGTTCTGTTCAGGGTTAGTCAGAAACAATCAACTTAGTTATAGTGCCACAATATTGGAGAAATTTCAGTCCGAATCAAGGATTGCTTGTACATTACAGCCTAATAGAGCCCTTTTGCTTATGTTTAATCAACAAAAAGGTTTCTAGACATTTAAAATATCACTCTGCCATGACAAGTTGAGTATTGGATTTTTTTGCGCTGCCAAAATCCAACTCAGGCAGCCAGAGCCTGTGTTGTGTTGTGGTATAAGTCCACTTCAGGCTCTAAAAGGCTCCACTCTACTTATTAAGGGACAGTAATGAATGAATGTTTACTGATCACCCACAACAACAAGGTAATCGAGGAAATAGTGGAGATGATGGAGAACTCTCCGGACCCTGGTGAAACCGAGGAAGAGGATGAGGAGGAGAGCAGCCACTGTTCCTCCAGGACCAGTCCCTCCCTGCTGGAGGAGATCAGGCAGCTGTCACAGGCCTCCAATAACAACTGCTCCTATGAAGGTACACCTGGATATAATCCATGTCACAGTTCTTTATTCTAATGCAACCAACAGGTGACAAGTGAGCAGCAGATGTTTACAAGAGTAGAGTAGTTTGTTCACTGCGTTTGCTATTTTCTCCGGGATATGATTGCAAATTGGCAGCATTCTCAACAGACCACAGATACATTTCTGTAAATGCACCAGAGTTAGTCAGAAGACTATTTTTCATCTGTCGTCCCTTTAAACGATAAGTGAACAACACAAAACTCATGTAATAAGACAACACTACAACACTAAGACAACATGCGAGGACATAAGACAAACTATAAGGACAAAGTGAGTAAAGCAAAATAACAGCAGGGGACAGCAAGAGAAGTCAAGCATCAGTTTAAAATAATAACTGTGCCGATAATGTTACGGTCACAAAGCTGATTGCGTATGTGCCTTTTTGTCAGATGAAATTGAAATGAATGATATCAAACCAAATCCCTGGTTTGTGCTGGAAAGGCGTTCTATTCATGTGCTACTTTGTATGAGAATATGCATTAACTCCTAATCCTAACCCAGCCTTATGTTTAACCTGCATGACTCCATTTACATTTTTTAAGTGTTAAAATATTGATAAAGTGTAAAATTAACATTTTAAAATTAAACATTTTAGCAATTAATAGTAAACTTGTTCCACTTCCTGTGACTATTTCAAGATAAGAGTTGTTTTTTTTTTCGGTTTTTGTTTTTGTCATGTTAATGCTTTTATTCTGATGATGCAGCAATAAGAACTGGGCTCTGCATTTGCAGTAACTGTTTACAGCCCTCAACACTTATGGAGTGCCTTCTCATCTTACATCTACTGCAGCATTCATTCTAAAACAGCTGGCACTTAACTGAGAGTAGTGTAATATATGGAGAAGTTCGCATAATCATTAATATTCTTAGTAGAACAAGTGAAACCATAAGCTACACTTATTAAGTCTCTTGTGCAGTATAACAGCCAGCTGTCCCCTCTTTTGCAGGCCTGGACCTGATGCCCAGCTCAGCGCTGGTGGAGCTGCTGCATCGGGTGGAGGCCGCCATCCGTGAGTTCTCAGAGGAGCTGGTCAGCCAGCTGGCTCGACGTGAAGAGCTGGAGTTTGAGAAAGAAGTGAAGAACACGTTCATCACAGCCCTGATGGAGGTGCAGAACAGGCAGAAGGAACAGCGGGAGAGCAGCAAACGCAGGCGCCGAGACAAAGCCCTGAGCCTGCAGGGAGGAGGCACGCAGCCTGTGAACGGAGGGAACACAAGCTCCACGGGACGTACAGAGAAAACGGGGAGCATGCCTGTCAAGGTGAGAGGCAGGAGTGGAGGAGATGCTAAAAATGGCATCTTAACTATTTATGCTGTCCATATCATTGTTTATGTCTGTGTGCTGTAGTTGTAGCTCCTTTCACTCATTATTTTCACAAATTTGTGCTTTCACCAGTGTGACTACACCAGAGTTAATGATGCAAAAATGATTCTTTTCGCCTCCATTATTTACTATTCCTCCTCCCTTCGCGTAATGGCTCTCAGATCCATTAGCCTCTGAAGTGTCTTCCAGGAAAGATCCTAAAGTGCAGGTGACCCATTGTCTTCATCCAGTAACACAGAGATACTCTAATGGATTGTAAATCACAGCAGCAGCAGCAGTGTTGGTAAATCCTGGGTACCTATGGCTGCATTACTGATGTAATGCGAATGCAAAGGTACACTTGGAATAATGATGCAGAAGGACAAAAGTATTTTGGACGTCTGACTATTACAGCACCAGGGGTCATAATGTAATGTATTCAAATACTGATACAATGCTTTAATATGGAGCTGGTCCACCTTTTGTTTCCACTCTTCTTGTTTCGATGGGAATTTGTGCCCATTCATTCTGTAGAACATTTATGAAGTCAGGCACTGATGTTGGACTAGAAGGCCTGGCTTACAGTCTCTGTTCCACTTCATCCCAAAGGTGCCTGATGGGGATGAGGTCAGGGCTCTGTGTGGGCTAGTCAAGTTCTTTTGACCAAATTCATCAAACCATGTCTTTGCTTTGTGCACTGGGACACAGTCATAGAAACTGGCCTTCCTCAAACAAGTGTTAAGATTGCCCTTAGTTGGAGATAAGGGGCCCAAAAGCTTGATTGAGACACCTGAATTCAATACTTAACAGGTGGGGCCAAATACTTTTGTCTATATAGTGGATCTCTTACTGTGGCTCTTTCTCTTTTGTCAAAAAGGCCAAGAGTACAGTCAGTGCATGCTTCAGTAAAACAGGTTCCATATAAAAGCATGGTCAAAACTAGTGTACATTCCCTTAGCAAGATTCACCATCCAACCAATCATAATCCAGGGTTGGCTTCAAGTATTAGTCTGCAATACAGATAAGTGTTTATTGTTAGCAAGTCAAATCAATCAACGTTATTTATTTGTGTACACATATATATATATATAAAGCAACTAGTAACTGATTACATTACGAAATAATGTTCTGTATATTTGTGTGTGTGTGTGTGTGTGACACTTTAGCGTTTCAGCATGGAAGGACTGTCCAGCATCCTGCAGACAGGCATCAGACAGACATTCGGAAGCACAGGCAATGACAAACAGGTAAAGGCCACATATTTCTGTTGTCAAAACCAATATGATTTACATATTAACAAACTATATAGAATGACATAACTGTCACATGTAGGACTGCATCAATGATTCATTTCAATATTGATGAATTTCTCTGTCATTTTCTTGGGTATATGATCACTTGTTTGGTCCATTGATGAATTCATGAAGGTAGAAGAATTAAAGTTAGGGAGTAATAAATCATTATATGGAGGCTGTATTGAAGCTGTGTCAAAGCCACAACGCAGTTGCTGTGGCTGCACTGCCTTTGCTCACACCACTGCCTCTGTCCAGTATGCGGTTGAGGTCATGCATAAGGATGATGTTCCTACAGTGTGTACTGTAATACGATCTCTGCTGATAGAGAGAGAAGAATATGCTGTGATACACTGCAGGAAATGTGCCTGTTCTTGTCCCCCTGATTTCGATCTAGGGTCATTTAAATCTGACCCACCGGAGGATCACTGGCCAGATCCATGTGGAATCCAATTACTGATAATTAAAATCTTTTAATTCTCAAACATATAGTCACCACTGTAGTAAAGCAAAAGTCGGAGTTGTATGTTTTTGTTCTTCTGGTTGTGTTAGTGAGGTATTTATTCATATACTGCCATGTATTAAAAACTCCAGTGGTCACAGGAGTTTAGCATGTACCAAAAATTTGTCCATAATCACAAATTGCATTGCACAAATTAATATTGTGCAATGTAGAAAGTCTGTTGCCTTTAAAGGATCTTTTCGTAACATGTTGGTAAATACTCTAATTCACTTTCTTGCCAAGGGTTACAGTAAGATCAAAAAGTCCTGGTGAGCTTATCTTAGTTCACAGTTTGAAAACAGGAGGAAACAGCTCACCTATAGCTGGGAAAATGAAATCCACATAAACCAGTGACTTTTAGCTGATTCAGTATATCATTTTTGCCTAATCCATGCTGGATGTTTGCAGGACAGTAGGTAAATCCACTGCATTTATATAACGCTTACTTACATCTTTTTTTGTCACCAGTGTATGTATGTAATTCATTTGTACATAAATAAACCCACTTGACTTGTTAAACATCCTGGTTTTCTCTTACATCATCCAAACATTCACACGGTCAGCTTATTTTCATCTGCGCAATATCAACCGACTCTGACTCCAACTCTCATAATGCTGCCATACTGGTTCAGAGTCTTGTCACTCCCCGCCTGGATTACTGCAATTCCCTCTTGTTTGGTCTCTCCATAAATTACAACTGGTCCAGAATTCAGCAGCACGCATCATCACTCGGACCCCCTCTATTCACCGCATCACACCCATCCTGCAGCAGCTCCATTGGCTTCCCATCACACATTGCATACAGTACAAAATATTACTTCTTGCTTTTAAGGCCAGCCACAACCGCGCCCCTCCATACCTGTCTGACCTCCTTTCTGTTGCCACACCTGCCCGCACACTCGGATCTTCATCTTCCACCCACCTTGTTGTCCCCTCTGCCCGCCTCACTACCATGGGGAGCAGGGCCTTCAGCCGCTCTGCTCCCCGGCTCTGGAATTCACTCCGCAACACTGACTCCATTTCACTGTTTAAATCTAAACTCAAAACCCATCTGTTCCAACTTGCTTACTCCATCTGATCAACTGCATTATCTTTACTCTGTCCTGTTGTCTCTTAATTTTTAGCTGCTATGTATTTTATTCATTGTTGTACAGTGACCTTGGGTTCCTTGAAAGGCGCCACTAAATAAATGTATTATTTGCTTCTAGTATCTGAACACAGTTATTCCATATGAGAAGAAAGGCTCCCCTCCATCTGTGGACGAACTACAGATGCTCACAAAAAGTAAGTGTTTAGACCAGAACGTACTGTGTGTTAAAGGCAAATGTTAAAAAAAAAAGTGCATAGCCAGAGCTGACACATTTTATTTGTTTACCACTTAGTTCTTTATGCCATGAAGGAGGACAGTGAGAAGGTTCCCACACTGCTAACTGACTACATACTGAAAGGTAAACACAACAACAGTCATTTTATGTCGTCTACAAAGTGACTTCTATACCTTAATGTATACCTTAATACAGTTCAGGAGGCTTTTAAGCCTTAGGTTAGTCACACTCGTACCGCTAAGCACAAAAAATTAGCTTTTTAAAAGCAAGCTATAAGAAATTATACATTATTATATTCTAAAATTATACATTATTATTTTCATCTTGATCTGACCTAATTAATGAGATTTAATTGGGGGGGGGGTACAGTGCCATCTGTTGGAAATAACATGTTGTTTCTCTTTATGCTAAATATGGCCAAAAACAGCACCATCTGGTGGACAGTAGTGAAATGACCAATTCCAAGGCTAAAGTCCAGATAAACGCCTAGATACTACGTAATTTGAATGGGTTTCAATGGCACATTTTTTGTGCTTAATGGTATGAGTGTAACACGTGTTTGTACACAGTGTATTTTAGCCTCGCTGTAGGAGCTGAGCTGGAAATAGATCAAATAAACATACACAATTGTGCCAAAATCCATGACATATGCATGAACACAGCCAAAATGATCAAAAAAATTACTTAAAATGTGCACAACTGAATTTCTATTAATGTATTTGTCTTTTTTATTTTAGCCTGTTAAAATGACTGATTTTGCAACAAGAATCATACTTTAAATATGTTTGTCTCATCCCACAGAGACGTAATTTGATCCTCCTCTGTTTCCTCCTTCAGTCTTGTGTCCTACCTAAAGCACTGGTGTGGGGCCAGTGGCCACAGTGTGACGGAGAGTCCTCCTCCAGCTGAGGGGCCCTATAGCGACCCTCCTCACCTCTGGCCCGTGCTGCATGACCTCCCCTCTTTTACCATCGTCAACCATGGATCCTCACCATCGACATTATCGTGTTCACCTCAACTATGACTACTGCCTTTCGCTGAGCTCACCTTCTCCCTTCCTGCACATTCAAGTTCAGGCCAGACCCAAAAATGGCCGCCGTCTAAACACTAAAGTGGGGCTCTGGTTCCCATTTTAAAGGACTTCACTAACGGAGCATGACATGCTGTTACTGATCACAAACCACTGTTTTTTCCCCTTCCTTTTTTTTCAGTTTCGTTTCCCCTCTCTTTGTTTCTTCTAACAGAGTTTGAGTGTTGCCAAGTTTTACTCATAAACTGACCTCATTACCACAGCTGATCATTGATGTTTCGTTTCTGATGGAAGAAAGTGATTCGTTTGAATACAAAAGCCATGCACCTTTTTTCTGCCAACTCAGTACTGTAGCTCCATGTTAATAACAACAAATAACTATTACGGGTGCAGTGCATTACAACGCTACTTTTGTGTTGTTGTTGTTTTTTACTTTGTGTTTTTCTGTCTTATATCCAGTGCTCTTCTGATTATTGTAAACTTATTTCATTTGTATCTGAATACTTGATATAAACTCTGTTGTTGATTTTCTTCTTTATTTACTGCCATCAGAGCGACAGGCCTCTGTGCGCGCCATCCTTTTCAGACACAGAGTTGTATTACTGAGTTTCCTTGGATATATCATCCCCCAGTGAGACAAGCTCATTTCAACGAAGGCGTGCATATTTGCATATTAGCATATTATGACTTCCTTTGCGCCATGTAAGTGAATGTTACATCGCTGATCGCAAATTCTAATAAACGTTCTACCCAAGTGGTGAGCACACGTGTTCTTTCTTCGGCCATATCAGGGAACAATTCCCATCATAACTACATGGATGTTGATGACTATGATTCTTCATAGTATTTATCGATCTATTCTTGTCAAAGATCATTTATAAATGACATTTAGATTAAGTTTTAGATAAGAAATTGAGCAGAGAAGTGGCTCCTTATTCGTTATTCGGACACAAATATTTTGTGTATGAATAATGGCTCCTCTGACATGTCCTCTGACACATTCATAATTATTATTACTATTATTCTCAGTTAAAAATCCAGAATCTGCTCCTTAATTTTTAAGTCGTAATACCAAATCTTATTCAGTTTGAAGTTGCTACAGAGGAACTAATGTAAAAACAACTTGTAAAGTACTTATGAAAACAGAATATAATGATTTGCAAATCCTTTTTTTACCAGTATTCAATTGAATACGCTGCAAAGATAAGATATTTAATGTTAAAACTGATAAACTTTGTTGTTTTGTATTTGCAAATATTTGCTTATTTCCAATTTGATGCCTGAACTTCATTAGAATTGGGGCTTGTAACTGCTTTTAAGAGACAAACGTGTTTGACATGTTTGTTATTCTAATCATGGGAAGCGAACACTTCTGGGAACATATGCAAAAAATGTTAGCCTGGTTGTCCAGAATTTATGGCCTAAAACTGAGGCTTTGGTACACTAATATATAGAGTTGATAAATAATGATGCAGGAAAAATCCCCCCCTACCTGTTGTGACTCATTGTGGCCACTAGAGGGACAGACCATGGACCTTCATTGCAGATCATGAATTCCACTGATTAAACACTGGTACAAACCATCATGTTGTTTTATTGACCTGGATAATCTATTAAACTAGTTACTAAACTAACTAAACATTTTTTTAACTTGCATTATACATTTAAAAAATATAATGTTATTAATGGAATATATACAAATTCTGACACACACACCTGACCATTTGTACTTTAATTGAAAATATTATACAAAGCATGATCATTAACATAAATATGGAGGATCCTGCACATTCACGTCCCCAGTTTGGACCCACTATGTAAATTTGTACACAGCAGTTATACAATCCATCATGTTTCAGACTTCTTTACATTATACAACATATGCCATTTATAAAGTCAGCGTGTGTGCTCCAATACATGACTGTATAAAAATAAAGGTTTGTCTTGGACACATTTTAATATTCCTCCGATGAGCCATTCGCTGTGTCCAATGTTGCTTTTGAACGCCCCCCACAGTTTGTTTGCTTTCACTTTTGCTCTAATGTATTGGAAACTATACCCAACCACCCAACCACAGCCATGTTTGCCAACAAGTATTCACAAACGTCTTCAAAAATATGTAAAAGAAAAAAAGCACGAAAAAAAAGAAATGCTCCAGTGTAATGACAGTACAGCAGAATGGATAGTGAGATCCATATGGTATCTAAATAGGCATTTGTGTGACTTGAAAGAAGTAATAAAAACAAATAATCATCTACAGTGACATTGGTAGCAGTGTTTTGAACTTGATATATTTACATCCTCTCATGACAGGAAGCGGTAGACAAAAAGTGATTAAGCACCTTCCTGTTGCAAAGAAACTCATCAGCTTTTCTCTGTCATCAAATAAAAAAGGGACTTAGCCTCAAGATGACTTTTTTTGGCCTCTTTGACCAACATTTCCATAATAACCATTTCAGCATAAATGCCATAAAATGTAAGTGTTTAGTAACGCACACATGAGACCCAAAAATCAGCTTTTATTTTTTGGGGGGAGATTCCATCAACTGCAGCTTTAAGGAGGACAAGGTGTCTTCCAAATTATGTAAGATATTCAAATGGGAAAGAGGGCTAGTCTCTACTTCTCCAACTCATTAATTTTAAAACTGCTCCCTCTTCACTGACCTTTATATATGTCTTTGGTTCAGTGTTACTCCCTCTATACGAGCTGTGGGTCTCTCTTACACATGTAACAGAAAATAAATATCCTATTTACAATTACAGTGACGGCAACAACTTTAAATGATTAAAAGCCAGGTGTGTAATGACACTGCATTTCTGAACAGTGCTCCGTTTTACAGTATAAGAAGCTTTGGCTAATCTTTTTATTAGCTGAACCACTGATAGAAATGATGAGAAAGCAGAGAAAGATATTTTTTGCAATGCTGAACTTTCTGATTAAACTTATAACTCTGACTTATCCTTTTTAAGTCTGTATTAAGTGTGCTGCAACAAATATACTCATTAATACCCAGATCTTCATGTGCTCAACTAACAATGCAAAATTCCCTTTGTTCAGAAAATAGTCACTTTTCTGAACAGCAGAGACGTAATGTGCTTACATGAGTCCTCCTTTCTGACGTTTTTGACATAGCGGTGAATAAGTGGAGCAGACCTGCCTCCCCCTCCTCTTATACTGTATGTGTGTTCTTCTGAAACGCAAATCTCCGGCGATGATTCACTTGCTGTTCACTTTGTATCATTCATACTGCAAGCGCGGAGCGGGGGCAACAAAATGTTAAACATTGAAAAGATACGTTAAAAATAATAATAATTATAAATGCAGTAATAAAGTAGAAAAGAGGATACTGCATGTTTAAATGTATATTACAGTGCATCAATATAAAAGTATACCTAAACAAGTAAACCGTGTCTGAATGTCTTGCCATGAAAGCTTCAAGGTGAGAATGGATGAGAACATTTTCATCTACTGTATATCTTTGCTAAATCGTTTTAAAGCATTCCCTTTAGAAGCAGATCAGTGTCCAAGCCTCAGAGAGTGAAGGGAGTGTCCTCCACTGTTTTGTATTTTATTTGTGTGTCAACAGCATTGTTTTGTGAACAATAGCCGGCATTAGACCAGAGATCCGGCCTGGTTTTGTGCGGGCACCATGATGGGCACTCCTCCCATACGGACAATGTTAGAGGCCGTCACGCCAGGTGTGGGCAGCGGCGGTGATGGGGAGGGAGCGGTATGAAGCTGCAGCTGAGGATGGCTGTAGGTCTGTGACAGCACCTGGGCCTGGGGCAGCTGGGCGTAGCGCTCCGGCCGGGGAGGGGAGCCTCCGTTGGTGTTAGCCTCAGAGGAGACGGGCTGTTCGCGTGGCAGGGTGGCGTTGTTGCTGTAAGTAAAGTGAGTGGGGGTCGAGGCGCCGTGATGGCGGGACGGCCGGTAGCCGGCCATGCTGCCGGTGGCTGTGATGATAGAGGCGGTGTCTGAAGGTGGGCGCTGGGGGTACTGCTGCAGGTGGTGGTGGTTGTTGTGGTGGACGGAGGGCTCTTTGTGGTGTGGGCTGGAGGCGATGGAGGACAGGGTCCCGTTCTTGGAGATTATATCTGAACCCATGCCACTCTTAGCCCAGGACACACGCTTAGGAGCCTGAGCATCTTCCCTGGAAGTGAAGGACACAGGATACAGGTTTGATTCAATGCTAGGGTTACGACCCCCAGGGTCATGGATTTCTTTTTCTTTGTATGCATGAGTCTGCACGTGAGTGTGTGATGTGTTGCAGGTGTGCATGCTTGATTGAATGACATGTGTGTGAGTGTCTAGGTGGATCCTGAGAGCTGATTGGTCCTGCACAGGAGGTTCCATTATAAGAGGCCTGATCATCTCAGCTGCAGGGGACTTCCCTTCAACCACTCTCAGTCAGACTGCCAGCAGACATTTGTGTACTTGTTTTTAATAAACCCTTAAAATAGTTCCTTTAGTGTGTTAATGGTGGTTTTGTTGGGAGTTGGGAAGACGGAGTCTCCACACTCTTGTTGTGATCAGGTTTACCCCTAGGCCTGGTCGTAACACTAGTCTCTTTGCCGGTACCTTGATTTATACCCAGTCAGAAGTGATGGTTATGGGGACTCAAAGAAGGAAAACTAGGGCTTCAACTAACAATAATTTTCATAGTAGATTCATTTGTTGAATATTTTCTCAATTAATCAAGTCCTTATTTGGTCAGTAAAATGTCAGAAAATGTTGATCAAACCTGGAAATGATAATGTTTTCGAATGTCTTGTTTTGTCTACAAACCAAACGTGTTCAGTTTTAATGATTTCTTTGCTATATGGAGCAAAGAAACCAAATTAATACACATTTAAGAAGCTCAAAAACGTTTTTTGGGGTAGCTATAAACTGGAAAATCACTCTTGCTGAATGTCTGAGTATTAGTGCTTTCTGCCAACATTATAGCTAAATTAATGACATCCTGTGACATAAGCATCATGAAAATGTCACACTATAAATAATCAGTCAAATCACTGTGATACTGAAGACAGACCTGACCCTGGTGACTATGATCCCACATTTTAAGATTTTTTTTTTCCCTCAGGGCATTTACAGTTGTGTGCATCAACACAAGTCCAATTGTACTGTGCATAATAATCAAATCGCTGTTTACATTCATCAGTTATGAATTGGAAAAAAGTGTGCAAAAGAACATAAACTGTCCCATATGCACTTCTGATTTCTAAGGTGTAAACAAAATACTGAAAATCCTGCATTACACTGAAGCCAGCCATAGAAACACAAGCATCTCTGTACTGACAAATTTTGCAACCAGAGCAAACAGTTCAGGCCACAGTGACGTCATTTTAGCGTGCATTTCTTTGTTTTAACCACATGAACTCACTTGATTTCATTGGCCATATCGTCCTCACTGTCTCGTCGCCTCTTCAGCAGGAACACACCACAGACGAAGAGGAGAAGTAAGAGGAAGCCAACCACGGAGCCCACAGTGGCTCCAACAATCACACCCACTTTGGTGGCTGCAATTAGACACAGAGGTTACATGCAGATGATCCTACATGACAGACAAGGCAGTTTTTTATGAACACGGTGGAAACGCTGTGTTGTACGTACAGCTGACAATCTCCAGGTTGATGATGCAGCTCTCCGAGCCGGCAGAGTTACTGGCTGAACACATGTACTTCCCCGACATGTTACTGCTCAGGTTATTCAACTTCAGTGTGCCCGTCTTCTCATCTAGAAGTACAGATATGGAAGACAACAGTCAAACATGAAGACACAGACATTGTTTGTCTGCATTTGCAGGAAATTGTTGGTTGTTGTTTGAAAATGAATTGAACCAAATGGCCTAAGCTGCAACATAAAAAAGTCAAGGGGTCTGAGTGCTGATGCCATACAATCAGACTGCAGATGCATCATTGTCATTGACAAATTTGGACAATGTATATGCTTTCATTTTACTGTTTGCAAAAGTATATAACACTAGCTACATCAGCATTTGTTAAAAATTCACCTTACACAGTGTTCATGTTATATATATTATTAGATTTTTATTTTTTAATATTTCCCCGGTGGTGGTAATGAATGAATACAATTTATTACCTTTATTTTTTTCAAAGACCACTGCAGATTTCATTATAGAGGGACTAATAAAAAAAACATCATTTCATCTATTTTCAGGCATAATAACAACAAATAAGACTTTTTTTACTGTATCAGCAGAATCACTGAGATTCTCACTACTTTGGGTTTGTACTTGAAGTGTTTTCATAGTGGGAGATGGCGATGTTAAAAACTGCACTAAAACGTGACACGAACAATCAAGAAGTGACACAATTATTTTGTTCTGTTATTCTGGTAAACACTTAGCAATTGTGTTTTTTTTCCCCATTATCCTCACTTTAAATAAATCATGCGAAAGGAAATCCAAATGACACATTGGCATTGTTAGTTAGTGTGCTCCACTCACTGAGCATGGGTGAAAAGAAGACTTCAGAGGTGGGGCTGGTTTTCCTCCACTTGTACATTGGAATGGGTTTCCCAGAACTGGACGTGCAGCTCAGAGTCACGTTTCCCTTCAGCACTGGCTTCCCTGACAGAGAGCACTTAGGAACAGCAGGAGGGACTGAAGGAAGATCAAAAATCAGATTACTAATCGTTTATCAGGTTAGACTGGACTACAATAAACTGTGTGTAATTTCATTCTGACTTTATCTGAAGCAGAATCTGAGTCTCACCCTTCACATCCAGGCTGAGCTCAGCAGTGAAGCCAGGGTTATCAGGAATGATGATCTGGCAGAGGTACCGTCCTGAGTCAGACTCCTCAGTGTTGTTGATGTACAGTGACACGTCACGCGAGGGCATGGTGCTGGTGAAACCGACCCGGCCCTTAAACTGGGAGCTCCCCACACTCATGGAGCCCTTGGTGTAGGATATGATCTGGACGATTGAACAGATGTGAAGATGATTTTGATTATTATTTTGGTGTCATAAAAAAATATGCCCAGCCCAAATGAGATTACAAGATACCATCATTTAAAGACAAAGTGGAGCATCATTTACAAATACTATTAAACAAAGAATTATTTCTGTCACCCGACTGGTGGCTGGAGACCCTGCATCTTTCACTTATCAATAACCTTAAACTTCAAAATATTGGAAAGAAAAAAGAATGCATAAGTACCATATAAACTATAGTTTATATTTGCGCAGAGAATGATTTAGAATGTATTAATGCAGTTGCTAACACATTATTTTAAGGACATGTATGCTGAGGAACTAATTAACTGTGCGATACACGGAAGAGGTCAGTGACACACAGCGCTAGTGCGCGTGCAGAGCAAATAACTATGGCGAACAAGCGGCAGAAAAAGATATATCTTAATTTCTTTTCATGCAACATCTCCAAAAATAACAAGAAAAACTGTTACTGATGCTAACGTTGGCGATATAGACGGGAACAACTACAGTGAACCAGCCACTGTAGCTTCTACAGGTAATGCTGTCCATGGCGATATCATGGAAAGACTGGATTTATCGGTCCTTGTCAGGAGTTTTATTAGCAACACTCCTGAGCGCAAGGCCACGTTTGGTGCACTTTAAGCCACGGTGAGATGTGTTTATCATCATTAATCGTAACACTGTCTAATCGCACTGCTGTTGTGAATTTACTGAAGCCTTTATGTATGGTGTGTGTGTGTGTAAATGTGTGCTCACAGGCTGTCTAATAGTCATCGGCTGTTAACGAGTGGAAAATGGTTAATTTCACTCCTGGAGTATCGATCTTGTTGTGAAAAGGCTCCCTGATACACCGTTATAAGTTGCTCACTTTGAGGACAGTTGTTGTAATGTTGGTGCTGTTAAGGACAGCGGTGTGTCTTTTTGTCAACTGTGATCAAAGCGACGTAATCAGGACGTAATCAGCACCACGGACAGCGCTGATCCTAATTAAAGAGGACATTCACTGGAAAATCAAAATTTCTGATGTTTTTTGGTGTGTCCCCGTGTCCTTCCCTTATCTAAACATCACTAAAGTGTCACAATAAACATTTCAACCACTTCTGAGAAAGAAGGGCTTCTCTCTTTACCAAGTGGTTTTGAAAAGATGAGTTTAGTGATGTAACTAGCACATTTGCCATGCAACGAACCCTCCCCTGAACAGCTACTCCTGTTCATGGGCGTGAACTTTCAACCTGAAGAAGAAGAAGAAGCAGCACCGCGAAGCAGTCAGTCAGCTGGAAGCTGGCCGATCACAAGAGAATCAGTGTTCTGGGGGGCAGGCATTAGCTCCAAAACAGTGCCTGTTCGGAGGCTGGCAGAGAGCAGCAATAAACTGGCTTAATCTGACGTGACTAAGAGGTTTCTGACCATAAGTATTATTTACTTATTTAATTTATCTAAATAGACATCAGTAATCTCAATTTTTGGTTCAAAAAGAACTTTCTATGTGACCTTTAATGTTACCTCAGTCAGACAGCTGAGTTTCTTGGTGCAGTAGCTGGGTACCGAATAGATCTTATGACACAATTCTGTATCTGGTAGGCCGACATCTATCAGTTGTTTTTAACATGCATGTACATAAATGCCATTAAGCACAGGCATGTGTGTAGGGCAGCACCCCCTGCTGGAAATACGTTCCTGCGCATGTGCTTCACTGGACTGAGTGTCATGTTTGTTCTTCACTATAAACACACTACAGTTTATTTCTGACTCAGTCCCACATACAGTGTCCTGTTGCCCCAAATATGTAGATTAATTCAGAGCTAAAAATAGTTGACCATTGTTTCTTGCAGTTTTTTGGTGTAAGACAATTTGCCCTTGAAAAATTATTTATCTATTATCAAAAAATACAATTGGACCAAAATTAAATGTCTCATTTCTGAAATGAGACATATTATGTTATGTGTAGGAGGCATTTACCACACATTAGCTGCTGATCTGGCTGCACTGTCTACAGAGAGCTTATGCACTTTTCATTCATCTTTTTTGGCTACACCTAAAGTAAAGCAAAGTGAGATACTGGATAGCTATGCAGGCGATTTTTAAAATCCAACTGTGTCTTTTCAAGGTCCCAGAGTTCTCTGTGCTTCTCCTCTGTGCTGCTTTCTTTTTCATCTTGACTCTCTTCTGGGTTGTCCATCTGCACAGCCCAGTAATCTGACCTTAGCTGATACTTAAGCAGAGTCACAGCCAGGTCCCCAGATAAATAAATAAAAAACACCAACAACAGCATGAGCTTGAGGACAGGGCTCCCTAGATTCAATGTCCTATTTTGGTGGGGATTCATTTGCAGGGTTTTTTTTTTTCAAAAGAAGATCTTTGCCAGATTAACAGTAAAAGAACAAGGAAATATCCTTACTAACTGTAATCTCACATATAATAGCCACCGATTTTACTGCATACATATCCTGTTGACTTCCTTACCAGCTGGGTGTTGTTGGTGACAAAGTTCCACACAATGGTGTTGGTGCTCAGGTCACTGCCTGGTACCGAAGTGTATGATGCCCTCAGCACCACCATCTTACCCTTGATCACATCCATACTAGTTTGGGGCATCTGGATCTGGGCTAATATGCCTGATAGAGAAAGATAAAGATAGACAAGACAAAAAAGAACCTGTATAAGACTTTTTTTAACCAGGTCAGACCGACATTAGAACCTTTTTTCATTAAGATTAAAGAAAAGATTAAATCAGTCACCATCATCATTATATTCATAACAGTCACAACTTTTTTTTTTTTAACAAAATAAATCAAAGCTACTGCAGCTATTTTCTTTATTCCAAGTTTAAAGTAATTTATAAAATGGATTGCAAGGATTTTAATTTTGAATTTGGTCTCAAGATTGTTCCATGACCACATGTCTCTTCTGACAGATGCACAATCTGAGATAATGTCTGCCTTGTAGAAGTGAAAATGTCTTGCTTGAATGGGAAGCTTACCTGAGATTTTTTTTTTAATGCTATTGTTGTCGCCTTTGCAAAATGAGAGATAAACATTCTGCCTTCTGTAAACATATTGTCAATACTCACCATAAAATAGCTCTAAAGCTTTTTCATTTCATACTAATGACCATTTGATTGTGGTTTCCATGGTTTCCAGTAACATGACACTTCATATGCATGCATGTCATGTCGTTAGTAGATATGGTTACAAAAATTAGGATTTGCCCAATAACAATGACAATTATCATCCATGTCCTCACACAAAGTTCTCTACTAAGCAGAGAAAATTACAAAATGAGAACATTTTAAACAGTTCATAGATAGGACAAAAACAATGTATGTGAATCCCCCTGAGTCTGTAAAGTGGAAATGTTGGTTTAATGTGGGGTATCAGAACATACTATGTTGGGCTTATTAGCAGAGCAAAATGTAGTGTCCACCTGTGCCCAGACGGAGGCAGCAGAGAGTCAGAATAGAACTACCCCTTTAGAAGAAAATGTCAAGCTGGTGTTATAGTTTATATCCCCTTTAAAATAATGATTTGAGTTAAGCCATGTTTGCCATGTAATACTGAATAGATGATTAATCAACATAGATCTCTCCATACAAGGGGGGGACTTTATTATACTCCTTGTCCTTCTCTCACTGTGCCATCTCATTGCATCTCTTCCTATTCCCCCTCTTCTCTCTCGCCTCTGACCTTTCCATTGCTCCTTTGTCTCTCATTCTTTTTTTTTGGCTTCTTCCTATTTAGGGGTTGCCACGGAGGATGCTCCTCATATTTGATTTGGCAGAGATTTTCTACACCAGATGCCCTTCCTGACGCAACCCTCCCTGTTTGGGACCAGCATAAGGAATACACTGGATGCCACCACAATTTAGTTTAGAATGGCCAAATTAATAACAAATAACAAATTTGTTGTGTTTTTGTTGTGTTCACAAAACACAACAGGAAAGGGTTTTAAAACCCAAACAAACGTTTGGGTGCCTAATAAGCAGTGGTGTCTAATCTAATCTGTCTGATGGTGACTGATGGAAAGGCAGATTATGAATCACCCTAAGTCAAACACTTTTGAACTGGATTTCCATCTGAAAGAGAATGTGTGTGTATGGATGATCTGCTGATTAAAATTCTACCGTATAACAGTACTGTATTTGGCTTGTCACCATGGAGGAACTTTATTATATTATGGGCCAAAAAGTGTTTTTGTTAAAATGTTAACAAAAACACTTTTTGTTAACATTTTGTAATAAATGCATAAATAGTTTACAACATACAATAAGGACTATTTCCTAGATTTATTTACCATAACTAATGATTCAGTCAAGAGTATTAGCTTTGAAAACTATCTATATATAACTATAAACAATCTTTCCCCCTCCCCCTTGTTTTTTAAGTAAATCTATTTATAGGATTAAGTACTACATAAATAATAATATCATTATTTTCTAATGATCAGAGCTTGTGCTTTTTGGGGCACAGGTGGATTTAGAATTGGAACAATACACCACATAAAGAGATCTCCACACAGGGAGGCGTGGATATCAGTTTCTCTGTCACCATGGAGACGAACGGAGCGGATAAGTGACAGAGCCGAGAGAGAGACAGGGAATGTGTAGGATATACTCCTGTGGGAATGTTGTTTTTAATAAAGAGACATGCTAGTAAAGTCATGACTATATGGACAGACTAGAGGACTTTAAAAGATAATGAAAGAAAAAGTGAGACAGACTGAACAAGAGGAGAAAGACAGGACGGGACACAACAACAGTCAAGGGAGTCATTGTGTCAGTTGCTCTTTAGAGTCTAAGAAGATTGGCAGTGAGAGTTCAAGCCCATGTCTACAGACATGATTGACGGGTAGATGGTTGGATCAGTGAACACAGAGAGATGAAAGAAAGAGGCTTAAGCACAAATGTAAGTCAATGTGAGTCAGTGTGGAGCAGCGAGTCTGCAACAGGCTTCACTGAGAGGCTGCACTGACTCTCACAGAGGAGGAGGGATGAGACTGCGGTCAGGCAGGCTTTTATTTATGGATGGGAAACAGGAATGGGACAAGGAAGACAAGGGAAACAAGCCAAAATTGCACAACACAACATGACACTATTGTTAAACATGTATTTGGACTTCTTACATTTGAATGGTCAGGGGAATGACAGGATGTTTGATATATTTGGGGAAATGCAGTTTCTAAGAACTAAACAACACTGGCATGTCTGTGTTTTAAAACTACAGCCAACAGCTGCACTTATCCATACAAAGGAGGCATAGTATTTCATTGCAAAAAAAAAGAGTTTTAGAGAAGATCTGATATTAATGTGATCTGTTAGATTGACTTTTCCACCATGCATGACCCAAAGTGTACCCCTGCAGTGAACTCCTGCAGCTCTTTGCATATCAGTGACATTCTCTTTGACAGGGCAGCTCAGTGATAGCATATGCCTTCTGATCTGTGAACACCAAACTGCAAGCTCATAGGCTAGCAACGGCCTTGGCAACAATACAGACTGATTGACAAACACATACACTCGCCAGTCACTTCATTAGGTACACCCGTTCAGCTTGGTAACACAAATGCTGTACTTAATCCACATGCATGGCAACAGCTCAGTGCATTTAGACATGATTAAGAAGTTAAAAGAAAGGCGAGTTCATTGATGCCAGGCGGACTAGTCTGAGTATTTCAGAAACTAATGATCTACTTGGATTTCTATGTGCAACTGTCTCAAGACTTTACAGAGAACAGTCCCAAAGAAGGAAAAACATCCAGTGAGTGCAGTTCTTTTAAGTGAGGAGAAAGGCCACACCGGTTCAGAATGACAGAAAGGCAACAGAAACGCAAACAACTACTCATTAGATCCAAAGTGTGCAGAAAACCATCTCTGAACACACAGCATGTGGCACTTTGAAGCAGATAAAACTACAGCAGCACAAGTCCACCCGAGTCCCACTTCTACCACGTAATTGGGGTTCACGTATTAAAAAGGCTGGTGAGTGTGCACATGGTGCTCTATATTTTGTAATGTCTGAATATGATAAACATGGAAACAGATTCAGAGCTTTAAATTTATTTGTTTCCAATTTTCTCTATATAGAAAATGTATTGTGTTCTGAAAGTGCAAATCATGACCTTTATTGTTTCACTGGGGAAAATGTTCTGCTCCTCATTAGTGTGTGGATTCCTCTAAAAAAATGTTTTCCAAATACCACTTTAAGAAGATTTCCCAACAAAAATCTTTGGTGATTGAGGTTAGTAGGGGTGAGTCAGAATATTGATTTGCTGATATATTGTCATCCTTCCTCGTGCAATACGAGAATCAACAGCCAGGGCAATTTAGAGCCAGACTCTAAAAAGTAAATAGCCCCTGCCACTTTCACTCGTCAACTGTTTTGCTACTTCACGTCTCGAGGGAAACTTGTGTGGAAGTTACCTGGCTGAAGGGGAAGGACTTTACTGCGGGATAATAGCAGAGAAAACTACTTTAAGAGATGCCCCATCCATTTTCAGTACAGATACTTTATGTACTTTGTGCTCTATGTTGTGAATAAATAGAGAAATCTTGCACTTTTATGGATATTCTGTTTACTTTAGTTACTGTGTCATGATTGTCTTGACATGATTGATTGTCTTACAATATATTGATTATCACAGAATCGTTGTATCGTGATATTATTGGTATTGCATGTATCGCATCATATCGTGAAGTACTCTGACATCCCCACCTCTTCTGGTTAGAGTGCACCATAGCTGATGAAAAGTTAAACGAATGCATAAAGAGATGGAAAACATTGGGATTATTAGAGAAAGAGAACAAAACAACAGGGACCACGTTCATAACATTCACTTCTCACTCTTAATTTGGTCAGCAAGCATTAATCTTTCTCACTGTGGCAGGTCTGAAATCCAGTCTGCAGGCTCCAGGACATTTGGCTTTAAATATTTCATTGTGACTGATGGAGAGGCAGATTCTGAGCGTGGGTCTGCTCTGACTGAGGAGAACGAAGGTAGTAATGAGGTCTCATCACTATAATGCGGAGATTTCACTAAGCCTTATTTAACAAGGTGTTTTCATGGTTCAGTGGTTTCTGTCTTTAAAAGGTGAGCACACTTTGTAACTGGATTTGGAAGAAACGTCAAAGGATTAGAGAAAAAACGTGATCGAGGAAAGTGGCATGTACTGATGGTATCGTAATGAGATTTGAAGAAGTTACACATTATGGTCAAATAGAAGAGAAGCACTCATTTTATCAAAAAAAAAAAAAAAAAAAAAAAGGATGGCAAAATGCCGTTCTCAGATGCCCTTTTCCCAAATAAAAATTCCACACTTTTTCAAAACAAAAAGGAATGGATCAATGATGGAATAATTAATGAATGCAGAATTCAATCTAAATTATGTTTTAGTGACAGAAATCACAAAAGTGCAAGGTCTATATTTTGTTTGTTTTATTAAAAACTTGTTTTTTTTTATAATGATTATTATTATTATTATTATTATTATTATTATTATTATTATTATTATTATAAGCTGAAACTTGATTCCTTGGTTCAGAGTACGAATAGTACACATGGGTTAGCTGGCATTCTTCTTAGAGCATGTATTTTTTTCTGTGATTGATGTGTGAATGTGTATGTTTATGTATATTAATATCCTCTAATTACAGGAAACACACTTTAGATTGTTTACTTTTCCAGGCTTCACTGAAGATTAAGGCTTCACTGAAGCCAGGCAATGTTTGATGAAGGTGAACTTGAGTGTCTTTCATGCTAAAAAAAAAGATGGGTGGGCCAGTTACTTCCTTCCTTCCAGTCTTATCAGTTAGTTTGAGTAAACCTCTACAGCAATTGCAGGGGGGCTGTACATGGAAAATGGAAAGTGCTTATTAGTTTTTCCCCTACATCATATTTTGAAGTACATCTTGTCATCATATGTGAAGATGAAGATGATGAGAAAAACATCTAAGAACAACAATCCCATGAAAGAACTGGAGTGAAGAGATGAGAAGATCATGGGATGACAAAAGGTGATTAAAGATGATATGATCTGGATTATCTGCAGTAAGAAGTGGTTCTGTTTGGAAAGATGTTGCCCCACCCCCACCCCCAGAGAAAAACTGGGTCGTCTCTCTGGAGGCTGGGTGGAGATGTGATGCTATGTTGGTCGTAACAAGTGGGGGCTCATCCGGGATTGTCTCTGTGGGTTGTCCAGGATCTGAACTGAATGATCCTGGTGAGGGATCTGAACTTTGATGAGGTGAACTGAGTGTTTTTTGTAAGTTTAGTGGTGTTTTGACTTTGGTAGTATTTGTTATATTTGAACACCCAAGTAAGCCGCCGGGCAGGTGTCACAACCTTGCCACTTTATTATTTTGCCTTTCTTATTTTTGGTGGTAATCCTAAGTAGGGGCACGCTTCAGAGTGTTTCTGTTGACTATGCCTGGTCTTCAATGATGCGCTGACTTCAGCGTTTAAAATCGCCTCGAGCTCAGCAAGCCATTCAAGACTAGCTAGGTTTAGCTCCATCCTGATAGGTTGGGTGTCTCTTTTTTCTCACACTCAGGGTATGAATGTGTCTTAATTATGTGTCATTAACCTTATTTTTCCTCTCTCCCAAGTCTGTGCCTTTCCTTCCTGTCATCCCTCTCTCTGTCTGTCCTCATCTTGCAGGCAGCAGGATCCAGATCCAGTTTTGGATGCTATTATTATTGTTATCACTAACAGTAGTATTGCTGTCATTGTTATTATGTTATGATTAAATATTCATCAGTACAATTCCTTATCAATAATCTCTTCTGCTGCTTGTATAATTGACATTGTAGTTCTATATTCGCTCCTGGTCTCTCTCTCTTCTATCCCAACCGGTTGAGCCAGATGACCACATATCTTTGAGTCTGGTTCTGTCAGAGATTTCTTCCTGTTAAAGGGGAGTTTTTTCTCTCCACTGATGCTTAGTGTTTCCTCATTGTGTGAACGTCATTGGGTTTCTTTTCTCTCTGTAATATTGGAAAGTTTTTGGCCTTACTATGCACAGTGCCTTGAGATAATGTATGTTGTGAGTTGGCACTATACAAATAAAATTGAAGTTATGACCCCAGGGTCATGGCTTCCTTTTCTTGTATGCATGAGTCTGCATGTGAGCGTGAGATGGGTTGCAGGTGTGCATGTTTGATTGAATGACACACCTGTGTGAGTGTGTGAGCCTGTGAGCTGATTGGTCCTGCACAGGAGGTTCCAGTATAAGAGGCCTGATCATCCCAGCTGCAGTGGGACTTCTCTTGAACCACTCGCAGCCAAACTGCTAGTAGACATTTTGTACTTATTTTAAACATTTAAACATTTAAAATGGTTTCTTTATTGTGTTACTGTGGTTTCTTGGGAGTTAGAATGGGGAGTCTCCACACTCTTGTTGTGATCAAGTTTTCCCCTAGGCCTGGTCGTAACAAATAATCTAATGTAGCCACAATAGACCAGTGACTCCAGATCTGTCTTTGGGTTGAGTGAATAAATATTAATCTTTAATATCTTTTTTTTATGTTTAAATATATGTGTGATGCCATTTTATAGGAAGGACCTGCATCACTGTGTCTGTTTTCAAGACAGAAAAGATGACACTTTTAGACATAATTTAAGTGTGGTGTCACATGTAGCACATTTACACACAGACAGAACAAAAGCATTTCATGAATTATTAATGGTAGACGAGTGAGAGCAGTGAAAAAAAAAGCACTATGTCCCCATGCAATCAACCTAAGTCCTGATAGCTAGATTTAAAGGGGAAACAGGTCTAGAAGTTCCACTGTGAGGTGATGTTTTTACATCCTCTCTCTCTCTCTCTCTCTCTCTCTTTATATATATGTATAGAGAGAACCCAGAGCTGGAGAAAAATTAAAACCATTTCAAAGTATGTAAAGGTGAAGGACACTTGACAAATAATAAGCTTTGGGTGCAGACATTGACCCACCTTTCCCTCAAATCAATGGTAATGGTCTACTGACTCCTCAAATACATGAATATAGCCAAATTAGTCTCGCTACATACAAAAATCAATTTAATCTTTCTTTCCTTGTATGGACAGTGCACACACACACACACACACATGCACACGAACACTGGAGCATGTCGTTCACAGAGACGACATGGCCTGGAAAGCAAAGCAGAGCTCATCATCTGATAACTGTGCGAGCATTGCTCCTTTCAGTATAATTAAAGCAGAGACACAGCGCTGGGACTCTCGGAGTGAAGAATGTGTCATCTCTGTCCTCGAGCTGCAAAACTACCAGCCACTCATCACTTGGTACATCAAGAGAGAGAGAGAGAGAAAGAGGAGAAGGAAAGCATCTGCTTAATTAGGGAGCAGAGCGTGTGAGGCCGGCAGGGTCAGGAGTGGAGCTGGTCGTGTCTTCACATGTTTCTGTATAGCATCTAACTATAAAACACATCATGATAAGTATCTTCAGCGCTGAACTCCTTTTGTATACATACTGAGTGCTTCAGGGTCTGAATCCGCCCTGCACTCTGACTACCAAACATAGAGAATGATGTAAAGCCTATAGTGTGCTGCACTGTATGGAAGGCCAAGTTGACCTTGCGCATCGTGCAACAGTATGCGCAGTATTTACCACAGTCACAAATCGTGTATACATGCACATAATAAAATGGTCAACGTGTGACCTTTATTGCTGTTTACTAGGGCTGCAAATTTTGCGCATTTGTGCAGTTAACAGTTAAAAATAAATAACATACACACGTCATTTTAGTTTAACCATAATACATTAGTGGCAATGAGGTCCAGAGAAATGACACCAATAAAAGGCAACAGACACATCAATGAATTAGAGCATTATTAATCGGTTAACAGGAATTGACTTGACAAATGTTAATAATTAATATCCCTCCTGTTTACTGTTCATACATGGCATGGACTGTCATCTGGCAAGAAACCCTAGAGAAGAAGAAGATTCCTACTCATTTTTGTGCTTGTGAGATAACAGGATTCTTATTTGCATTATCTCAGTTCTCATATTTTTTACTCAACAGTGTTTCTGTGCCAGTGTGATGCACTGGTTTGTGATAGCAGCTGAGCCTTTAGCAAAAACAGAGCGTGAGTGCTGTGGTTAATTGGATCCGCCCTCCATCTCATCCAGACATCATGGGAACTGCCGAAGAGCAGAAATTACTCAAATCTGTCAATTGATAGAGCCTGAAGTTCTTATTAAACACAAATTGCAGATAAAAACCCCAACATTGCTCATCTGACGCAAACAGTCTTATCAGGCGGCGGAAACAAAGGAGCCTCTAATGAAAAAGGTCACGTCTGCTGTCACAGTCTTAATGGAAAAGGTTCTATAAGCTTTTGGTGAATAGAAGTGAGACTGAGCAATCTGTTGGGGCAGAAAAAAGCAATAGTTCACATTGTCTACAAAAAATAGCAAAGGCATCCTCGAAACCCCTCTGGACAAACATACACTTCCTCTCAATTGTGTGGATGATAGCAGGGAGGAAAAAGCTGTGCATCCTGATAAGGCTGTGATGGAGCTTGATTCCAGGATTAGCCTGTTAGATGCTGTTACAGTGAAGTCCACATTAACAGCGTTTAACACTCCCTGCCTGCTGACTACTCCCTCATGAGGACTGATTCACTCACCTATTAATTTTACTCACCTATTAATTTTAACAGTTTCCAATGGAATACACGGACAGCAAAATTGAAGTGGAAGCAAGGCAACTACGTTTTGGTTGATGTCAACAACTCAAGCCACGCTCTGGAGATTACACGTCAACATAACTGAAATGATCTCCACTCAAAGGTCTGCTTAACTCCAGCTGTTCAGTTGACCTAACAGTGAGGTGAAGTCATCTCGAATACTCAAAAGCTGGATATTCATTTTTTTTTTTAACCAACAGCTACAGGAACATTCACACGTCTGCAGAAATACCATAAGAGCAAAGGTGTTTATGTAGCATCTATGAGTAGTGCTGCCCTTTAAAGGGGTAGACAATGAAGTTTTTTTGTTTTTTATAAACCTAAAACAGAAAGAACTGGAGAAAGAGAGAAAAGTGAAAGACAAAAAAACAAAACATTGCGGATGCCAAATGCCATAAAATGCTAGCATATTGGTCATATTAGTCAGTAGCATTCTGAGAAACTACTTTGGAATAATCTCCTGAGAAGTTAGTTTACATCCTGGTTCCTTAATAGGGAATATCAGTTGGGGAAAGGCATTCCTTGAAAGGTTCCTATTTACCAAGAGACATTCATGTGATCGTCCTATATAATATTTATTCAATCTAACAAAATGTGGTGACATCTGTTTTAATGTCTTTATTTGCTTTCAGTTATCCAAGGTGAAAAGCCTGGTTAATAGCTAATTTAATTACAAAAAAACAGGAAGTTTGGCCTACATAACTCATAACTAACAAAGTGTTTGGAATTCATGCAGTGCATAACAAAGGAAGCGGTGGTGTCAAGCCTGACAATAGCTGCTATATGAAGGCACTAAGTAACATGTAACTGCAGTGATGAATCCGAGTCAGTCTGAGAAACACATGAGTGTGAGGCTACATTTCCTGTTTTTATTTAAAATCTTACCTGCAAAATGCAAACCTGTCATCACCTCCCATATAAACACACACACGCACACACACACACACACACACACCTACACCAACATCCTTGATTCATCCACAGCATCACTGTCAGTTGATATCAATCCCGCAATATGGAGAGATGACAGGCAATGTGATTTTCTAAGGACATCGGTGGATCATGGTAAATTCAGATAAGGGTCATTCCGCCCCGCTCCCTTCCTCCACCTTGAATTTGACCAGACATGAGCGATATTGGCTGTGTTGACATGGAAACCCAGCAGCCTTCAATCTGGAAAGCTGGGTATCAATTCTCCACTTTAATCAAAAGATGGGGGAACATTATACCATGACTTCACTCAGTTGTGTCAAGAGAGATGAACGAATATGTCTTTTCACCAAGAGCTGACTGTGCGTGTGTGTTTCTGTGTGTGTCAGTTGATGCTATTCAAGATATGCGGTGGCATGGTTGGAGGCTGACAGGCAGTTGAGTGAAAGAGGAGAAATGGGTTTCTGCCAGAAATGAGTGAAATCAGGACAACTGTGTGACTGCTGAGCAGACCTGTGTGGAAAAGAAGACTAGTAAACAGCTGTGTGAGATTTGTCATGCTGGGTATTTGTAACACACGTGCGTGTGTTTGTGTTCAGTTGGTGTGTTACCCTCGCATCACACTTGGTCCACAATGCGGAACGGATTAGATGTGGTGACGATCAACGTAGAGTAAACTTTAAATTTTACAGACAAAACACTTTCAACCCAAAACACAGGATTTCGAGCTGTCCTCAGAGGACAGATTGAAGCACTTTAAAGACATGAGAGCGGAAGGAAGAGTTGGGGATTTTCAGGGAGATGAAAGCAGCTTGTGTGGTACTGAAGGAATGGACAAGGTCCATAATGACGCCATTTGGTCCCACTATGGTGCAATGCACACCCTGCAGTTGGTCCGCCTCCTCTCTCTCTCTCTCTCTCTCTCTCTCAGAACTGGAAGCAGCAGATGTTGATGTTTGGATGGTTAGTTCACACATAGTGTGTTTGTGTGTGCACATGTGTGTGTTCACCTGCATTATTAGAAAAAGACCTTGGTAAACAGACTTTATTCCACAAAGACAAATTTTCTATGATACAGTTCTAGCAGGACGGCTCAGCACAGCTCAACTATACTTGTTCTTTCTGCTTTTCCATTAGGGATAGCACCTGGTGCTTTTTTAAGTACCCACTCTGGTGAGGTTCCAAGTGATACTAAAATGTGATATCATTAGACTGCCGGCCACTGATTGGTCAGAGTGTGTCGTCAGTGGAAGAGCCATGAGCACGACGTCCGACACAAGAATCAAACCGAACAATGCCGAAATGTAGATCAGTTATAAAGATAAAGAAAATCTCCAAATCATGCTTTAATCTCCAACATTTAGCATGAAATTTCAAAAATCTCAATATTTAACTGAAGAGTCTGGTGTGTTTAGCGACAGTACTGGCAAAAGGTGGTGATCATGAGCCAAATCACAACCCGTTCAGCCGTATTTCAGTTCAGTGACTGTGTCAGACCTAGTCCGTCATGCATCTTTTTAATCAACTGATTTTAATGATTCAGTACACTGAAAATACCATGTCACTTGTTGGTGTGTGGGTCGTGTATAAAATGGCGTAACGGTAGTTTCATCCAGCTGTGCTATGACGACCCCACCCACTTTGAGGAGGTACTATGGAAAATGTAGTGCCTGTTCTAGAAACGAGCCATGCTGAGCCGAGTCGTGCTAGAACTGTATAGTGGAATAGCACAAAAAAGTTCTGCTTCCAACAATTTTGTGGCGTTTTCCACGGAGTTCATCCTTCAAAGGACATTGATAATGTGACATCTTCCTCTTATAAGCTTATCAGCTTCTTTGCAATTCTTGGTGCATTTATAAGTGTCACATTTATTTAAAGATGTAACTCTTTGTTGCTGAAAATGTGGTTCTCCATAATTAAGTGCCTAGTCCTGCTTACCCTTGGAGGAAAAAAAAAAAAGCGAGGACATAGAGAAGAGGACTGTGCTCAGAATCAAAGATAATGGCGCTGCAGAGAAAGAGAGAGAGAGAGAGACAGAGGCATTCATCTTGTTTTGACACAAAGACTGATAACGTATAGAGTGAAGGAGGGGAAGGCAGAAAAAGGATGGGGTTGTCCGTGACACTAACTGAAGATTTCATACAACATAACATGCTTATTTGACCTGAAATCTGAATGGATATGAGAGAAACTTTCTCTTCTCAGCTGAAATGTCAACCCTGTCTCCAGTAAAATATAGTACATTCACACACTGCATTTAGCTGCATTCTGAATTTCAAAATGAATGTACAGTAATTTCTCTCAGATTACATTCTATGTTGTGTTTGACATATCACCTATATGGTGATGTAGTAGATAGATAGATAGATAGATAGATAGATAGATAGATAGATAGATAGATTATTGATCCCGAAGGAAATTCAAACATCCAGTAGCAGTAACATACATTAGAGTTAACCTATAACACAGTCACCATACGCTGCGATTGACCTGAGATAGATGTAAATTTAAATGTGTACAGAGAATTCGAAGAAATTAAACATATGTAGTAAAATTAAATATTTGCATAGAATTTAAATATGTACAGAGAAAGTAAAACTGCAGGGGTTCAAACTCTGAGAGTTAAAGAATGTGCAGAGGAATTAAACATTTGCATAGAATATTAATATATACTGTAACTGTGTTAAGTTAACCCGTGCTAAGTACATCTGCCAAGCAGCAGACCACAACACCTAAATAAGTCATGTAACTTTGGTTAAGTAAATAGGCTCTTTACAAAAACCTATTTTAAAATGGACTTTACGTGTGTGGGCACATGATTTATTTCAGGAGAGTGTTGTATTTGAACATGTAAGTGTTATTTGTGGATTAGGCTTCACCATCACTGGTAGAGCAGTGGCGGACGAGAAACGGCACGAAAGATAATGAAATCATTTCAGTTTGAGCTTCCATGACCTAAAACAGGTTTGGATTATGAAACATTCTGAGGCAACTTTGTGGCTTCCCCATGTCACAATTTGTAAAAACCTTTGTGGAACACACACACACACATGCAAGCACGGACACATGGGCACACACAGTGAAATCTTTGCAGAAGGATGATGTATCCTTCACGAGGATTACTGGGGACATTTGAAATGTGAATATAGTATATTTCTGTTACAACTTTGCAACAAAATTATTCATAAATTAAGAGGAAATTGACACTTTTCATCGTAACTTGGAATTTGTGATTTCTTGTGGTTCAGCTCAGTTGAGGACGGATTAGGAAAGCTGTCTATACATACATATATATATATATATATATATATATATATATATATATATATAAAGCATATAGCAGTAATAAATAGTTAAACCTTTTGGGATACACGTTTATCCGCTTTCTTGCCAAGAGCTACGGTAAATGAGAAAAAAACACCACATACTAAGCTACAGCCAGCAAATGCTTACCCTAGTTTATCGTAGTCTATACAGATATCTGTGGATATAAATGTACATTCATCTAATTCTTGTGAAATAGCATATTGAGATGCTTCAAGCATTCACTTATGCTTAAGGTTGAACTGAGGTCAAGGTTCAAATATGGTACAAATGTGCACTCGGACTTACAGATTAAATACCTTATTACACGAGTCTACCTTATTACACGAGAAATGTGTAGACTGAAACTGTTTATTAGCAGAGAATACAAGTTCTGGACAGCGTCAGTTTATTTGAAGAACTATTTAAAAAATATTTCACTACTACTACGTACTTTTCATTACGCTGAGATACAAAAAGCTGTGTTATCAACCTACGTATCTGGCTACTTTAACAAGAAAACGATACCACAAGCTCTTTTAAGATGTTAAGGCAACATGTAACTATAATATACAGTATGTCTGTGAGTATGTCAGGTTTTCATTTTCCACATCAGAAGTATTTTTTTTTGTTGTTGTTGTAAAAAGCAGCTGACTACATTGATATTATCTCGAGAAGAACCTTTAGTCCGAATGAAGTGGGTTCACATTTCCCTCTGTGATGTCACGTTCTTAAACAGAACTTTGTCTCTAATCCATTATGTCTTTAAACTGTAGGCCTACATCTGTCATGTCACCATAACACACCACGGCCCTCCAACAGTCCTCTGAAGACATCGTGTCTCCCTCTCAAGGAGGACAAATACAGCAAGCAAAATCAGAATCCCAAAGAATGCATGAAGCAGTGGGGGCATCAGAAATCAACACAACAGCGAGAAGAGGAAGTCAAAGTTCATCGTCTCTAAAGGAAACTGTTTTCTGCTATTTGGTCCCTTGCCCTCTTCGACTCAATAGCATGGATTTAAAAAGACTGAGCTGATAACAAGTCAGCATGGCTGCTATATTGGACGAGTATTAATCCCAAGAGACAGCATGAAACAACCATGGGAGTCTCCTGTGTATTCTTGTCCAACCACAGAGCTACATCTGGATGGATTATTCAGAGGACCATCCATCTTTGATGAAGCTAAATATCTCAGCTTCAAGAAACTGTTTATGGAAAAACAAAAACGGTTTGCTCAGTGTCATCTTTCTTCTGGCAGAGGGCCACGAGTGACAACTGCCAAATAGTCAATGGCCAACGAAGTGTATGTTGCCATGTCTAAAAAAAAAAATAATAATAATAATCAAGCTTTATTCATTATTTATCTATGTATTTATATATGTTTGGACATAAAGTATAATACATCTAAAATGGTTTGGCTCATAACAGATTAGGCTGGAGATCAAACATAAGGTAGATGTGGAAGATAGTTTTCTCTCAGTGAGGCAGAACAGTTGTCTTGTTGACTTGCCAAAAGTGAAAAATGTACTGGTGGCTTTGAAAGTGACAGGTATGTGGCAGTTTAACATTTGTCTAAAATGTATTTTGTAGAAAAGCTTTTACAATATCAGATTCCTAAAAGTGCTTAAGTGAGATTTTTAATTCCTTTATATTATCTCTTATAGCAGATTACGAGATAAGAAATAATATAATAATCCCATATTATTTCTTAATTTTGTGTTGTGTTGCTTTGTGTTTAATTCCCATGTATTTGTAGAGCAGATGAAACTTTTTAAAATTGCTATAGATGTGAACTTTATACACTGTTGTATTACAGTATGTTATTTTTTGTAACCTGTCTCATAAATCTCTAATATTTAATATAACCTGTGCTGCTGACCTCTTGGCTAGGTGACCTTTGGAAAAGAGATCTTGATCGCTATGTTAAATAAAATAAAATAAAAGTTTTATTATAGCTATGAGAGAAAGATGAAGTCTTTAATCTATGTGCAGATGCAAAGGCTTTAGTGCCAATTTTACCCTATAAAAGCTATAAAGTCTACGACCTGCACTAGTGACACTTATGACCTACATTATTTATCATCAGCTGTAGTTAATAGTCATTTATTAAATAATTCACACACCAAAAAGATCCATTTATGTGGTGTTTGAGAGAAATTATATACATTTTAAAAACTACCCAAAAGTGTATAACAAATAGTCCATGCCAACCGTTACAACGCAGTGCATTAATGGAACTCAGACTTAAATTTATAATGAAATTAAAAAAACTGGACTGGGGTTACAATGTGTACTTTCATTTTCAATATATTTTCAGTATATTTCAGTATATTTCAGATCATAATTTTGAAATTCAGGGCTTTCACTTTTAAAGAAAAGAGTTTATGGCACACACTAGAACTCATGACAGTTCCACAAATATGTAACGGTGATATGTTTGACCTTCCTTTCTCATGTGTTGAGAGTAAATCTGACTCATACACTTAAGATTTGCTTATGTTCACTCTGTCTGAAGTTTGCTGATATGATCACTGTGTCCCGGAAAATTTATGCCAGTCACAAATCATTTTTCCAATAAATAAAACTATAAATATAACTATAAATAAAACTATAGCTCAACTATGCTTCATGAAGGCGCCAAGAACGCAGAATGCTGTTTGACCTTCAGTGGCACAGTGCTAAGAAAAGTGTGCTTAATATGTCATAATCATGTATGACAAATGATTTATAATAATAGCAATTGCTCCATGTAATTATATGATTGCTGTAAGAAGCGTGGAGCACAGGGGGGTTTGGGCCAGCATTGCTATAACTGGAGCGTGTGAATACTGTATTGAGTGAAGCCCTGGTGGGAAAAAAAACTATAGTTATACTGTAATTAATGTTTTTACTGGGGATAATTGTCCTATTATAATGCATGTCTCAAATATAAAACCAGATATTACTACAGTAATGGCAATATGCACATTTGTGGCATTGATCTAAGAAATTCCAACAGTTCATTTCCTCATTTCTCTAAAACTCTAGCTAAATTCATAAGTGCAAAGTGACTGAGAATCCAAGGTCTCACCAAAAGATTTTTAGACTCAGAAATAAACATGGTTTAAGAAAAGCATTAGCAATTTTAAAAGATGGCTTTAAGTGAGGACATAGGCGTTTCTAGCCCGTTTCTAGCCCAGCACCAATTTAGGGGTGCTGAAGCACCCCTAAATTGAATCCCAGCACCCCTAAAATTTGAGAGATTTAAAATTTGTTTCTTTACTGTATATGCTTTTTTTTTTAATAAGCTAGAAAACCGTCGAAACAATACAGTACCTGGTACCTGGTAAGCAGCATCCTAACACATTACTAACATTACCAGTCCTCTTTTTTTGCTGCATTTAATCGTAGGTCACTGTTTATGTTGTCAGGTAGGAGTTAGCTGATGTTTTTTTCCAGCTAGAAAACATTTTCTAGATTTTACATTGTATCATAGGCAGGATTGCCTCTCTTTTATTATTTTATTATTATTATTATAATTATTATTTTGTGGATTTCAAGCACTTATCTTTTTTAAGTGTATTTTTATTTATGTATTTGTATTATATAATATAAATAAAAAAAGGCAATCTATTTCTGTTAGTGTTTCACATGTTGTGCATTGCAATTAAAATAACAGTCCAAAAAATAAGTCCATGGTCACTTTTGTGTTTTTTTGGTACTCACTATAGGAGGCTGGTTTACTCCAGAAACATACACACTGTTGATGTGTATGTTGAGGAGCTGCTGTATCAAAATGATTTATCTTCTTCCAGAAATTAGGATTACCATATGTTTCTTTTGCGATTCCATCCATTCTTCTTTTGCTGTGGCTCAGTATTTAAATAACCTTTATCAGATTTGATGGTTTAGTCACAGACTTTCCTAAAAAGTGTTATGCTTTTCTTTCACAAATGTGGGAATTAAATTGTGTTCAACTGTGAAAAACAGTGAAATTTATCTTGCCTGGCCGGCAGCTCTCTGGGTGCTCAGCACCCCTAAACCTCTGATCCTAGAATCGCCCCTGAGTGAGGATGATAATCATTTTAGAACTGACACAATTAAATATCCCAACTGGCTGTCTTTGTCAAATACTTTTTAATGCATCCAGCATACTGAACAGTTTTTAATTCTTTATCCTTAAGATAAATTGTGGGCCAAATAAATATATTATTGACACTGGGATTAATAGACATCCTTCAGCTGATGTTAGATCGATTGATTGTTTAGCAAAGTGGCTCGCTATCTGATCTGATTATCTGAAAGACGTTTCCTCTACCCTCAATTTATCTCAATTTTTCAAGGAACCAGTAAGGCCTCTGTTAAAGAAAATTCACATTCAGGTCAAATTCCTTCAATTGTTTCATATATTTCGCCTTAAAGTAAAATGGTTAGAGCAGTGGTGTTGCAGCAGGGTAAAGAAAGCAGGCCTTAAGAATGGAGAGGCCTGAGAACAGCGGATTCCAATTGTCAGAATGAGAATTTTGTGCCAACCCTTTGAATTTTATGACTGTCTATGGGATTTAATTCTGAATTTGATGAAACTATTGTTGGAAACCTCCTATCTAAGCCCAATGTCACTAGCTTGCTTCAGTTTTTCATGTAAAGCCTCCATGGTCCCTTTTCGCCTGTGGCACAAAATGTCTCACATAATGTCCCTGAGCTAGAGCACATGCCAGAGCCAAGGTCAAACAATACACGTCTGTGGAGTTCTCATACAAAAGAAATACAAAAGAGAAATGAAGCAGTTGCACCGAACTCAAGATGTCGGCACCCAAAATATCATTTACCCTGCTGGAATAAATAAGGGTTGGAGAACGAGTAAGGAAAAAATACTCAAAATTCATCCTTTTGTGTCTCTACATTGGATGTACTATAATGATGACCTGACGAATGTTAGAAGTTTAAGACAAATGCTCAGACTAAAGTAGTAATCGTGGACCAGGTATGAAAACCGATGACTCACCAAACTGAAATCATAATCAAAAGAGACAGCAATCAAAAATCTGGATCTGAATGCCGAAGGAATGTACATTCTTAGTTTTTATTTTTTTTTTGTTTTTTTTTCTCCATAAGTCCTACCCAAATAATTGATTAGAATGTGTGGACAGAGGTGTTGGCCTGATGCCTCTTTCTCTCATCTCTGCTGCACTCAGAGCTGATTGGTTTAGATGGTACCGCGGCGATGAAACCGCGCTAAGCCTAAACATTCCTAATCCTATCAGTGTTCAAAGGCAACGCTAAAGGTAACGCTCACCAAAGAGACAAGCACATCTGGTGCAGGGGGATGGAAGGACAGGGACAAAGACAGCAGCAGCAGCAGACAGGCTGGGAGACAGGCACACGAAACTACTTATAAATAAAACCAACTGACAGTAAACATGTCACTGATGGAGATCAACACTTGCAGTGCGAAATGTCTGCAGCTACTGGCACGGTGAACAACCACAGCTTGGCTGGAATTACCGAAAATAATCAATCATCAGCAGGCTGTCAACCTGTGAGCCAGGAGACGGCATAATGAAGATATGTACGATGTGGATGTATGTTGTGTTTCTTTTTCTATAAATAGGTTAGAAAAACAGGAATGAAAGAATTAACATACCGTAACTGTATGTTATCATTAATTAAAGCTACATATAAACACCTTGTACAGGTATCAAGTGTTTTATAGACGGTATCTACATTTTATTTTACAAGTAAAACAAAGCTATTAATTGCAGCCCTGTTTGTCAAAGTTACCAACACATTATACACATAACACTATATCTAATACTATATACTAAATAGCTACTCATTACTGCTATTGTTGATATTATCCTCATCCACCCTTCATTTATGGCTTGTCCTCTTCTGGGGGTCACATGAGGAGCATGTACACTCAGAGTCTGGTTCTGTCAGAGATTTCTTCTTGTTAAAAGGAAGTGTCTCTCGCCACTGTTGCCAAGTGCATGCTCATTGTGTTCCTGTTGGGTTTCTCTGTAATACTGTAATTTTAAGGTCTCAACCTCACCACGTAAAGTACCTTGACATACTGTATTTTGTGAATCGACGCTATACAAATAAAATTGAATTGAACTGAATAAACACAACTTTTTTAAAAAAAATGTTTCTAATTCCACAAATACACAACACAGATTTTTGAAGAGAGAATGAAGACAGAAACCAGGTTACACACAAAAAAGTGCAGCACAAGTCTGAAAGGCACTGGTGTCGATTTGAATTGGTAAAAGATACAGACACTGAAAGCATCTGTTGAAGGATGATGTGTGAAGTGATACAAAAGTAATGCACATTTTATTTCTTAAAAGGAAAGATATACAAGGTCATGTTTTAGCAGAAAGGGTAAAGGTCAGACTGTCTTAATCTTCCACACTATGGACTCCAGAAGAATTTCCTGTTTTAATGTCAAACAAAATTGTACGCTATTGATTTTACTTTTCTTTCCTGGTTATTGATGATTTCACTGTACCTACTGTACCTGAGTGTGTCTGCAATTGGGCATTGAAACAATCTTCCTACAGTAGCATATAGAATAAACAAACAAACAAAAAGTGAACAGTGAGATGAACAGGTAACCCATAATAAGATTTGTATGTGAATATTCATGTGATCTACTCTATTCTGTCACCATGAGCAGATGCACTGCCTGCTGTCCTGTCCTGAGCACACAAGATGGCTGAGGCAAGAACCCAGAGTTGTAAGACACAGACTGATTATCACTGCATGTTGGAGTGCATGTTTAGAGACTGAGCTTTGAAGCAGCTTGCACTGTTGAATTAAATGGACAGTTCCAAACTTTTAAGCCTGAGCAGAAGATGTCTTCTGGGTTTTTGCACCAATATACCACATGAAGAATATGTTTCACGTGCGACATATTTCGATTTGCCAACATTGCAAATAAAATACACACATAACAAATAAAATGCAAAAGAGATCGTGTTTTACGCCTGTCTGTGAAGTGCTGATGAAAATGATCCTTTAAGCAAATACATTTACATCAGAATGTAAATTAGAATTTTTAGCGTAATAAATAAGGAGGGAACAGAACAAAAATGTACACTTACATTTAGGGTTGAAACGATTATTTAAATAATCGATTACTACTGTAAATTAATCCTCAACAATTCTGATAAATAGGTTTTGGTGTTTTTCAATAATTAAAACATGCTTTCTTATTTTCCAGCTTCTTAAATGTAACAAAGAGATTACTTTTTATATACTGTGGCAATTATTTATCAGTATAAATAAGATATTGCATTTTCCTTGGATTAAGCTGATCAACTAGTTTAGATTACAAGCTGAATAATTTTAGAACTACTGCCTTCAGTATTTTATGAAATGATATAGTGTACCACTAGCATCGGTTTCCAGCAACATTACAAGCTCCTCCACATAAGATTAATTTTAGAATAATTGATGATAATCAGCAGTCCAATGTCAGAAATGATGATTGGTCGCTTGAATGTTGTATTGTTTGAAGGTTGAAGCTGCTCCCTCACACAGTCTCACACACTCCTCAGTCCTGTGTCTCCGGGAGAAGCTCTTGATCTATTGCTGCAGCAGGAGCAAAGACCTCGATACCTTTCCTTTTTTCCTTTCCAGGTAGGAGTTTTCTAAATCGGGTGATTGTGTGAGCCGCAGACAAATCCACTACCAAGAATCCTTCAGTACAATGGACAATGGGATCCGGCTCCAGTTACCACGCACCTGTTCACTGGTGCACAGAAGCAGCAAAGAGCAAAAGAAGGCACAAAGTCGAACGCACATGCACACACACACACACACACACTCCCCATGAGTTCAGACCACCCCCACCCTTTCCCCTTCACTGAAGCTGCCACAGCAAGGATCCTGTTGCAGGAAGGAAGGGTGTGGTGCATAGACCTCAATACCTACACGCTGACTAAATTAACAATCACTGCACAATTGAGTACAAGCTCAGTTTCAGTGCAGTCACATTCCGTGCCCTTAATAAATCCATCACCCACAAAAGGTTACAAAGTATTGATTTTTTTTTGCCCAGTGAGCAGCTGAGTTCAAATCTACGTCAACAGACAAGCAGCACACATGGCACAGTCACTTCTCCATATGTCATTCTTCAACGAAACCTCTGGGCAGCTTGTTTCTTTCCTCCGCCCTGCTACTACAATAACAGCCGTTATTCACCAGCAACACCGTGTCTTTTGCGCTGAGACATGAAGAAGACAGAATGTTTTCATTTATTTTGGAGGATAACCGTTATCAGTGCGATTGATCGCCATCGGCGCAATGGGTGCTGGATGGAGAGGAGAGCGACGACAGGAAGGAGGAATGTACTGGAAGGCCTTATCTGGGAGTGCCAGGCTGCTGTGACGGGAAGTGGAATGTCAGGACGGGAAAGAGGAAGTAGGCTGGGGATGTGTCGCGCAAAAAACACATGCACAGGCAGGCGCGCGCACACAAACTCACAGATCCAAAGCTGCTGCAAAAGCCAATTCCCATCTCATTTTCTGTCTCTGTGATTTCAGTTTTATTTCCTCTGTCTATCAATTTATTTTCCTTCACTCCACGTCTCTCTCTCTCTGTGTCTTTTTTTCTGCATCTTTATCAGTTGCATTTCAATTGAGTGGGGATGAACCAAGGGAGTTTGCAGGATTATCAGTGTCAATGTCTTGTGAATATCAAACAAAGAGAGCGTGCAAAGAAAACAGAACTATGAGCACAGGCCGGTTTTTTTTAAATGTTACTATATGTCCACTCCATACTTCCGTTAAAACTGTTGAACCATCTTTTTATGATGATTATTTATGAAAAGCAATATGTTTCACGACACACGCATCCAAAGTGTGGCCTGGCCTAAGAGTTCATAAAATCAAACAGCAATTATATTTAGAATGTTTGAGATTGTACAAATGAAAGAAATAATTCATGAAACCTTCAGTCACACCATGAACATACTAGATTTATACCACAGCACATGACATGTTAAATGAGAGTATTCAAAGAACCAGTGATGAGGTAAAAATAACTTTTCATAAGCCACTTAATAGACTGTCACCAAACGTCCTCGTCCAATTACGGGTTGGAATGAGAGCAGCTACGACCTAATGATGCATCATTTTCTCATTAGAGGTGAATGAGTTACTGCTCTGCAAAGTCAATGGGCCTTTACAGAACAATGCAGCAACAAATAGCTCAGAGTGTGAAGGTCATAAAAATAAAATAAACAACTCTGGAGAAGACAAAGAGGAAGAGCATAAGAGTCTGTGTGGATCAATGTAATCTGAATGACAAGAAAAATAATCACTGTGTCTGGAATTAGCTCGCATCTGATTTCTGGTGTTTTACCCATCCATGCCTCTGCATACATACAAATGCTCCCTCACTCTGTCTGATAGTATTCCTTGACATAGTCCATTTTCAAAAGGATGCAGCACACAAATAATGTTAGATAATTCCTTTTCCAGCAGACCAAAAAGAGCCAGAATATTAATAACAAAAACCACAAATGACCAAATGTCACACACTGCAACTGTCAAGAGACCTGGCAGCAGCTCTGTTAGCAGACACAGCCTCAAAAGACTTCTGACAACTTCATTAAATCCTGGCCAGTCCTAATCTAGTTTATTTGGAAGGACACTGTATGCTGTGAGCACTCAAGCAGAGGCATAAAGTATCCCGCACACATGCACACATGAGGCTGCAGTATATGCACATGCAAACACATCAATACACACACACCTCTCAGTGACACCCTGGCGTCTGTTGGCATTTGTGCCTGTGTGCTGGGCTGTCACTTGCTGTGTGAAATAATGCATGGGCTCCAGAGCAGGGCCACTTTCTCCTTCTTTTTCTCCTGAGTGGCCTGCCAGCGAGGGCCAGCTTTGTCACAACAACCCGCTCGACTTAAAGGCCCACATCCAACCAGGACCCAGGACCAGTTAATGGACCCACTGACTCATCTGCCTCCACTTCCATAAGCCAGTGAGAGAGAGAGAGAGAGAGAGAGAGGGAGAGAGAAAGTAAGGGAGGGAGCATGAGGGTTAACATAGACACTAAAACAGCAATCTGTGAACACACAGCATTTTGTGCTGACAGAGCAGCGATGACAATGATGCCTCACCGCACCATGTGATGAAAATAACAACCACCATGCATTATGCAGGGCACTTCCCTTCCACTGGATCACGCACTCTTGAGTCTGCAGAATGTTGCTGTCCCTTCCCACAATGTCTTTCGCCATCAACAGTGTAGGTACAATGGCGGGGCTTTACACTTTGTACATGCGACCTCAGGAACTACGATCACCCAACATCTGCGTGCATCCCGTCTCACAGGGTTTCACTTGATCTGCCCAGTGAATCCCACGGGAGACAGGAATTACCCACTGATGCTGTAAAACTGTTAAACAAACAAGTGTGCAGTGAAGGAAGACAAGAGGTAGATGTTGGGCCATCACTGCCAGGAGACAGGAGCCAGAGATTTAATGAGCTTAATAAACTCACTAATGAGCAGTGAAATAAAACAATCATTTGTCAAATTCTTTTTTTTTTCCATAAGGTGACATGAGGTGATACAGGAAGAGTTTGTTTTATATACATGAGATCACTTTCATGAACATTCACTTAGTTTAAAGTTGATGTTTTGGGCATATGAATTGCAATGATTATGCAACTTCAGAAAATTAAAACAATAAATATACACTCAGCCCTTCCTCCAACAGTTTAAGGAGGAGAGATTTCTGAGTGTTCCCACTTTTAACACCCAATCTGTGCTTTCCGTCATTGGCTCCCTGTGCTACAGAATTGATTATAAGATACCGATCAATATAAGGGCACGCCAGGGACTGGCTCCAAGCTCCGTAGCACAATTGTTGACCCCTTACAAACCAGTTCACAGCCTCAGCTCCACAGAAGAGGCCATGCTGACTGCTCACAAGTCACAGCTTTTATCTAAAGGTGACTGCCTTTGCTATTGGCCCCCCTCGACTTTGGAACGTCCTGTCTGAGCAGAATCAGTAACGTCTATTTAATTCATTCTCACAACACATTTTTATAGATTTGCTTTAGTGTGATCCCGTCATTGACCTCTTAATTATTATTATTTTTGATAATATGATGATTAAAACACCATGTTATGAGTGCACATATAAATCCATCCAACCAGATTTAGTTATGGCGACAAGTTAGTATAACCCATATTTTTCTTTTTTTACCTTTATTGAACAGGACAGTGAAGTGTAAAAGGGGGACGACATGCAGGAATTGAACCCGGGTCACTGCAAATGGGCTACCAAGCCCTAGCTATAAAATTTGTGACCTTTAACTCAATGGTCACGGTGGGTGAAACTACCACAGAGAGAGATCATGGATCAGAGGAAGGTCAGTGTGTGTTTGGATCCCAATCAAAAAAATAAATAAATATGGGGCTATATGCTTTGGTCTATTAATTCTTTCTCTGCCTTTTGAAGTGATGGCAGTGAAGAATTTCACTTGTGTAACTTTAGTTCTGCCACTCATTTGGAAATAACTGTAACTTTACAGAATATTAAACATAAACGGGTTATTCCCTGTAACCCTAAAGTATTGGATTTCCTCAGCACAATGCACAGCTGTTATACAATATTTGAGCAATTCAATATAAAAAATTCTATGACTCAAATCCAGCTGTGTGCCAAAATGTATGCCAAAATTATGTCTTCTTGCTGTGATGGTTCTTTCTTTCTTTCTTTCTTTCTTTCTTTCTTTCTTTCTTTCTTTCTTTCTTTCTTTATATGGCAGTTTCATTCATCCGTTGAGTACAAAGAGATCACTTCATGGTCAGAGGGATGATCCAGTGGCATGATTACTGTAAACAGACATATGCCACATGTGATGTGAGTATCGTAATATGACATACTTGAAATCCTCTGAAACCAGTCATTTGTGTCACGCTACATGTTGCTAAGTTTCATGTTGCTTTCAGCACAGAAATAAATGGCCTGAGACTGTTAACTGGGCAGCAACATGTAATAATGCAAAATCCAATGAAAAACCAAAAACAGTAGTGGACACATGAATTGGAAGGATATATTTGGTTCAACATGCAGATGGTAAAACTGCAACTTAACAAAAATGTTTGCATGAAATCACGTTTACAACCTGCAGTCAAGGAAGAGATTGCATCACTTTTGTTTGTGCTTCACCTCATAGTGAATGCTCAAAGCCCAAAGAGATGATAACGAAGAGCAGCTCTGATTGTTCACGCAGCTTCCAAATTTTTCTGTCACTTCCAAAGGACAAAGAAAAAGGAGCAAGAAAAGCAAGCACAAGCATTTGTCCAGCAGAGCATAAGTTGCACTGGCACGGTCTCAAGAAACTGACAACCAACAAGCCCTGTGGTAAAGTGTGTGTGGCACGGCATGTGCAGATATGACACGATGTTTGCAGCCTGTTAAACGAGTCCTGCCGAGTGTTCTGGCCGGAAACAAAGACCAAGGGTCCTTGTGAACGGGCTGTGATTCAAGTGGGCATGTGGAGGTGGAAGCTCCAGGGGCGAGGAACTGGACTGAAGCAACGTAGGAAGGAGAAAAAACATCCAAGGTGCTGCAGTCGGCTATATTTTTTATGGATCTTGGGTGGGCAGCAATCGCCTCAGGGTGTCGTGTCAGGACACTATTTAATGTTCAGGTGAGAGTGCAGGAATAAAGTCCAAGCTGTTTATCTGACTCTCTTTGAATATGTGTGTGCGTGGTTGGGCTCTATGGATGCACACACTGGAAATCATTCAGCTTATGTTTGTTCTGAGTCGATCAGTAAGTCTATGAGGCATTTAAGGATCTAATCAGTGTGGGAATTTGCACAGCAATTATCAGCACAAAAAAAAACATGCCAAGAGGGACTACCTTTTATACAGACTGGAAATGACCTCTTATATAAGCAACTCCATTCAGTCCTCTCTCCTCTGACCCACCATTGCTACCCTCCATCTTTGCAGCATTAATAAGTCATAAGTCAGATGTTTTGCTCTTCTCTATTCCCCATATCTCCTCATTTACTGAACCGCAGTCAGTTAGGGCTGAGGTGGCTGACAGTTCTTCCTCTTCCATGATGGGGGTCTGCTACAGTGTGTCAAGTGTTAGTGTGTGTGTGTGTGTGTGTTTGTGTGTGTGCGTGTTACTGAGCCACAAACTCAAATTTCAGTCTGTCTGAGCTTCCTTGTTTGAAGTGTGGCATGCCAATTATGGACTGCACGGGTACCTGACCTACCTGCTCAGACCAGGTTTCATCTGAGCTGCTCTGCTCATAAGACTGGAATTCTTCACTTCTGTTTAGCTCTTCCCTGACTGCTAATTCCTGATGTCCCAGTGCACTTAAAGCTCACTCAATGTGAGGGTCTAAGGACAGAGGGTGTCACTTCTGTACAGACTTTAAAGCCATTCGAGGCAAATTGTGTTTCTGATGTTGGGCTATATAAATAAAATTGGCTTGACTGGACTCAAAGGCTTCCAAAAAGCATTTCCTTTTGAACTGGGCAATTGTTTGCAGTTTTCATTGTCTTCTAAGGCAATTATTATATTATGCCATATATGTGACAGGTAGGAGGCAGAAATGAAGAAGAAGTAAAAACAGAAAAAGTGAAACATGTCAAGGAACAATATAACCTCCAGACCGTTAGAACAGTTAGCCATTCAGTGATAGTGATGAAACAGCCAAATGAAGTATGTAAATTTACAATGGAGCTACAGCTTTACTTGTAATCAGATCATCCAAAAACTTTGAACAGGGTCTTAGAGTTCTACTATCATGGCAGACTACTATCATATACTTCATTTTGTAATTTTTCCTAACCTTTATGAGTATAATAACTTTATCATTATTTTCTTAATATGAGTGTACTATGATCCAAGTCTACAACTACAACAACTGGTGTCATTATCAACATTTCCCTAAAATTTGACAAAATGCCAAAAGCAAACAACAACAAAAACATATTGTTTGTGTTTGTCTGAGTCTGTGTGTGTGTGATGGTGTCTGGCCGAGTACATTGGCTTTGTCCGCCTTTCAGATTAAAGTTACCAGGCTAATTTGCTGCTGTATTGCGATTCCTACATAATCCGACTCTAATCCTCTTGGACTCGATTAAACAGCCAAATCTCCTGCACAGTATCTAGCTCTATCTGCTGCACACGTCATCTGAGCTTCTTTCCTCCACGTTCTCCCTGCTCCTCTCTTTCTTTCTCTCTCTCCCCCTCCACATGCTTCCCTCCACCGCTTGGATCTCAGCAAAATCTTTTTCATGTTCTTCGGTCCGTGTGCTGTCTGAAAAATATTTTTTTTAAATATAATATTTACTTTTCATGCATGTAGATTGAGACAAGTAATTATAACTACTGTTTTGTCTGAGACGCGTCTCCAGTCTGGTGTGAATCAGTCCTTATTCTCTCACATCTCTCTTCAGGTAAATGCTGAATCAACTCTGAGGTCACCTTCAGAAGAATCCAAGTGAACATTTACGCCAAATTTGGAAAGGAAAAAAATGAAAAATTTGAAAGGATTTCCTAATAGCATTCCTGAGACATAAGATTCACAAGGTAAACAAAATTAGATTTTATTGATTCAATTTAAAAAAACTAATCAGTTGATCAATGGTCCAAAGTGAATTTCAAAGGATTAATTCGAGACGCTCTTTAAGTATTGTAAAACATAATTCCTCCAGCCAACACTGTCACCGATGCAGAGGAATAAAAGAAGACCAAAGAGTTTCCTCTTCAAGACAGATGTATGATATGACTGTATAAGTGTAGTTCCTCCCTATGACTATGTTGAGAAATCCCAACAACCACTGAAATAATTTCCAGCATTGACACACAGGCTTCGAGATTGCAACTACACAAGTAAGATGTGGAAAATACTTCCAATTTTGTTTGGCAAATCACTTATGTAACAGTTTTGCTGTCCTGCAGCTGCTGAAAATGGCCCTGCTTTGTGTCCCACTTACAAGCCCCAAGATGGAGTTTGGGACAACATAAAAATATGTAGGAGCATGTATGTTTATGTTCAAGCGCCAATTCGTTCAGTATCCAAAAGAATTATGAGTCAATTCCCTCAGGAAGAAAAGAGAGCGCAGAGACATACTAGAGCAACAAATTCCACACAGCGTGTTTTTTAAAAGGCATACTGAAGACGGATGATGTCACTGAGCCACCAGAAAAGTACGAGCAGAAAATACCTCAGTGTGTTGTTCATGGAAGAAAAAGACACCAATTTCCAAACATCACTAAAATTCCACTCTCAAGCAAACTGTACTGTGGTTATAAGCTGTAAAAAAATACTAGAAGGTGGAGTTACAGTTAACGCAGCTCCAGACCTTGAGACTTTCAATTATCCTTGTTTTCCAACATGCAACTTGCGCGAATTCATGCATGAACAATTGCAGCTGTAGGCTACAGGTGACAGGTGTGGCACTGAGCATTAAAATGAGCCACACCACCCTCAACCTGTAAGTCAATTTTCTGCATCAGGAGTTCAAAGCCTCACTGACTCAATCTCACCTACTTTTTTTGTCCTTTTATCACAATTACTGTAATAATTAATACACTTCGAGCTGTTCCTCCCCACATCACACCAGCAGCCTCTCTCTTCTCTGTGGATTTATGATTTATTGAAAAGCTCTGGGTGGTGTCATGCACCACCTCAGCGTGCTTAACCTTGCACTGACATCACCCCACTGACTACCAGTTAAACTGAGCAGAACAAACAAGTATTACTTTGGTATAATTGAGTTAGCTGATACTGAGCAGACAGAGCTCAAAAACTAAATGTTATTAAAACTTCTGACTCTTTTAAATGTGTTTTAAATGTCCCAAAAGTTGGTCTGAATGCATTTCATTACTTAATGTTTTCTTATCAACATGTTTTCATTTGTTGAAGACTTTGAACAAGTGAATTAGTAAGTTTACAGATTACAATGTCAACTCTTTTCTACAACCCTGATTTCAATTTATTAGGGCTGCAAAGATTATTTCCTTAATATTCGATTACTAAATTAATTACCAAATATTTTGATGATCAATTAATTAGTTTGTGTTTTTTTTTAAATAATTAAAATAAGCTTTCTCATTTTTCAGCTTCTTTAATGTGAATATATTCTGGTTTCTTTGTTCCATATAACAAATAAATCATTAAAACTGAATCATTTTGGTTTGTGGACAAAACAAGACATTCAAGAGAATCATTATTTCCAGGATTGGTTAACACATTTTTTTTACAGACCACAACTAACTGAGAAAATAACTGTTAGTTGCAGCCCTACAATCTATATCAAACAATTTTTTACTTCCTTCCTTCCTTCTCTAGAAGACACAGTACAAAACATCTATGCACACACTTCTGAGAAAGGAAAAACATTGAAAAGCCACTATAAACATTTGCAGCATGGTGGTGGGCTGGTCAGTACTAATGCGTCACAGCAAGAAAGTTATAGTCTAGTCATGGAGTCACCCTTTCCAGTGTGACATTATAAAATGCAGTGTGCTGTACTTTTCCGCTTCTGCCTGCTATGGTGGTTGTTTACAGTGCATCTGTGAGACGTGACATGTCGAGGAAACAAAACTGAAAGGTGGCAAGGGAAAAGATTCAGTGACCTTTTTAGAGGTTACACCATGTTTGGGGGAAAAAAATGAATATATCCAATAATATTATAAAAGAGGCATCTGAGACCAATGCGTGTCAAATCCAAAGTTAGTCAGGTTCGGTTTCATCTCCCTCTGCAACCCTCAAACTACGTGATTAGAAATAAACACAGAACAGAGAAGATTGATATCAGAAGCCATGTTGAAGTTAACTAGACACACACTAGCTCTGCTGACCATTTACATAAACCATCTATCAAACAGCAAAGGGAAGATAAATGAGCCACTAGTGATAACAATCACTGATTGAAATTCTGTGTGTGTGTTTTGTACTAGTGGTACCCACTTCTTCACAAGAGCACCAGTACAAACACATCTCCCATCTTATCGCACACTCTAAGTGCTGCTTGTATCAGTAATTGGTTGCAAAACTCCCGCTGTAAACTCTGATGCTGAAACATAAACAACAGTTGGTGAAGGATGAAGGACAGCAATGTAATCATGTCTGTCCCAATGACAGTAGCCGACATTCTTTCGTTCTTTGCTTCTCATCTTGTACCCACATGAAGCCTCACAGAGGTGGAACACCCTTAGAACCAGCATATGGAGACCAAAAACCATTCACACTCACATTTACTCCTACAGTCACCAATTAATTTAAGTCAAATCTACATGTAACTGTACCTAAAGAAAAACCCCCACACTCACCCACACATGGGGAGAACATACAAACCAAATTCAATCCAATTATGATGTAATATGATCATACAGCTGCAGTTTAGCACAAAAATTAATCCCTTCCGCTGGTTAAAAGCAGCAACTAACATTTATTTTCTATATTAACTGATAAATTATCTTCTTGATTAAACCATTAATTATTTGTTTGGTCTAAAAAATGACAAAAATGTCAAACAGTGTTACTTGAACCTCCAAATGTTTCATTTCATTGCACCAAAAAAACTTTTTACTTTAGTTAGTCATAAAGTAGGAAAGGAACACAAACTAGGAAGGAAAGGAACATTTACATTTAAAAACCTAAAACAAAGTTTGACAACTTGGTTTTATAAAAAAAAATACTCTAAGTGAATTAATCATTAATGACTAATTAAAGAGAAATTAAGATCATTGCAGTCCATTACTCCCACAAAGGTCCTGGTATATACAGGACTTTCTGGATTTTCTGGTATTTAGTTTCGCAGAATAAAAAATTACCTGTACAAGGCAATAAAATTTTTTATTTTTTTTCTAGTTTATTTCTGAGACATGTCATTTTATTATTTCAGTGCAATTGATATGCCGTTGATGCTTACATTATTAGAAATGGATATCCAAGTATATTTGTAAGTACAATGTTATATGTAAAACTGTTTATATTTAAAACTTAGTTAGATTTTAAACAAACTAACACTAACAAACACTTAAGCTGCTCATGTTGCCTTTATGACTAAAAAGATTTTGAATAAATCTATCAAGCAACCATCACTCACAACCATCACTGCTGCAGCCAGCAAATTATGAAGAGCTGCGAAAAGCGCGTAAAAGAGGGAGAAAGGAAGGAAGAGAGACAGGAAGAAATGTGGTTTGGCATTTGACAGATTGGATCTATTTTTAACACAGGGAGGAGGTAACAGACAGATGAGCGACAACCTTTGATGGTTAAGGGGAGTTCTGATCGCTTCTCCTGCGCCCTGCTAGGTGATGTCTTGCTCACTGACAAGCAGTGTCGGGAGGAGAGACGAGGCAGGAACTAGTGCTCCTCTGAGGGTTCCATGTGCGTGCCAGTGTTGTTATTAAACGGAATCTGTAAAGCCTTTTGCTGATGATCATGATAGCGGGCAAGGTATGAGGGGGGCAAACTTGAGAGGGAGCGAGTGATTACGGATCAGAAGAAGCTTACCTTTTCTCCTCCCAGAGGATGTGTGTTAAGTTGAGTGAGTGACTGTGTGCGTGGGAACACTTGAGTGGAGGGGGTGGGGATGTATGGATCTGCCACCATGATTAAAGTATTCCCGTTGAGGGAATTGGAGAGAGTGGGGGACTCTGGAAACAGCATGTGGGTGTGCAACGACAGCAAGTGACGGTGAGCTGCAGCGCAGGGTCTCCAGGAGGGACAAAAAACACGTTGCATTTTCATTTCATATGACAGGGTGATGAAGGCATTTAAAAGGGCCTTTGTGTGCACCGACACATGTGCAGCATATGCATGTGTGCATATGAGTGTGGACCTACAACATTTGACAGGAAACCTCTGAGCACTACGACAACTACAGGAGTATCCTCCTTTACACCTTAGATGTCCTTATTATTGTCACAACTAATGTATGAACCCAATAGATTAAATAAACAAAACTTTCTCAAGAATAAAAAAAAAACAGCAGCTTGAGGTCATGACTCTCATAATGTCATGCCAGGATCTGGCAAGTGAAATTTCAGGCACAAAAACTGAGCACTTTGCCTAATTACTCTTAATGTCTGAGGTTAATGGGCTCTTACAGATAGTTACCCTCAGGAAATCATTGAACCTAATGAACAGTCGCTAATGAACACTCAAAACATCAATGATCATACGCAACTAAAAAGAGCTTTCTGTGTGTTGGGGCAGGCCCACAGTAGGGAATCTGTCACTTTGTGGCTCAAGTGTGTGGTGAGCTTTTCCAAAATTTGCACTCGTGAAACCGAGTCAGCAATAAGCTAAACTGCTTCAAACCTGAACTTAATCCTGACGGATCCCGTTAAGTTGAGCAACTTCCACCTCTTCAAACACATGAGCAGAGGAGATTATGGGGGCTTTCTATGCCTCTGCTTTACCATACGTCAGAGCCCATGTACAGTTAGCACTGCTGCATGCAGACACAGGAGAGGACAGAAAAGTGAATAAGGCATCATGTGTGAGTCTACTGGCAGAAGGGGATGGGGCAAAGACAACAGTAACATCTAACCTGCTTGCAGACCTGCACTGAAATGCAGATATTTTCCTGAAATTGTTGTCCACAAATGTCCACAAAGGTTTATTTGGGACATTTTCTGGGACGTCTCCAGCCAGCTCCTTTGTCAAACTAGCAGGTAAATGTCTAAGTGAGCCAATGTAAGAACACAGCAGGAAAAGCTTTGGATAATTCACAGTGAGAAAGGCAAATTCTGTCTCCTGGATCAGTAATTCTTGCTCCATCCTTCGTCTGGATCCTCAAAAATCTCTAGAAATCTAAAGGGCCAAATTCTCTGGACACTGTGTGGAGAAACATTTCTAAAATTGCTTTGTACTTACCTGTCATATAGTTACATATCAGTTTATACTGTGTGCTGCTATTTCTGCTGAAGAGCCTGGAAATAGAACTTAGGTCAAAGAAGCAATGCAAGGAAACTGACGTAGCCACTGAGTGGTGCACAGATCTTGAGTGGCTTTTACAATTAACAATGGCTGCATGTAATGACAGCTGGACCAAGGGAGCAGACATCAATGCCTTGTAAGGGGATTTACAGAAAGCAAGGGGAAGTGACCAGGCGAGGACAGCAATACAACCGATTGTGTCAAATGAAACAACACATAAATAGGAAACTGCCCTCTAAGCCATGTATGTTTTTGTGACTGACCAAAAATGATGGTCTAAAATTATAAGGTCCAAGTCAGTATTAGAGTTATGATTTTAAGAAGGAACGTACAGTAAAACCAGAGCAGGGTAAAAAAGTGAAAAAGAGGTGATGATAGATGGGTCAACATTAAATTAATTTCTTCTAAGCATGATTATGACTTTTCCCAAACCATAACCATGACCACAGAGGTCACAGTGGTCATTCTTCTGTGTCTAAAGTTAATAGCTTATTTACTCAGGTGGTTCAGCCATAGTTCTCCCTGTCTGTTTTTTCTTGTGAAACAATAGTGATCATGTGTCGTCTCATTAATGTGCTTGAACACATCCTGTATCCTCTGAGGGGACCTACAAGGGAAAGAAGCTGTGCACCGCCATGGCTAGGACCCCTGATTCTTCGCTGTAGAGGTGTAAATCAGAGGATTTTTAGCTCCCACAATCCAACTGATAAATCCAGAAATCATTGGACAAGCCTTATTGCAAGCCATCAGAGAAATCTTGGATATGGCTAAAGTAGAATGACACTTGCCGGAATCAAACAACATTAAAATAATCTGTTGCAAATCCCTCACTCTCAACAAAAAATGCTTCTTATGAAGAGGTGGGAGTTGGACCCATGCCCAGTTTTGATCACTGTGACAACTGTAAGGAGGCTTGAAAGACACCATATACTGTATACAGTATATCTTCACATACTGTATGTTCACACTTACACGGTTGTAAACAGGGAAAAGCAGCATAAACAATGGCAACAGCTGCGTGTTACGGTCATAGACAAGGAAACACGAACTCAGTGCCGCTTACAGTAACGGGATCGGCCTTGGAATGAGTTTGGTCAGGAAAAGCCAGTTGGGATCAATTTGGACATGAGCAGAAAAATGTCGTCCTGTGCAGCACTCTAGTAAGTCATGTGCATAGTTAGTCTGTACAGGCAGCGATGGAGGATTTACCCTTCTGCTCTGCCAGTGTTGCTATATTACAAATCTCAGACGAAGAATTATTTTGTTGTTGAATGTGGAGAACTTGGAAATGACTCATAATTTGTGAAACAGTATCTTAAAAGCCCTCAGTATTTAATCTGATGCTTGCAAACATGTTTTCTCTGAGGGCTTTTGTCACTTGTAATGAAAACAAAGAGAGAAAAAATCCAATTAGGCAGTTTTGGCAGAGATCTCCCCGAATACTGACAAAAAGCATATTAGCATCACATTCGAACATATCAACTCTCCTGGGTGAAAGTGCATTAGCAAAAAGGGAGCACAGAGAGGGCAGCAATGTGGGAGAAATTGCCAGTAAATAGCAATTATACTGTATATGGTAGAGCATGGTGATGGCTGGGGGTGTGAGGTGAGGTGGGGAGGTGACTGCACCTCGGAGCCATTATCACAGATAATTACATCATCTAAGCTCTCTCTCTGGAGTGTAGCTATAATGTGACAAAAAACCAAATAAGAGCTTATAGTTAATACACACCAACCAGGAAGAGCAGAGAGATGGAGGAAAAAACAGTGTGAAAAATGATGAATATACACATGAAAGTGTGTTTATTCATCAAGTACCACATGTACACACACACATAATTCTAATACATAATATGCAGACACAAGCACAAAGGAATGAATGAGGAACTTCACTCACATACATTATACACAGAAAAACAACAACAACAACACACACGTTCTAACCCTCCCGGCTGACCCCAGACACTGATGCTGATGAGATACTGGAGATGCAGACCTCAGGAGAGATGGGATGAAGGAGAGGAAGAGGAGGAGGAGGGCTGCAGGGACAAGATGAAGAGGAAAAGAAGAGGGCAGGAAAGAAGTGGTGGGGGTGAAAGGCATGAAGGGATGCCTGTGAGCGAGGGAGGAAACGAGGGAACTAGGTGAAAGATACATTCTCAACAGATAATTTAATCTGACTGTGTCAATAAACAATGACCACAAATGTTATTAATGAAATTGCCTGTCGTGCAAGAGGGAGCACAGCATTTCATGCTTTGAGTGCTAAGATGACAAGAGGTCATGCTCTGCAGGAACATCACACATGATGTGCTTGGGAAATAATGTGGTCTGCAGAGAAGCTAGTTTTGCTTGCTGGTGGACACGGGATTTGAGAGAAGAGCTGAGCTCTGTCTGTTTTATGCAGGACTTACTGAATCACCTGTTCTCCTCTCTCTTTGTGTCAGTGTGTTATGAAAATCTGGGACAAATGACCAGAAGAGTTTCCACCTGCAAGATATCCTTCCAAAGAAGAAACCACATCTTAGGCAGGAGGGGCAGAAGAGCCACAGTGTGGGACTTAAGAGATTTGCTCCTAAAGCTTTATTTCATAAATAAATTACAATATAAGCTTTATGTTTAATGATGGCTTTTTCTCTGATCCCTCAACAGTGAAAGAGAGTATTTTTACAACATTTGGGCAGATGAATGAAACCGTTGTCCATTGCCGATGTCTGACTGACATCATAATGTGGGGTCACTATCCTGATGCCACACTCCATTTCTCTGCACTTTTTTTAGTACTAGAGACATTACGGCTCCAGCATGAACATATGCAAATATTTAATTTTTGTCCCACATATTTCCCGCAATGTTGAAGTACAGTAATCCTTCAAAGACCTCTGACTGATACATACATAATGATGACTTTGACACAGACTTCACCAGACCTTCAAATTAACAGCACTTATTTAGAAGCATGTTATAATAAAGTAATAGTAATAAAGATCCTAGGTAGGTTTGAAAGCCAAAACAGATCGGAATCTGACTCTTCCTTGATCTGTGTCCCTCTGGTGTCAGTAATCCCACTTTAAGAACAGTCAGGTTCACAGCAATTCAACGAAATACACACAACAGGTGTACCATGTCACATCATATCATGTGCTGTACACTGCATGAAATAGGGTCCACAGTCTTACTAGATACAGTAATCCTCATGTCGGTCTGTCAGTAATCTGATCAAACTGCTGTACTGGTGTCTTTAATTAAATGTGAGTTTGTCATCTATTATAATTATACCTAACACCACTATTTCACCACCAAACTTCCTCCTGAGGAGCATTGGGCAGAGTGGGGACACTGGATATTGCCTTGAGAAATGTCTGACAGACACAGGAGGCATAAACCTTACTTATGTCTCTTTTTAATGGTCCTTCTTCACACACTGTGCCTCACTGCACTCTCCGGTGTGGACTCAATACATTTCTGAAGCCCTAAAGGCCTCAGCTTAATAGAGTGACTCTAATGACTTTCCACATAGCTGCCTGCTGCCACTGTCACCTCATACACTATTACTCCATTTGGCTTTCACTTTGCCAATTATACTTTTGCAAATGTCAAATTAATTTTCAGAGGATGACTATGAAAACTGTCATTCATAACTACTAAATGGATGTGGTGCAGCTAAACCACTGCATGGTGGAAAACAAAACAAGGGTGCAGGGTGCACTCTTGCAAATCAAGAGTGGTGCAAATGAATACCTTGAAAATGAAAATATTTCAAACGTTAATATAAATGAAGATAAAAGAACAAGAAAAGAGAAAAGAGAAAAGATAAAAGAGAAAAGAAAAAGAACACAAATACCTGACTAGATCCAACACTGAAGAAATGGGATCAAATTGCTACCACATTACAGTCACATCTATTATGTGAAGCTAATCTTCATTTGTTTGAATATTTTAAAAAACAAGGTTGTACATCTGATTAGTAAGATGTATTGTATACCTGTTGGGAGAGAAGAAATTCAAAAATTGGTACAAGAAAATAAAAGCTGTAATATAACTGAGTGAAATCCTGTCACATGTTCCCAGGATAGTAAAATAATGAGAATAAATCAAGACTAAATAAATAAATAAGGAATTTACATAACTCTGATACAGTAGATCTGAGCCAAATTCTAGATAAAATAATTTATGTGAAATACCCCTTACCAGAAAACAACAAATAAATTGCTGCTTTGTGGTTGGAGGCCTCTGCCAACCAAGCTGCACTTTATGTTTGATCAGAAGGAAATAAAAAATATTTTATTTCTTAATATTCATATTCATTCATTCTTGAGTTATGCCCAAGAATGTGCTTTGTAAAGCTGCAGTGACCTTGACATTCGATCAACAGTAAAATAAGGTCAACTTAGACTTCAAATTAAGTTTTAGTTCAAAAATTAAAAAAAGGCCTCAAGGCATTTCTGAGATAGTGGGTTTTCAAGACCAGAGATATGTTTATTGAGGTCACAGTGATCTTAACCTTTGGCCTTTTACACTAATCTTTGTGCCAGATTTAAAGAAGTGCTCTCTGAGTTTTCCTGGTGTACTGAATTGTTAAAAGAGCAGGCCACTGTGGCCTTATTCTTCCACACTGGACCACAAAAACCACACTTAACTAAGATTTTTCTTTGACTCCAAAGGGTAGTTTATCAGAGGTGAACAAATTTCCTGAGGAAGTAAGTGAGATATCAGATTCACAGGATCATAAACATGGGGTTTGTGCTAACAATGACCTTGACCTTTTACTTTGGCCCACAGCTCAGTTTATTCTTGAGTCCCAGACAACAAAGTTTCACAAGAAATGTGAGAAATGGATGGACATAGATGTAAGAGTAGCATTAGCAGTCAAAGTTACTGTTAACTGGCCCCACACTCCCTGTCATTATTGAATTAATGCAATATCACAAATCAAACCATTTTCTTACACTTTTAACAAACAATAGTAAGAGCTGGAACAAAATACAAGGAGATATTTTTTTATCTGGTTCCACTGATGTGTAATGGTGATCATGAACACTGTTACGTAACATAGGCAGCTCAAAGATGGATTTGATTGGCAGTTTATGATTACGAGCATGTTAACACTTCAAGAAGAAAACCAGGATTATATCAGTGTCCCTGAAGTCAGATGTGCCATCGGGCTGTAAACCCACCCCCACTAAGTACCTCCAAGTAAGAGTAATTCAAAACAGCCTATCTTGTCTAAGCCTATGCCCTCAATTCCCGTCTGTCCACAGCATTATTAACTTTTTTTTTTTTTTTTTTTTGAAGGACAAGCCAGACAAATGTGTGGCTGTGGCTGTTTTTGACTTCTCCCTGCAACATCTGTCAGCATCACTGAAAACCAGATGTGCTTGTTATGAGGCTGCCCAGAACATCAGTTTTGGGTCTTCAAAAGCTTCTGCAAGAACTACAAGTGAATAGTTGAAGCTCTGACTGGAGTTTGGAGTTCACTGGTATACTTTGTATACTTCGTGGGACATTTGGGATTTTAGTGGGAATGCACAGAAGAACATTAAACAATAATATTAAAAACGGCAGTTTTTGCTTGCGTGTCTACTCTTGCAGGTCAGTTACACTGACTGACTGTCATCTGAAAGACTCTGCAATGAAGTGCTAACTGACACAACACAGTTAGGAGTTGCAATGCTAACATTTCCTTTATCTAATTAATCTGTCAATAATGTTTTTGACAAATCCGTGCATCGTTCACAAAAATGCAGATTAAAAAAAAGATTTGATTATCAACATAATCTACAGTTAATTCCTAATTGTATAACCTAATAAAATCTTCTTTATCAGATACTGTTTCACAAGGAAACTTGCAACTGATGTCCCAGCTTGTGTTCACTATGCAGCTGGAGTGTTCACGTGTATCTAATCCTCTGTGTAATTACCCAAATCATAGGTAACTTTTTAGTTGTTCTGGGTGGAATGACGTATGCAATTTATAACCTGGAAGCCCTCAGAGATGCCAGTTTCAAAAACTGTTGAACACAAAACTGCAGTGTTGATAGTTTGATTCCACCTGTGGACTTTCACATGATACATGTCATACCCCCCTCCTCCTTTATTTCCTGTCTACCTGTTTTCAACTGTCAAATAAAAGCTTACGTGCAGAAAAACATAGTTACCAGGCTGCCACTGGCAGTCCAGGCAGCTGCCAGGTACTCACATACAGTACATTTAACCCACAATTAAATATTGACATATATTTAGGTATTCTGTGTAGGTTACAGACAATATGACCTATTATTAGTTTGTTCATATATGGTTACTCTTTTACTCAGTCCAGAGACAGAGGGAGAACTCCAAGCAAAGCAGCCAGACTGGTCTTAAGAGCCTCCTCATAAGCCTCCTGTAAACAGTCATTAACCAGTGTGCTGTCAAATCCTGGCTACAGTGGCATCACAGTCAACCCTAAATTACAGGAGTTGGCTATGAGGCTGACACTGCAGTCCTGCATTATGAAGAGCAATCACATGCTACTATTATCACTTCAGACAGACTCAATAAGAAGCCACAAGATCTCTGTAAATATAACATTTATGCAGTGCATTTCTTTTTCAAGGAAGCTGTTATTGTTCATTAAATGCCAGAGGAAAATATAAGCTGGAAATAACTCTGTTTATGTAGCCCATACGCAAAACAATACACAAGACCATGTTTTACTTTCTTACACAGATTTTTATCAGGAAATGGAGGCATCTTATCTAGCTTCAGTCACTCATGTGGGAAAAATACCAGCGTCTACATACTGTACAATCACTCTGCCCAAGTGTAAAAGCTAGTTATGCCTTGCCTTTTTTTGAGTAAGGTAAACAAAGATAGTAAGGGAAAGACTGACAGAAAGAGAAAGGAAGAGTGTGTTGTGTGTGTGTGTGTGTGTGTGTCTGTGTCTTTAAGAGTCCCTAGGCCAGGGCTGAATGTTGGGAAAGTCACCCAGTGCCTTTCTCATGACCCCTGTGAGGAGCCCTTCTTCCTTCTGGATCCATGGATAGAGATGGGACGTCACAGAGAAGCTAGGAAAGGGACACGAAACACATTGCAGGACACATGTCATGCTTGGCCTGACACCAAGACGCCGTCTTAGAGCTGATATTAGGTTTGAGTATAACACACTAATTCCTATTTACAAATGACAACACACCCACACATCTCCAAGCAGCATGCCCACCACACTTCATACATAACAACCATAAAGTCCCTTTCCCACAATTTATCCCACACAGATGCTAAAAATACGAATGTTTATATATGCATAAAAATAGTAGTAAGTCAGTGAATGTGGGGTAGGAGTCGTCAGGCAACTCATCAAACCTCTCATGGTCTGAACAAGGTCTTGAAAGGTCGAAGCAGCATTTGAAAAGCAGCTAATACCGCACTGCTCTACATTCTTTAATTAATCCTGCAAAAGTGATTTAAATTAAAGTTAAAAAAAAAGTAATTATGGTGTTTATATAATAACTGCAGATTTAAATGTAGTATCTTAAGTACAAAAACAGAGTATTCATGATTGTATATGTCACGACTCCTGTCTGAAGTGATAATTTACATTCATCTTAGAGAGATTCAATCCAGTGACTGCTTAAAAGACTGCTAAAGGATGAAAAATGATTTCAAAGAGATTCAAAACGAATCGAGCAAGACACAAAGCACCATTATCAATACCAGCCTGTTCTCCAAGAAGAATGATGCTCTATAAATTATCTGCAAACAATGGAAAACATTACATTTGTATATTCTGCACAGAAAAAATGTCTCAGTGTTACATTTTCACAAATTCTTTATTTTTCAGGAGTTAATTCTACTGCTCAAACAACCTGGTCGTTCAGCAGTTTGATGGGATGAAGAGTTCTCTTTGTGCTGATACGGTATAGACACAAAAGCTCCCTCACTCAAGTCTGATAGTATTGCTTGACAGAACCCATTCTCAGATGAACAGAGCTGCTTTTAAATAATAATAATGTTACATTGTTGCTGTTCATCAAGAACAAACAAACAACAAAAAGTTACTCACTTAATAATGCTATAAAATTATAGGCCAATGGAATATTGACAAATATTGGATGTTGCAGGATGTGGGAGAAATCCTGAAATACAGAATCGGAGAGACTTTTTATCTATGACGTCACCTCCACTGTGATACTGTCTCTCTGTAAGTGTGAGGCTGACCTTGAACTAATCTTCCTACAGGTTGTTCTCCTGGGCCTTGTACACAGTGCCAGTGGGCATACAAACATGATTACAAGAGACAATGGTACATTTGTTACGGACAAATGTTTGGACAGCAAACTACCTCACTGTCTAAAGGGCAAAGTGCAGAGTTGTGTTTCATTACGATTGCTGATAAATCCCTCAATCTCCTTGGTCAAATCAAAATTGCACCAGTTGCTGGGGACACATACATTACATGAGGACTGCAGGCTTCAAACTGCTGTAATCCCAGCTCAAAGTGGAAAGGGGCTTTGCTGCACATCCGTTTAGTATTATTCTAAGAAATAGGCAATTAAAGATAAGGCCATAGTCAGAGGTTGGATGATCTGCATTCCAACACTCTGCCTCGTGCAGTCTCTGGGGACATATAGTATATTCTGGGATGACGAGTCATCACAGTAACAATAGGGGGTGGACCAGGAAACAAACTCATGTTGTCCCACATTTATCCTTGTCAATGTAAATGCCAGTCTTAAGAGATGTTACTTTAGAACAGGGGGATAATCCATGCCATAGGAGGTGCTGTGATTGAATAATGTGGCTGATATCAATTCTTGCAAAACTCTTGCAAAACTCTCATTCACTGCACTAATCTAATCTAATCTAATCTAATCTAATCTAATCTAATCTAATCTAATCTAATCTAATCTAATCTAATCTAATCTAATCTAATCTAAATCACAGATCTGACACAGAAAATAAGCAATGGCAGCAGCTTTCCTCCCCACAACCTGCCCATCTCAATGGAGCCTTTGAAGCTGGATGGATTGACCTTGTTAAATAAGTAGACCTTGTTAAATAAGACCTTGTTAAATAAATAAATAAAATAAAAATTAAAAATAAATAAATAAATAAAAGACCTTGTTAAATACGTAAAGTCCAATGTGAGACCCAACTGGAAAACAAATGAAGAGGTTCTTTGGCCAGATGCTGTGTCCATAATAGAAGAGAAACTGCACTGGTTGAGCAATAAAGAGTGGACTATATATAAAGTGTGTTATTGCTGTACAACAACTAGCCTTTGACAAGGGATGTCAAACTTCATGACACATGGACCATGTTAATGTGTTAATGTGTTTTGCCGCTATCCAATATGCCTATATATCGAGATTGCCTTGGCTGATAACCAATATATATAACCAATATATATGTACCCAACTGCAGAGGTCACTTGATCTCTTCTGTAGTGAAATTAACATAATATTTTTCCTACTCATGTCACAGCAGATTTAGATTTTTTTTTTTTTTCATTGAACAAAATAAATATCCGAAAAACAATGAATAGTTGTTTAGGGTGCCAGCATAAAAACTGAGGAGGTAGCAGCCTATTTAGTCTACTGTTGTAGTCATTAATCATATTGGCAGATATTGGCGTGTTTGCTGACATCTGACAATGCATTTTAAGGCCAATATTTGCCAATGCCGATATTCGGCTGTACATCGTTCATCCCCACTCAACACTTTCCTCTCATTTCACGCACTTGAAGAAGAATGTTTCTTTTGTCATGGATACCATTCACATTGTGACTGGTCAGTCTCCATCGACATTTCATCTTCAACTGTTGAACTAAAGCATATTCTTCCTGTTGCTGCTTATTGTTTCAACAAAATGACCACCTGCATTTCTTGGGCTCTCATTGTCCTCTCAGAAAATATTAAAAATCTCTTCCCCCTCAGTCAAATCAACAACTTAATGAAATCCATCCACTATCAAAACCAACATAAAGATACAAATAAACTAGTCGACAGTGCCAATATTAGGTAGCAACCGATACACCTGACTGGAAGTGTGTGGAGATGAAGCAAAAGAATTAAAATGTTACATGACGCATTAAGTTAAGTCAATTGTGAGTATTTTTTTTCTCCATTTAAGAGGACAAATCCCCATGATGTGACTGTGTTAACAGACTTAAGCCCCCACATCATGAGTAATACCTGGACCACTCACACATACAGACATGAATAAAATTCTGTGCTGATGCGAGCAATAAAAAAATTATGTCTTTCTACTGCATACGGGTCCATTTGATTTGAGCTTGGGTCATCTGAATATAGTACAATATACCAGCTTCCTCTGTCCAGATAACACCAACCAGAGTGACCTGACATTTCCATTTATAAAACCATGTCCTTAGAGGGAAATAATGGACATCTTACCTGAATGGGTCTTTTGAATTTAATAGTTAGGCACACAGCCAGTTGAACTTAGGCTAATCTAATCAGCTGATTCAGACAAGCCTAATGAGTGCATGGAACTGAAAATTAATAAAGACAAAAAAGACAGTGAAGAAACAGACATTGATGAACTGAATTCATAAACAACAAGTTCACACAATCAGTATTTTACTGTGTATGTTGTATTTTACTGTGTGTATAATACATTTGCTGCTTATTTATTTCTTAATTTTTTGATGAAATACTTTCCCAACTGACCTAACTTTTGAAAAAAAATATAACTGTCCATATATTAGGGAAAAGATATTGTTCCTCAGACACTGGGTGTGTGGAGGAATGATTTGAGCAATAAAATCCTATGTAGCTCTTTATGTGATAAAGTCATTGATTTTTCTCTCTGATCACAACAATCTGCCAACATTCTGCACTGCTCAGATTTCCTTTATTTTTCCCTGAGGCGTTAGCTCATTCACGGGACAACATTTGCTCACTTCCTGCTCCTGATGCATCAGGGACTGGGAGCGCGCTTGGCTTTCCTGTTGCCACAGACCGCCTTTCATGGCCACTTCCTCCCTGCATCTACACCACACAGTGTTTTCAGGACACACCTGCAGGGTGACTGATTAAGAGTCGATCGCTGAGGTCAAGGTCAGCTACTGTGTTAGTATTTTCCTGTTGTGTTGCAAAACTGAATCACAACCTTCTGTGAAAACTAAGTCACTTGGGGACATTACTGACCATCAAATGTCCCCAGAGGGACCCTGAGTAAAATGGTAGCACTTCTCAGGTAATACTCTTACCTCAGGGTGCAACAAGCCACCCTGAGATTGCCCGTGTCAGCAAAAGTGATTGTTTTGGCAACAGTGCTGGGAAGTACACAAGGGCTCTGGGCAAACTGAGCGATTCCAGGCTAAGAGTGAAGCTCCCGCTTGTCTTCATTGTCTCACGGGCCTAATGCAAGTCATCACCCTTGCAGTGGTGTGGTTCTACCAGGGATCTGAGCCTGGCTCCCTTCCGAACAGATAATACTAGAATTATTTCTTGCCATGATATGGTGCCGCTGTGAAAGGCAGAACTAAATGCTTCATGACTGTACACCCACAGATATGTATATCAAAAGACTGTCCTTTTTCTTTAGCTTAAGTCTAAGTAAAACTATTCACAACCACCACAGGATGCAATTCAAGTGAGGTCAAATCGGAATGTTTGAGTAACCTTTTTATCAAAAGTGATCAATCAATCACCCGACTGTTATTTCTCAAATTTCCGCTTTTGGTCTTTAAAGCAAATCTGAACAATATGTCCCTGTAAAATATTGTGCGGGCTGCACTGTGCCCCAATTTCAGAATCAAAGGGCTGGCAGGGGGAGAGAAGTAGGCTACATGTACTGTACAGCGATCAGTGGAAGTAGGAGTTTATTACATTGCTAGAGACAGAGAGTGAGAGAGATGACTGAGCCAATGTTACAGCAGATATAAAGGGATTATTTTCCCTGGAAGACATAATCATGTGTAACACACTTGTTTCAAATCCTGAAAAAAACTAACAGGTGTTATACAGCCTTAAATCCATCTCTTCGTCCTCTGGCACATACAGTACACAGGACGGAAAAGATTATTTAGTAGACCAAAGCTTAAACTGGCCGAGGAACTGGATGGATATGTTGTTCCTGTGACACAAGGAGTCACTTTTTTACTTGTCTATTATTTGCCTTTCTATTTTATATTGATATAACAGGTGAAAGTGGATGTATGATTTGAAAAATGAATGTAAATATTATTATATATATATATATATTATATATATATATTATTAATATATATTGTAAAAATATTATTGTAATTATGATTTAATTTCATGTTGATGTTGTAGAAACATTGAAAACATACAGGATAGATAGATAGATAGATAGATAGATAGATAGATAGATAGATAGATAGATAGATAGATAGATAGATAGATAGATAGATAGATAGTGACTCACCTGTAAGAAACCACACAAAGGCAAAGCAGAGCAAAGTACATTTCCTCGACGAAGTGTAGACCTCCATGCTCGCTGTCTTTAAATTTGTGTGTGTATGAGCCGTGTCTCTGAAGTCTGTCCTGTCTGTCTCTGTCCTCCTCCTGTGGAGACGTTATAGGTAAGGGACACTTCAGGTGAGGGGAAGGAGACGCGGAAGGAGCAGGAGTCCTCTCCTCCGACTCTGACTCGGACTCCGATGGTTAATGAAGTGGCCAACACGTCCGACACCGACGGTCCAGCGCGAGTCAACACTCGACAGCAAGTGCAACAGTGAGAGTAAACTCTGCATGCGGTCACGCTGTGGAGACGGAGAGAGACAGAGAGAGAGACACAGAGGGGGAGAGATGTCGCCTCAGCGAGCGAACTTTCGTCAGGTTTGCCACAACAGTACTGACTACTTCCGCTTGCTGGCTTTAAAAGATAAAAAGCTCAAAGCACGAGAGCGGCGTCGCTGAATGCTTTGCGCAACCGTGGCGTTTTATTTTGAAAGAAGCTTTGGACGGACATCCGAGTTTCCGTCCCGAAATGACACAGGTACACCTGTTCCCTCATTGGTGAAGTTAGGAGCAGATGGAAAAAAAAAAGCTTTTTCTAAACTTATTCGTAAAAAATATAGTTTTGATTTGGTTTGTTTTCTCTTCATTGTCACAATCATCAATATACATTTTACAAAAAATTACCACATGGTTTAAAGGTCTGGTGTGCAACATGTAGAAGGGTTTATTGGCAGAAACTGAATATGAATCCAGTCGGTTTGTATGTGTATAATCACTTTACACTAAAAAAATACTTTGGTTTTTCATAGCCATAAAATAAATGTTTTCACTGTCAACCTTCATTTATCTGCCACCTTGCATTTTGACAGCAGCCTTTATGAACCAGCTATAACCAGTGTGAACTATCTGTCAAATATACCATGAGTGTCCCTGAGAGAGAGACAGAGATTGGTGATAGCTGTCAGAATATAGACTTATTTAACACATTTTCAACAAGTGTTTTTCACTGACAACAACATGAAGAATGCTGGTAGTAAAAAAGGGACAAGTGTGGTGGAAAGGGCAAGAAAGGGCAAAAGGTCACATATTTCTGGTAAAAATGAGTAGCACTTAGTTTAAGGGAGTTGTTTTACTACATAAGGAAAAGTAGTGGGGAGTAAATATCCTGACATCACCAGAGTTACTGGGAAATGCACTCACCAGGTCAGAATTAGAAAAGACTCATGTCATGTAACCTGATCATGCGGTACCTCAACCTGCACCTGACGTGTGCACATCATCCAAAACTTTTTACTCTGTCTTTTTTAGGGTTTGATTAAAACAGCAAAGACAGTAACAAATTCTGCCCTGTCAAAGGAGCTGCTATTATTGGTTGATCTACTACAAATACTCTGCATACAGATCTACTTGGAAATATCAGTACTCCAGGACTGGCAACAACTGTCTTTGCTGTGATAAAAACAAACCCGAAAAGGTCAATCATTTAATCTGTCAATATCAGCTGACAGTTTCAGAGATGGAGAGATTGCCTCAGCTCACGTATGTATAAAAGTATGTCTGTTCATGCTCATGGCTTGTGAGGAGATCAGGAGGAGAGAGGCACTCCTGAAATATGTTTTTAACATTTGAATGATTTTTTTTTCTTTCAATTCACAGTCTACTGCAGGTTTAGATAAAACATTTAATGATAAAATCAGTCCTTTGAGTAAAATGTCTCACTAATGACCTTTTTCTAACCAGCCAGATATACTCAGGCCTATACTTATATGCAGCTTTCTAGTTTCAAATACCATGGCTCAAGCTTTCCTCAACAATCGGTCTGTTTCCAAAGATCCTCTCCCCCACACTCCCCCTGCAAACCTCCAGCTCCTGCTCCATCCATGTGTGAAAAGGTTTGCGTCTGAAAGCAGAGGAACAGACTGGACTCAGCTTGACATGAATCCCCAAGGTGAGCTCACCCTCTGATGTAAAAATATGGAGTGACCTGTACTCTCCGAGGTGGTCAGACCCCTTTATTTCATTTTCTAAGGTCGCTCGGTTGCCTGAGCAACTAGCGTGAGGCTAATGCAGGAAGACTGCACAATTATGAGAGGTGAGCAGGGGTTACACCTGTGATTAAATCCAAAGAAGCAGGGTCCGATTATCGCTGTGGGTATGAGATTTTGTTGTGTTGTTGCAAATTGCATCTGGGTCTCCAGCTGAAGTGTGCAACATCCAGGAGGCAAAGAGCTGTCAGAACAGGCCCGCTTTTCTTGTCGGTGCAAAAACAATTACACCAGGGCAGAGAGGGTAATATTGGATTCTAAGTCCAAAGCAACAAAATGACGGCTGGCTCAGAAGTCACGATCGAACCCATTAAATGACAATTGTCCTGAAGAAATAAAGCAAAGCATAACTTAATTTGCGCTGCCATTACTGACATATTAATAATTCCAGTGTGCAAGGTAGACAGACTGCTTTATGTACTGCAGAAAATAGTAGCACAGGACTCCTGCTGAAATGTACAAATAACCGCGTCTCAAGTAGAGCACATGTAACCATGCATATGCAATTTGGGTGTGTAAATGAAAGTGATAGTTTAGATCTTTTGAAGTAAACAAAGGAAAAAGCCCATTATACAGTCATTGTCAGACAAAAGCAAACATCATGATCAGGGCACGATAAAATATTTAACTACAGTTTGAATGTGTGTTTCCCTTCGCTGAGTCAGACTCCTTTTGTACCCACAGTGTAAACAGAATAGTGAATGGAAAAAATGTAACAATTATTAACTAACACGGACTAGAGTACAAAAGATTTAATTCCATTATATGGTCATTGGATAAACTGTTGAATGTGGAAATACCTTATAATTTTAACTTAATAATAAGCTAAATCTTTTTACACTGTGTTTGTAAAAGGTGAGTCTGAAGACGTGTCCAAATATTTGATCCACAGAAGTGTTTCTTAAAGGTCAGTAGTCACCAATATTCTATACACAGTGTTTGACTCTCTCAGAGAACCATTCAAATGATTAGTTGCCAGATTTTATTCCATGTTAATGTCACATATGAATGTCTGTCTGTGACGGATTCTATTTCTCAGTGTCAACACAGTAACTGTTAACTGTGAACCGGCACCAAGGGATTTTTCATGATTGGCTGTCTATGGCCATCTGCTGGCCATATTTGTGAATGACACACTCTGCGAATGTAATGTTTTAATGCTCATCAACAGCAGCTATAATCATTATAAATTATAAACCACTTTTTTTTGCTCCATTAAATAACCTTATAACAAATTGTGGATTGTGTTTTTTGTCTCTGCCTTGCTTTTAATGTATATACTACACTGTATGTGTAAACCATGACCATAAGGAAGTGATCCAGCATGAGCAGTCCCAGGAAACGGAAACTAAAGCAGCTAAATGGAATTCGGCCAAAATACATTTTATATTTACGTCCCTGCTTCTCCTCCTAAGACAGGTCAAAACATCTATAAGTAAAAGACATACTAGACAACTTCCATCTAACTTCCATCTATTCTACATCTAAGGATGTAGAATAGAATAGAAAGCCAGTACTGTAGTTGTATAAGACAGCATAATTAGTATTGCTACTTCTATAACCAAATTAAAAAACATCATAAATAAGACACACTAATACCAATAAATAACATACTTTAAAATAGTAGTACCTATTTGTTGTTGCTCAGAATGGTTAGTTCACTTCAAAGAAAATGTGTAGTGTCTTTAGGTTTGAAGAGCCAGACAACATTACAGGCACAACAACTCACTTCAAAATAACAAAATAATAATAATAATAATAAAAAAAAAATCTAAAATAAAATACAACACAAACACACACAAAAAAATTACTCAGATGACAGTGAAAGCCCCCTTTATTGTTTCTCAAACATGTAAACATACAAGACGGTGATTTGGAAACAATCGTGTACAAGACATTGTGTGAACCAATAAAATAAAAAATAACATATTTATCTTCATATGCTGTATACCCAAACAAATTAACACTGCAAGATTGCAAAAAACAGAATGCTTGAGAACAGTGATATTCTTAAATATATATATATATATATATATATTTATAATGTAGATATAAGGTAGATTTTATATACATAGATTAATTGGACGTCTCCAGCCATTGTTTGAGTTTTCTCTACGCAGTCTTTCATGGCACATTGCACATAACCTCAGAAATCATGTATTGGTCATAAGTGAATAAACCTCTGCAGCTTATAATTTTAACCTGATGTGAAATGTATAGATGAATAATAACCTTGCAGGCCTCATCTATACCTGCACATGTGCACCAAATCACATAACGCACATTATACATGTCCTGCAACACTGATATGTGTGAAATAACCAGTATCTGAAAAGGTACTGGAAACTCATCAACATAATCACAATATACTGACACATATATTCAACAAGTGCAGCTAGAGATGCTCGAGGAGACTGGCCACCAATACATAAACTATGTTTAATATTTTATGTTTTATTAGTTTTTCCCATTTTGGCTGATTATGTGTTACCAAAAACACAGAAGTGTTAGATTACGGATGTCCTGGCAGTGTTTCAGAAAGTTAAGTAAGAAGTCAAACTTCAGTGTTTGCTTGTGTAAAACTCTCAGGACTAGAAAACACACAGTAAACAAGCATTTTAATGTGCATTACAGTGGATCTGCGAAAGATCACGTATAACACACAACTTAAAGAGAGATTGCCAGTGTGCTCCTTTTGGTTATACTCGTGTTGTTCCTTTTAAACTTAGCACATACTAGACCCATGCGGAAAAATTCCACAGCTGCAAACACTAGCCAATAGTCGTGATAGTGACGCAACAGCAACCATCTAAATTTCAAAAGCTTGAAAGAATTCATAAGAAATCATTTGTATGTGCTTCAGCTTAACAACTTATAACAAAGTGTTGGCCTGATTGCGAGGAACCTTTACTGCACTTAACTATGGTTAATGATGAATCCCATCACTCTGATATGACCAAAAATTGAAAACTTGAAAAACTGAAAAATTGAATCTGATTCCTAACACAAGTTTTGTTCAACTGACACCAAACTTGTTACAGGGCATCTTCAGACTATCCAACAAAAACCATCTACACAGTTATTTCATTTATCAAAAATTGAGTCTACCGTCACTTTCAAATCTGACATTGCGCTGTCATGATAGATTGGATTACATTTCAGAATTATGTTCCATAAACATTTTGAATTCTTGACAAGTTTAAACAACACTTTTCCCTAATAGAGAACATTTTTGTAAATACAATTGATCAACATCTCTGCTGTATAGATGAAATACACAACTTGACAAACTGCCTAAATGTTTTGACCATTAATTAGTTTTAAATCTGCTTTTTCATGCATGGAAGGCTGACATTGTGCACCCTACTGGTTGACTCATTTTCATGTGAAGCCATCATCATCATGTAGCTCACCAAGAGGGTGTCTTCCCTTTGGTGTCCAAGGTCACAAGTTTAAGCCTTGTGTGAAAAAGACAAGGAATTATATCTAGGTGATCATTGTATTCCAATTCTTCCACTATACTTGCTGCTAAAATGCCCAGCCATAATTTACATGTTGTTAGTGTTGCAAAGAAACTACGGTAATTTTCCATTTGATTCAGTCACAAAACATTGTGACAAAAATGTTGTCATTAGTCTACGTGTAATTTTCTTTAACTGCTGAACAGCGAACACAACATGCATCCCTGTTCACTCTGTTGGATCAACACGTTTTCACATTAGCCAATACCGATTTACTGATTAATTTATATTTGTCCCTCATTTGCATAGGAGCATCTCCTAGCTGCAGCCCAGTTAAAAGTGCAAAAAAAACAAAACATACTCTTAAAGCAAACAAACTCTTAAAGCCTCACCATCCCTTTTACGTTCCGGGTCCACAGAGAGGTGTGTGTGTGTGTGTGTGTGTGTGTGTGTGTTTCAGTCACACGTACATGCCCACAGTTCCACTCATACTCCATATTGCTCTGGCATTTCACTGATCTGATCAATTTTCCATCCTCTGTCCTTTCTGGGGCATATGCACTTGAAGCACATGGTCCATAGTGGGCTGCATTCAGACATCCACATTGGCCCTGAATCATATAGAGTGTATAAAAAGTAGACATAGAGTTCCAGTTGCAATGCCAAACAAACCCCTATATTTTTTACGCCTTGAGAATTGCAACTAACCGGTGCCAGGACAGTTCTGAGACCAAGGTTTACATTCACCTGCAACCAGGCACCTATTGGACAATAGTGATTGTTAATGTGGTGCTTTAACACAAACATATTTTACAAAATTTACATAATGTGGTACTGAAGATGTACAACTGGCGATTGAGATCCTTAACTCATGAGAAAACTGTTTACTGCTGTTATAAAGTTCTCATCAGACTGAGTTTATTTTTTTTACCTCCAGTGATATGTAATTGTACAATAAATAGTTGCTTCCTGATTAGACTCTTCTTATAAACCAGAAGACTATGCACACTTTTTATATGGTCAATGGTGACTGATGAATTTACATCACATGGACTATAACAGATCACTGCAGTCTCATGGATGTGGAAACTAGAGCCCACTCATTTATGTACACTGTACACGCAGACTGCCTAGCACAACAATATTCTGGGATGGAATGTGTTGTCACATAGGCTTGTATGGAATAGTTCACCAAAACTGGGCTCTCATTTTAATATGAATGACACCGTGGGCATGTCTGTGTGACCTGCAAGCTCATGCAATTAGTTGTGGACACAACACAGAACATGGAAATTATGGAGATGCTTTTTTGAATTCAGGTCCAGGCCTTAACAGTCAAAGTAAAGGCAGTTTAAGAATAAATCCCCTCTATGGTCCCTTTGCGGCCTTATTTGCTACATCCTACTGAGGTAGACAGATGCATACTGCAATAGTCACCTTGCCAACACCCCACTCCCTGATGAAGCAATAAATATTTACACTGAATAAGCAGCAAAAACTTTTGCAGTGCACACAAGCTGAGTACAAATTTCCATAGTTATCCAACTATTCCCATGTTTTACACAATATTTCTGACATGTTCACTTTTGTCATTCTTTTTAGAATTAATAAGGATCTAACAAAGAGTTGTTTGGAAAGAGATGGCAAAAACATGCCACAATCTTGCACACATCCATTCTTTGTAACAGACTTGGTCACGTTTCATGTTCCTTTGCTGCCTGTAACACTGCTTCATTACATCTTCAGTGAATTCAAGAAACTGCTTCGGTATGTAGTTACAACGTGTCTCTGTTGTTGTTGTTGTATTTCAAGGGATAACCCACAGCGGTTTCGAGGCACTCTACCAGGGACCCTGCTGAGAGGAAGTCCAGCTCCACCTCAATGAATTTTATGTAAATGTTAAAATATTGCAATGAGTCTTGGCCTCCCTCACCATCCTGACTTGCAACACCACCGCGGGAGTTCTCCTGCAAGAAATGTGTCAAAGCTGAGGGTTCACTGTGGGCATGGTGTTTGCCGGAACCCTGAAAGTGCTGGAAGAGGCACTGCTGTATGGTCCTGTCCTCAGCTATGCCCAAGTAGCAATAAGTGACTTTAGCCCCAGTCCTGTCACACTGCCCAACTCCCTCTCCATCAGCCTGACACTGAGCCCCATTTTCTGAATCACACTGAGGTAAACTATGGCCTTCAACGTCACCGTGGGGAGAGGTCTGAGCCTCGTCACTGGAGGAACATGCCCCCTCATAGCCAACAGCGTAGAGTCCGTACGCCTTGGGGATATCCCCTGGGAGGACGTAGTGGTGTGTGCCATTGCTGCAGCATGGATCCCTAGACTGAGACACAGGGATCCAGTCCACCTCCAAGTGCAGCTCCAGACAGCGCGCCTCACTGATGGTGATGTCTAGGAACTTGTAGTAGACATTCTTCCAGTTCATCTTTTGAACTTTGGTCATGATTATGCGGCCCTCAGGCTTCTCCGGGTTGAAGTACTCGCGAAGCCTTTTACCAAGCGGCACCTGTGAGCTAATTTCAGCATAGTGGTAACGGACGGCCTCACGCCAGCGCGTGTTGTAACCCACGCCAAAGATGGCCAGTTTGTTAGAGAGGTGCAGCCGTGAAAACTCAGTCCACGTTTGGAAATGCTCCCATTTCAGCTCCACTGAATCGAGGATGCGCATCACAGTCTGCATCATGTCCCTTTTTCTGTCGAGAATTAAATACACATAATAAGAGTAAAGTAATACAAAAGGTTTTCAGGTTAGACAGTAGTAAAATACTAGCCTAGATATTGGCTCTGCCACATTTGTTGGTTTTCACTTTTGTCTCACCAGAAGGATAAAAGATCAGTTTAAAAAAGACAGCATTATTAATGACAAATTATCATATAGTTTCTTTGTACATGATCATTTCCTTTTCTCCAGGGGCAAAAACTAAGCTCCCAATAAAAGGGCAACAAAAAAAAAAACTGGATTTGGATGTTTTTAAGCCTTAAAGCCCCCAGCCTTAAATTCTCTTACTTTTGTACACTGTGTCCAACAAACCTGCCAGTCTGAATTTCAAAAAAAAAAAAAACATTGCCTCTGTACTTTCCACAAACTATGGGAAATGTTACATTGGTAAATACTGTACAGAATAAAATGTTCAGACATGTCTCAATATTTCTAAACTGACATAGCTCATCTGTAGGAGGAGGGGTTGGTGACTGTGTGTAAAATAATGTGGCAGATGTGCAGATCAACGTGTAAATGCAATGATGAGAGATTTTTCTTCTGGTTTGTTATTGGAATTGGCATGAGAAAACAAAGAAGAATCACACTGATTCTTGTAAACCATTGTTCAATACTCAGCCCTTAAGAGCAAGCACATCCCAATTTAGAGCAGTTCCACTGATGCCTTCCCAACAGGGTCATTTACAGCAAGGCTTTATAAGTTCTACATGGATTTCGCCTCTGTTCATGGAAACTTACTGGGTTTGCTCTGACAGCTCTGCTTTAATCTGTAGAGCTCTGTTTTTAGGCACGTGGATTTCATCTGAAGGAAAAAAAAAACAAGGACAAATATTAGTCAAAAAACAGTGTTCTTGTGTCATGCATTGTTATCCGAAACCACTGCTCCCTGACAAACTCACCAGTCTCCATGTCTCCTTCCTGAAAGGCAGAGTCCAGCGCCTGGTTGCACCAGTCCTCCTGAGAGAAGTCCTCCAGGGTGCTGCCATCAGACTCCATCTCCTGATACAGGCCGCTGCTGTTGATCAGCACTGGGGCACAGCTCTGGGAGTCCCAGCCACCCTGACCAAACACCTTCTCCAGCTGTTCTAAAGTGTAGCTGCTCTTCCTTTTGCCGATACCATGCTCCTTCACACGACTGTAGCACCGCCGCAGTGTCTGTATGTGAAATTCACAAACCAATATGACTCAACTGTTGCCTTGGGACACTTGTACATTGTGGCAACTCAAAGAGAGGGGTACACTGTTTTGACTTGACTCAGGAAATGTGGTCCCTCTATCCAAATTATGTCACTTAGAATGTTTCGACATGTTCTGAAGTTAGAGACCCTGATGCCAGGTGAAACTTCTTGGGATTGGGTGTTTCTATTGTCAGCTTATTTTATCTGATGAGCACAGAAAGATGCATTTGTTTCATACAGACAGCTGGCTCGTGGTAAGTTTTAATGCATTTAGTTTGGGACTGTCTTTTAGACTCAGGATTGTTTGCAGTTTTCAGATGAAAGATGCAACATACATGTTATATCACAGTGTTTCTCTCCACAAAGGCCAAACAGAGGCTAAACAATGCTATCAAAAACAACAGAAATCAACAAAAGTTACACACTGCAGCTTTACATTTACTTTATAGTTTTCATTATTTCAGTGTAAACAATGTCATGGCAAATTCTACAGATCAGCTACATCATTAGATGCAGTTGCCAGTGTTAATGTTGATGCTTATTTCCAGGGCAGCTACAGTTAAAGGTCCTGGTGATGGAGGATGGATGAACACGCATCAGCCACTGTGTCCATAGGCCATAACCTGATCATTTACCTTCATCCTCTCCCTGCACTGGGAGGGGGTCCGCTCGTATCCAAGCTCCGACAAAGCCCTGGACACCCGCTCGTACATGGCAGGACCGGGGGCTTTACCGGAGAACACAGTGCCCGCGACCTCCAGCTGCTGCATCCTCGCCTCCGTCAGCCTCTCGTTGCCCCACACCGCGATCAGAGCGTTTGTCTCGGATGGAGTCCATGACATCCCGCGGCAAGCAGTGAAGCTGTTGGAGGAGGAGGATGAGGCCGCCGTCCGGCCCGCGGCGCCCGAGGCCACGTTCAGAGGCGAGAAGCGGTTTGGTGTCGGGGGGTTGGAGTGGTAATGGTTACTGTCACTCAGATCCTCCGACTCCGGGGATGGCACCTCGGTTTTCGGGATCTTTAACGGCGTTGATATCTCCGGAGAGGTCTCCGCGGTACTGGACGCCGCCATGTTGCCTCTGTTGCTAAGGAGAGGGGGCGGAAAGTGACGTGCGGGGCGTGACAATAGAAAGCGTGGAGGAAAAATACGGCGTGCCTCCCATTAGTGTGTGTCAGACGAGCTGCAGAGGCGGTGGTTTCAGGAAGAGTTAGATTACAGGTAAACAAACAAACAAACAAACACAGCTTGTATCTACTGTGTCATTTCTGCGTATCAACAAACACGTGCAGGGCCGTAGAAATGATTTCCTTTACTCCACACTTCAGCCCCCAGTGCAGGGACGTGTGTTTAGGGGAGGCCTCACCTGTCATCAGGAAAAGTAAAAAACTAATAATGATAAATGAGTCGACTAGTCTGTATAATACATTTGTGTTCTGTAATGATTTTGATTTTGATCATTTTTGTAGTCAAAATCCTTGAATTTGCACATTTCCTGTTCAATAGGATACCTAGCCACCCTCACCTGGTCTTGATGCATGCATGCCTGTTGCTCTCTCTGTTTAGTGCCATCTACTGGAGGGATGCTGGAAAACCACAAAAAAGAAAGACTAAAACTCTGCCCTTACATAATACTGTAACAATATTAAGATTATAAAAAAGAAAGAGAGAGTGTATTAAAGTTCAGATTTGTCAAATTTGCTTTGTTTACGTGGCCTTTTTTCCATATTTACTATTTTTATTACTATTTACTATTACTATGCAGGGTTTTTTTTTTCTTTTTTGCTAGTTTTGCTCATTTGGGTGTTTTATTACTTGTTTATTTTAGTCTCATTGTTGTCAGCAGGACTGTTCTTTTTACACATTTCACTTTTTCATGGGGAAAAAATAGCTTTATTTATTTTATTTGTGACCAAAGATTTGGATGGCCTGCAGATTAGAAGATCCACAGAATTTAAATTGTGCTGCAGCATTCTTAAGTTTAAGTTTAAGTTGAGCTGACGTAAATGATTATTAGCGAGGGCTAATTTGCAAACCCTGCTCAGACTTTTCTAAAAACAAAATGGGTCGTTACACAACAATTTAGTACATTAGCTAAATGAAGAATTAATATAATGTGAATGTACTGTGTTTATTATAGTTATAAATATTGCAGTGTAGAGAGGATGGGGCAGTGATTCAATAGTTTTAATAATGAACAAATTTTTGTCACAAAATTAGTTCCAATATAACGGAAGTGAACTGTATACTGTAATTATGATTAAGATACAGTACTGCGGAAAGTTTACAAAAAGGGAAAGTGAGTAAACAGAAGAAAAACTGAAATCAAATCAATATTTGATGTGACCAACATTTGCCTCCAATCCAGCATCAGTTCTTATAGGTACACTTGCAGAAAGTCAGGGATTTTATAGGATTATAGTATAACCAATTATGCCAAACAGGTGCTAATGATTATAATTTTTATTTGTAGCATGAAACACAGTTGGGCCACACAGTTGGTGTAGTGGTTAGCTCTCTTGCCTTTGCAGCAAGAAGTGTGTTTGTGGGTTTTCTCCAGGTTGTCTGGTTTTGTCCCACAGTCCAAAAACATGCAGATTTGGGGATTAGGCCAATTGCCCATAGGTGTAAATGTGAGAATGAATGTTTGTCTCTATGTGGCCCTGTGATGGACTGGCAACCTGTCCAGCGTGTACCCCGCCTCTTGCCCTATGTCTGTGGGATTAGACACCAGCGCCCTCCACGACCCTCATGTGGAGGATAAAGCAGTAGATCAGTGAGTAAGTGAGTAAAACACAGTCATTAACTGTAAGAGAAACGGCTATAAATCTGGTGAGGAACAGCCTGACTCTGCTGCCAAGGTGACAGTTTCATGTCACAGGTCAGCAAGGTCTCTCCCAGGCAAAGATTTTAAAGCAGATGTGCTGTTCAAGCTCTTTTGAAGGACCGTAGAAGCAGTGGTCGGACAAAGAAAGGTAGTGTGGCAGATGAGAGACAAATCTGTCATGTCACAAAATCGTGCGGATGTCCCTCTGAAATCAGAAGTGTCCAGCAGTGAAATCAGCCCAGAACTGGCCAAAACCTATGGGACCCAGGTTCCCCTATCTACTGTCCAGACAGATCTAGCCATATGTGGTCTTCATGGAAGAATTGTGGCCACAAAACAAAGCCAAGCGACTCAACTATGTACAACTGAACTTTCACATGGGAGTAAAAATCTGCCTTTAATTATCACATTTATTGTGATAATTATATTGTCTGATAATGAAACTGTTACTGTGATAATATTCTTGGTCATATGTCCCTGTCCTAGTTTGGACATTTATGTAATGTACAAAAGTCATGAGCGCTTGACCTCTGTCAATCACCATGTCTATTAGATGGAGTAGTAGGATATTCAGTACTTTTCTGTTTATGTGAGAGAGTTTGTCTTTGTCGTATGACAAGTATTGACAAATATAAAATGTCCCAGCTGTAGAATTTCCTCCTCATTACTGCACCAAAGGTGAAAAGTCCAACCAGCCACAGTCTTCACTGGGCTGTAAAAAAGAAATGTTTTATTGGATTTTGGGTGTAATTGGTCATTTGATGAGGCCCAACCGATGCATTGTGTCATTGTTTATTTTATCTTTTCTGCGACAGTGTTTGATTGGTGTCCTTTGGGGACTCCAAGTCATTTCAGTCTGCTCTGCCATCTGTCCATCATGTTTGTAGTCATTTGGGTGTTGACCTGGCCAAAGAGACAGTAAAACCCTTTCTGGACGAGGTCAACACACTGGCTGTCCAAGAAAGGTCAAAGATAGAAAATACTGGTCTGTGTAACCTTTACATGTCACAACTCCAACTGGCAATTAGTTGTCATGTTTGCTGTCAGGAAGTAAGGAAACAATGTGGTTTTGATCAATGCTTGAAAATATGGCTCAAACATAAAAGGGCAACAGACAACTTCTATGTTCATAGTGGTTCCCGCTTGGTCACAAAAGGTTTGGAGAACATCACAGGCACTTTTCTTCAGATCTAGTGTTCTGTGAGAACAATAAATTTTTCTTCATGATTTTGGTTACAGAATAAAACAGTTTTCTTTTTGCTATAATTCAAGTAGTGTTTTTTCTGTGGCCAAGAGAATATTAAAAATAATAATATTAGAAAGTATGGCGTATAATGGACCAATATAAACACAGACGCGTAATTTTTGAAGCATCATAATGACAAGTTTAACCCAAAGAGTTGTCTAGTTCAGCTCTAACTAATAAATCTGGTGATATTCTAATCCAAACACTAAAGACGTAAGCCAACCTGAATGCCTCCTCTTAGCATGCACTGCGAACATGCAATAAAACAAGTACTTTGGCTTATTTTCTGTGTTATATGACTCTATACTGAATATTGCTCCAAATAAATACTAAAAATACATTGACACACTGCTAATCAGTGTGACATTTATTTGCATGACCACACTGGGACTCACTTTTTTTCCTTAACAGGTTATCAAGTTATTCCAAGAAGACAGTGGTGATTTAGAGCACCCCCTGCTGGATCACAGTGCAAACTGCTTGGAACCATCTGTCGCACTTACAGACTGTAAGTTATAAAATCAAGCAGATCGTTTCTGCTCCACATTTACGCCATTTGAGATACAATGTAAAGTAAGGAATGCAATGTGTGCAACATTGGAGAAAAACTGTGTTTGTTAATAAAAAATAATAAAGATATAAAATGAATATGAATATAGATACAATTTTATATGACATTATAAATTATTTAATGTTTAAAATGTGCATTTGTATGATATGACTTTTTAGTAATCAGTGCTCTTTTTTTAAATTCAAACTATAAGTGAAGCCAGTCGTGCTATACATGTACACACCGCAGACAAGTTAAATATTATTTTTATTATTAAAGTCATGGTGTATTTTCCTCTAAATGTCATTCATTTCTCAAGGTTAGGGTACAGTAAACTTTGCACATGGGTCTGCAATTACTCAATGCTTACTTAAGCATAGATCTCTGTGATAATACTGAGGACTGAAAAATGGGCCGCTCCCATTTTTTCCCCACTGGCACATCCAAGAGCAGTGAGGTCAAACCTTCTGTGGCCTCATTTGGGTTTTAATATTCCAGAAAGCACATTGGAACAAAATAGTAAGGATCTGTGTTAATCTATATACCATCAAGAGGCTGACACTAAATTCTGGGGACATGTACTGACATAACTTAAATTTAATGAGAAGGGGCATTATTTGCACATGTTCAGGGCATTGAATTCTCCTTTCAGTATCACAAGCTTTGCTAACAGCTCCTGAATTTGAAGTTTGAGAATAGCTTCTTTCCTAATTAAGGACTGGTCATGATCATAATCCTGAGCTTATCATCAGAGGGATGATTTGCTTTTTCGAGCTGGAAATGATTAAGCAGAGGTGAAGCAATGAAAACAAACTTCTTTTCCGGCTCTTCTCTTTGTGAACTGAAAATATACAGTCTATTTACTAGATTTATTTGTGCATGTTTGTTTGTGCCACACTGTGTTGCGATGGCAGTATGTAAGGATGGATGACTTGACAGCTCCCCAAATGTTGTGCTTGTCTGCTGGTTTCTGGCTGCTGCATGGATCATAAACCCCACCTCCTCCGTGTTAGCAGATGGGACATGAATAAAAATTTTAAATAAAAGCAAATGCCAAATACTAAATAAATAAATAGTCAGTTTTTGTTTTTGTAGGCAGTTCCTATCAGACTGATGTATGTTCAAATTTGGTTTGAAAAGCTATGCTATAAAAAAAAGGGGGGGGGCTCATGATTGACAACTGAGATTGAATCTCACACACTGATATCCTTGTTATTAGTTCGAATCAAGGCTTGTGTGAAACTCGGCCTTTGTGCTGTCAAAGGCAGCAATATTAATTTTACCCTTCAGTCGGGTGATGGATTCACTTTTGTCTCCATGCTCATCTTTGATTAGGCCACATCTGTTACCCATGAGCCTCGGTATTAATGACAGTGCCAGGAATGCCCTCAAGTGTTTTCATCTGTGTCTGAGCACAGTCCCACTCATGAGTCCAAAGTCATTACTTTACATGAGTGAAGTGACACAATGATTATGAAGTTAAAGTGGAGCATGTCAGCTTATGTTTAATGCTTTTCTCACCATCCATTGAAGCACCTGGAGTTTGTTTCCAAGCTTTAAGTCCTCAGGTGGTACCGGCATTAGGTTATTGTTTGATGTGACACTCTTTTGTGTTGCATGCTGAATGGTCTATAGACTATAGTTGCTTTATATGATCCGACTACATTTCATTTAGTTGGTGAACATTTACACACTGTATTCAATTTTTTGGGTTACCTTAGCCTTTTGCATTTCAGTGCTTAGTAATGAATGGAAACATACTGTATATGAAATACTGACTACATGTGTTCTTGGTTACCAAATAGCCATATGCTATAACCAGGATCAACCTATTACTTTTAAATTGTTTAAATTGTCAGATGCTTCCTCTTCCTTGAAACTTTGGTAGAATTTCAAGTACACGTGACTAACTTCTATGTAAAAAAAAAAGGTAACATTGCTACCATCCCTAGCCATCCCTTTTAGAGAAAGCATTTTTCTTATTCTAACAACAATTTCAGTGTCATCTCGCTCTTTATGGATCGTTACTGGACAGCTGTGAAATGACCGTTTCATGAGCTGCCTCCTTGATACTGATTGCAGTAGACATGTAATCTGAAGCACATCAGGATGAAAAATGTCAGAAATCATACCTTCTCTACAGAAACCTTCTCAACCTCAGAAACTCTGTGAAGTTTATCAAAATAAAGCTGAGGAAGTTGCTGAGGTTTGCTTACACCTTTGTTTTTAAATTCCGCTGTTACTATTTAGCTGTTGATGTCATGTCATGCTACTTGCTGAGAGCTGTCTCAAGAAGAAGAAATTGATGACAGTGTTAATTCTTGTTGTACTATTACTCATGTCTTGTACTGAAGTTAGTTGTCCTGTTGCATCATTTTCTAACACAGAGTCACTGTAGAGTTCAGTCTACTTCAATAAAGTGCTGTTTAAAGAGTGTTTTATCATCTATTGCCTCTTGTGAAACGGTAGCAGAAGCTCTTGGCAAGTGTTTACCCCCAAAGACCAGTACCTGGAAAAAAAACATTCAGTTGACAGAGAAGACTTAGAAGCTCCTTTAAAGCATTAATGAATTCCAGAGTCCCTGTCAGCTCTGGATGCAACACATTCTAATTAACTTTGTAGGTTTTTGTCGGCCTGTCGGTTTATGGAAACTTCAGTTTAACTGACGTTGTGCCATAAATAATGACAAGATATTGTGCTCAAAACCACAAAAAAAGTAAAAAACGATCACCAGAGTTAGTAGGACTTATTAACTGGCTACCACCAATGTCAGAACAAAATGCTAGTACATCAGTTAAATGTTGACATATTTCTCAGTTTAAAAACATTCATCTGCTGCCTAGTTTCAAGAAAAGTAATATGTGTCATCCTTTGGACAACATTTTAAAGTGTACACCAAATTGTATTATATCCAATGGTTATTGATGTTTCATTTAAAACTAAAAATTAAAACTACAAACCTATGTGACGTAGGGGGAAAGTTACTGCATGTACAGAACTTCATAGCAATCCACCCTACAAATGTTGGACTCTTGTTAAAATATTGCAACCTATTTTTCTATTCACCAAAAAACTGATTCACTTGCAAAATAATGCAATTGGACCATCTCTGGAATTTTCCACCCGAAAGCTAGATTCTCCCACATACAAACAAAGGAAGCCCCGTGAGTCCCCATTGACTCCCCTGATGCTGGAAAACCTCTCTCATCCAAACCACCCCAATCAGCATTTAGCTCTTTAACTTCTTGCAGCTGGGCTCCAACCCCCCCAGTGGATTCCCCTATCCTGGGCTAACCTCCCCCAAGCGACATGGGGGCCCAGGTGCCATCATTGAACAAGGCGTCGGGGTAATTTGGCTCAACGTACCTTAACAGACACATCAGCCTTTTTTCAGGGGCAGGGAGGGACTTTGGACATCAAACACTGTCTCATTAGATTTATCTGGATGAAACTGGAGACCTAATGAGAGGCAGTGTAATGACCAAAAACATCTGATCTCCACATGCTCAAAACAAAACATCCAGGTAGGGATGAGGGTCAGGGCCAAAGGCATGTCATGCCTCCCTGCCTCTGAGGGAGTCCGGAGGGAGGAAAGTGGCTGGGGACTGAGTCCAAGTTCAAGCACTTACAGGACTTAGCACTTGAGTGAAGAGCTGCTCTTTGTCTTCTGGATACTATAAAGCTAATCTGTCCAGACTTTTAATGCGATCCTCATGTGAAGTGGGTGTATTGTGGGTTTATGTAGGATGTGGATTAATGCAGCCTTGTTTTTCTTTGTTACTAGATGATGTCTGCATCTTGAGTTTATGTTACAATCTTGAGTCTTCTTGTTGTGAAGCAATTCTATCCAACTTTGTATAAAGGGGAAGTGGACAAGTGGAAAATTTGAACTTATAACCTTTGCGGCCTTTACATTTGCAGGTAAAAGTTTCTATGCCGTACAGAGCTGTCAGCAGCTGGGCACCATTACCCAATTAAATAAAATATCTCAGGCAGCTTTTGGAATTAGAGTCATTTCTCAGCTCATTAGCATCTCATGAATTCTAAATTAAGAAACAAATAATTGGTTGGCGATGATGTTTGCGATGTCACCACTACAGAAATTCATAAATTCAAATGTAAATGTAGTGCTTTTGTTCTTGTTGTTGTGAGTTTTATTCCAACAAATCACAGTCTGGGATATTTTATGCATAGTAAATATAGCAAACAGATGTACCTTATTTCATAAAGAGCATTATGCACACTCCCATTATGTATTCCTGTAGTCAGCAATATGAGATTCACAGGGTTGGTTGTAACTCCCCAAATGTCAGGCATCAGTGAAAGACAAAGGAAAACAGTTGACATAAGTGAATGAAGGGTTGCTAATGGTCATCACTGTCTCTGTATCCTTCCCCCAACTCACTGAGGTTTGTTCTGGGGGGGGGGAGGATAATTCATGAAGTGATGGAGGTTGGAGAGATAGACTGGATGAGGAATGATTGTACCATGATGGAGTGGAGTACTGATATGTGCCATCCACCCACTCTCCCATACCCCCCCAGCTTATCAGTTTTGGACCCCAGGTGCGGAGCAGCTGAACAACCTAGTCCTCTTGACCCTCGGCCTGTCCACAACTCAATACACCATTAGCCTCTGCAGCTGAACTGACCAGTGTGGTCAACCTTCACTATCTACTGTCCAGTCTGGAAAATACAATAATTGCCTCCTGTTATATGGAAAGGACAGTGGAGCATATTGCTAATTTAATGTCATTACAGGTCCTTAATTGTATGAATAATATTCATATTAATTCCATGATGTCCATGGGTATAATTAGATAACTATAGGAGCAATCTTGTTCAGCTGGTTCACTTTAAATTTACAGTCATTTAAGTCTGTTTAACTGTCTGGTATGACCAAGAAAACAGCGTTTATGCAGAGGGGATTATGTACAAGTGAGATGATAAATAGGTAAAAGCAGCTGAGGTGACTGTTTTTAGTGATCTGATCACAGCCAGATTGCACGATGTAATGTTAAAATTCATCAGGATATGTTGTCTGATACCACAAAGCATGACTGTTTGCAAGAACAAAATTATGTTTTTAACAAGTCTGATTGTACAGATGTGTTTAGTGTCAGCAGAGAGGTTGAGAGTAAAATGTCTCGATAACATCCTCAAATAAAGAGTCCGAAAAAAAGAAAAGGAAAGCCAGTGTCTGTAATAATGACCGATCATTTAATTCAGACCATATGTAAGGATTGGCTGGGTCCTTTCACTAATCCATTTGTTTCTGGACTTATAGCTTATGACCGGAATCTTCACGCAAAGATGCATACACTGCTAAAGCATAGGCAGTAGTCAGAGGTTAGTAACAAAGTGGCAGAAAAATGGCAGCGAAAGTGCAGCCAAAATTCACAGTTCCAGAAGAGACGGTGACTTCCAGTGCTTTGTGGGTGCAGCTTTGATGAGAGGGCCAGTGGGAGGTGGAGGGAACCAATATAGGTTGCATTTTGTAAAAGTGTAGCCTGCTATTGCTTGCTTTTCCATACTTCCAGACCATAACTTTAAAGTTATGGAGAAGTGGGAACACTTCAAGTGGAAGACAAAGACACTTGTATGTATTTATATATCATTTATTTATACAGCCCCACAAACACAATTTGCCTGGAAGGGCTTTATAATCTGTACAGAAAGTGACACCCTCTGTTCTTAGACCCTCACATCCAATGAGAAAACTCCAAAAGACAAAGTGGTTGGGAAGAGGGAAGTCTGGGCTTTCTCTGCTCAAGCTGCTGCCCCCGTGACTAGACCTCGGATAAGCGGTAGACAATGGATGGATGGATGAAGTTCATCAGATTAAAAACAAAACATCAAATTTACAAAGAGTGGCAAGAGAAGAAGACAGAGACCAGGAGCATTTCAAAAATTTTGATTATTACCTCTTCCGGGGTGTGACATGCCCCAACGCCATCTATGGCAGTATAACTGATAGTTCAGAGTTCACTTAACCTTAACTATAAGCTTTATTAAAGAAAAAAGGCTTAAGTTTCACTTAATGTAGGCAGAGATTCTGCCTCCTGGACCCAAAGAGGGAGCAGGTTCCAAAGAAAAGTTTATACAAGTCATAAAATTCATTAAATTTTACTTGTGTAAAGTGTGTCTTTGAAGGACATCCATATTTTCCCTCATAAGTATGATAAAAATGACAGTTTTGGTTTTCTTGGGGAATTATGGACCTGTTAATTAAAGTGTCAGCCATTCAGAAAATGATAATCTTTTAAGGTGACTTCCACTTTGTGTTTAATGCATAAAATTTGAACATTAAAATAATACATGATACAGTAACACCATAATATTTCACATGGATATTAGATACCAGTTTACGACTGATATTGTTGCAAACTGAACAAACCAGAGACTAATTCTGCAGCCTCATTCAAAAGTACAAAGATGTTCAATGACATGGTATTAAACGATGCCAGTGTCTTTGCTAAAATTACACAGGTGATTGATGGTTGTGTCATCCATATTTCCCATATACTGTAGGTCCCCTATGGGAGTATTTTTTTGGGCTGTGGGTTAAAAAAAAGTTCAGATGACATCCTTGATATTCACATTAAATCCCTCCTTAATGTGACTAAAATGAAATGTATAAGACTGCATTCTTTTTGACCTTCATGTATCATAGACCCCCCCCCCCCCCCCCCCCCCCCCCCCCCCCCCCCCCCTTTTTTACAATCCCCCCCCCCCCCCCCCCGCGCTCCCCCCCACACTTCCTGCATAGTAAGTCACTGTCATTACTTCTCAATTGATGGATAGAAACTCATATAAAGTGAATATAAAAGTCAATTCAGCACTTAAACGTATCACAGTTGTGGTTAAAAAGAGGAAGGGCATCTAAAATCTCAACTTCTTTTTCATTCAAATGTTCAGACAGCCTTTGTTTTTTTGGTTGCATTATTGTTTTTGCTTCTATTGCATCAGGTTGACCTCTGGTGTCATGACATTTCCGAGTGAGGTTAAAGATCACATAGCCGAACGTCAGGGAACACGGCAGATGGCGAGCTGCAAGTTTTTGACTGGAACTACAGTATCAGTCTGACAGCAAAAGAGGAACTTATGAGGCATTTCTTCTTTAGCATTGTAGGTTTTTTTAAAAAAAAAATATTTTCTTCCTAAAGTGTATTAAATTTGATGATAAATATCCAGCTTAAAGCCTTACCACCTTGCAATCGTTGTAACAGCTTGTCCAATTAATACCTTGTTGCCAAGTAATAAAATAAAGGCACTGACGATTTAATGTTTAACAGTTAAATTAAAACATGTAGAGGTCCCCATTTTACAATACCTTAGAGGTTATAAACTGGTTCCCCTGAACATACGTGACACCTATAATCCCCTTTGTTAGACAAAAAAGCCCATGACACAGCAGTGTTAGCAGAAAGACAAAGGTCACGGAGCATCAGAACAAAGCTTCTTTTCTCTTCTGACAAGTGCCGAGGCAGAAGACAATTTATCAGAAAATAGAGATGACACATACACAGGAATAATGAAGCAGAAAAATGTATGTGACTGTCACTTTTTACGAGTGTGTGCATGTGTCTGTGTATGAGTGATGAGGGGCTGCGTGTGTGTGCGAGTGTGTGTCGGTGTGCGTCCCTGCTGTGAGCCTAATTAAAAGGCTGTGGGTGCAGAGGGGGCTTTATATCCCTGCTTCTCTACCTCAGTGTGCGCTGCCTTTGATTATCACAGAGCACTAATGCCTCACAAATGCAGCTGCATATGTGACCCCCCCCCCCCCCCATCTCTTGTGCCCCCCCCCCCCCCCCATCTAAGGAGAGGAGAATGGCAGAGAGCACCTTTGCTGTATAACTTTATTACTATGACAGTGGTGAAAATACTGTTTCACTGAAAAGTTTATCAAAATGTGGAAGTGAATTTACTGGTAACAACAGGGCAGTCAAAGCAGAATCTACTGGGTTCTTTAAAAGGTGTTATCACATGAATTAGGCAGTGATTTATTTTCTTTCTGACTTGGTTCACATGTGCATTATTTTCCCTTTGATTTCTGGCAGACATATGGGCAACTTGGGTGGTCTCCAAAGAGAAGGAAGAAAGAAAATATTTTAAAATTGCTTCCAATCTTTTGTAAAATGTTTGTTAGTGAGGTCTAAAACTTGAGGGCAATCTTTAGTAATCACTGCAGACAATGGCTACTGCGTGATGTCACTTTGATTTCTTTCAGTCACTTAGGTGCGGATCATACTGGCTATGTAAAGAAAGTGCTATAAGACAAATACTAGCAGTGACCTTTTTATCACATAATCTGTATTATGATAATCTGTATTATGATTTTTATATAAATTTTTGTGTCACATACTCTGACACTAAAACTGGCTCTCATAAAACTAGAGTGATAATGGTCCTGGTAAAACCCGTGTTTGTCTTACTGTTTGAAAACTATCTGCTCTTAAACAAAAAGGGCCTATTACGCCAGGTTTATTCAAGACATGCTTGAGCATCACATATACATGTTAAACTTTTTGACAAATTTGTATAGAGGACTGACTTTTAGTCACATCATTCCAATCCAAATGCTAAATGATCACAGAATTTGACAGACCTAAGAACAATAAAATTGGTGTTATCTTTTTGCACAGTGCTGTACATCAGAATATGAAAGCAAACCTTTTATAACAACAGATATGAAAGATCTTTAATCAGTGTTTCCTAATATATACTGTTAACTAGGCTGAGACATGTTTTTGTTACAACTTTTGGACCTTTCCTGGCATAAATAGTGACAATATCAGGACCACGCCAGATACCAATGAGGCAAAACCTCTTTTCTGATTCTCTGGTTAAGGTTAAGGTTTAAAGTTAAGGTGTGAATTGTGGTTAGATTAAGGTTTAGGTTAGGAGTTAAGTGGTTAAGGCTAAAGAGGCAAAAGACTATTTTTGTGTTTGTACTTCCATGCAGGCAGATTTGGATACATAATAACATAGTTCTTTTGCGCTGTGAATCCAGTTGTTATTTTTCTGCAAAAAAACTAGACACATAAGACATATAAGTAACCAACATAAATACAAATGGTGCCATTTTTCTGATGCTGTTACACTGTGCAATCAATCTTGTCTATTGCAGCTTGAAGGTTAGGAAAAAGATTTTGGCCGGGAAGAAAATACCGTGACCGAGCAATAACTGTGCAAACCTCTTTAATATATGTGTGTGTGTGTGTGTGTGAAACATTACCAACCCCTTCTACTTCCATATGCACAAATACATATACTTAAACACACATTGGTCCATTTGAGTTTATCCCCCTGTGATGTTAGAGACATAATCCCCTGCTGTAATTGCATTCGGGCGTTTTCTGAGAGGCTTGATGTGCCAGTGAAGCCACTTCAGCAGGCAACTTTGAGCCTCAGGTCTCTCCAAGGTCGGTGCTCGACAGCATTCGTCTCTCCATGCCTTAATCTCTCTATTTCCACACAGGATGACTAAAGTGCATGCATCGGGGTAGGTAATTAGTTAGCATCTGTGGTGTGCCTCTTGATTCGACACTATTTGAAAATGAGCAGCTGAGTCGAGGGGAAAAAAATGGTAGACCTATGAATAGTGAGTCAAGGAGGGTGAGTAAGGCAAGAAAGGTCTGAGACAGATGGTTTCAAAGTGAAACATGTTTCTTTTCCACCGTGACTTTTTATTGAAGTAGCTGTAAAGGAGTAGTCAGGATGAAAATTGAGGAGATGAAGGTTCATCCTTCTGTTAGACTGGTAGATAAGAAAATGTTTGGCTTTGACAGGAGTTTGTTCTTTTTCTAGTGTCATCATTTAGATGTGCAGAGGGGCTGGTAGACTCCAGATAATCTCTTGCTACATTTGCCAGACTCTATCTAGGGGACATTTTCCAGAGTACATGTCAGAAAATATCACCAGCTAGACCCAGAGCATTTCTTCATTTGTGCACGTTGAGCTCTATTGCATGTCTTGCTTCTATGTTATGTAATGATAGGATTCTCCCCAGTTCCTTATGATTTATCTTTGATATCTATTTTTTTTAAAACCTCTACCATTCTCTGCTAATACATTATCACAGTCTCTTCATTAAGTCCTATGGAACTTGAAACCTCTGTTGTCGTGGTGTGAGGGACCCCAGATGATGCCTGACTGTGGTCGTCCATCACCCTCTGTCACATGTCCCCACACCCTCTACTCACGCTACTCCGCAGCCCAGCATGCATATTCACAGGAGCTGGTGTCCTGTCTGCGGAAACCAAATTGCCTCTCACTGTGTCTGTTCATAGTCAATTTTAAAATGGGCTAATAAAGAGGGGCAAGATTCCCCCCTGGTAATGGCTCCCCAGAGGGACCTGCCTAATTAAAGGGCTGCCCCTTCCAATGAACAGTAATAATTCATGGCTGTGGGTAGACAAACACATGAGCTTTTAAATGATAAACAAACAGGACACATTGGTTTTGTATTGTTAATCAACTAAAGAGATTATGTACTCATTGTTAGAAGGTTTACAAGGTCTTTTCTTGCAGCACAAATATTTTAAAAGGACACTTACAAAAGCCCCTAATGAAGATCTGTGATTATGTGTATTTAGTTAAAATTCATTATGTTTTATGGATTTCAAGTGTCATTCACAAAAAGCCAAAATGGTAGTATTGAGTCTGATTTTAGCACTTTTGTCAAGAAATAATAGATGATACATAAAGTAGCATATAATATGTTTTAAGTGCATTCTGACTATGTAATTAATTAAAAAAAAAGTGTAATCTCAAAACTGCCAGCATGTATCAGTTTCATTATTCAAATTTGAGCTTATTGTTTATCAACTTTCGCTGTCACACTCTTTACTGCTAACTAAAAGATTCTGTTGTAATCAAATTAAATTAAGCAATAATCACAACATGTGCAGCATTTTGGAAATATCACACTTAAGTAGCTGTCAGAATGACGTCTTCACTGTGATAACCACACAAACAAAACATGACAACAATTTTGCACATTTTTTTTTCTGTGTGGATACCTGCTGTGATTGGATGAATAAACTTATGCAGTGATTTTTGGGTTTTGCTGCTATTGTGCTGTTCTCTACATGATGAATATGTTGAACACTTGAATAAAAAGGGCTGAAAATCCAGTGGTATTAAACAGTATAAGTAACCAAATTAAGTGCCATACAATTTATCATCGTTATTATTACATATTTTGCTGAAAAATATTGATTTGGTCACTTATTCATTTTAATGTGATCAGATAAAAAATATGTGACTAATATTCAAGAAATACACGGCACTCATTTTTATTCCAAAGACAAATTATGTGCATAGATGCATAGTGCTGGTGCGTATGCGGGAAGGTCGACTCCACTGCCTCAAAGCTGCTCGAGCATCAAATCTTAACAAGACTCTCTTAATGATCTCAATGAAATGCTCACTGACTTAATTAAGTGATGTGCTATTCATTATGTCAGAGATTGCAGAGTGTGTTTGTGTGTGTGTGTCTTCCAGGTCCACTCTTGTTGTGGGGACTGAAATCTGTTTACACAGTCACATAATGGGGAAAAGCAAGTCCTCATAATGTTTTATAGTTAGGGTGAGGTTAGTTTTAGGGTTGGGGTTGAGGTTAGGGTCAGGTTAGTAGTAGTTATGGTTAAGGTTAGAGTAAGTCACTGAGAAATTAATTATTTAATTAACATCTGAAGTGTGTGCGTGCGTGTGTGTGTGTGGAGGGGGTAGGTTGATATTTACTCGGGATGGTGTTGGACTCTTCAGCAATACAGTATGAAATCTGGACTTCTAATACATCTACATTAGCACGTCCTTCATGGTCTCACACTTTTATATTCCTTATATACTGCTGCAATATGTGACATGCACAAATGAGGACGTCTCTTTTTTTATTATAGATATGTTATTTATGTGCAAAGACATTTTGAGTGTTGTGAATATAATTCAAAATGTTGTGTAAAAGTGGGGATTGTTATTTTTCATTCGGTTCCACTGCAGTTACACACACACTCAGTTACTAACTGACTTTACTAAAAGTTAAGGCTGCTGTAAGCAAAGTAATTTTATCTTTTTTTTTTTATTTTTTGCTTTTTTAATGTATTGTTAACCTCATGAACTCTGAATGAGTTACTCCTGATTGGATAAAGATTTGTGGACTACTGGAAAGATTTACTGTTCGATACAGGTCACTGACCAAAAACTCAGATGAGTGATGACAGTTGCTTTAATTCACAGTAGGAGTGATTGCAGAATAATAACAGAAATATAACTGAACAAATCCAGAACTGGGTCAGTTAAAGTAGTTAAAATGACATCAAAGAGATTCACAAGTTGCATCAGCTGACCGCACCTGAAACTTGTCCGGTAGTTTTGTGGCCTGAACACCTCTGGTCATTGTAAAACGACTATTACTGATCTGAGGAGCCTCTAAATGATGACATCACCATTACGACCACTGTCATTTCCTGCCGACAATTAATTGTAGCCAGTGGGCCAACCCTGCTAATGGCTTCAGTGTGAAAGATGTGAGAGTGTTAGGTACCAGTGGTGGAGGAAGACCAGTGGGTGCCTGGAAAAGAGCCACTAGTCTCTCCACCCTAATTGCCACGAAAAATCCCTCTAGCTGGGTTTATGGAGTGGCAGGAGGGCCCGGTGCCCTTTGAGAGGATTTGTTAAGCTAGCCCTGGTTTTCCTTGCTCCCGACCCTCCCTCAGGGGCAGAGGGAGGTGGACTGCAAAATGGGCACCAGATGGAAGAAGCATAGCTGAGCAGCAGAAGGAGGGGGTCGAGGAGAGAGCACGGTGGGCGACTTGGCTGGTACCGGGTTAGTTCTTGTTGTTCTGTGTTGTATGGACATTATGCAAGAGTGTTTCCTGGACAGATGCAGATGTAAAAATGCATTGACACCTGATATGCACAGCTAAAGATGAGAGTTTTCTTAAGTTCAAAGCAAAAGAAAAATGAAAAGGAGAAGTTCAAAGTATACTTCCTAAAAAAATTATCTGTTTTCTACAGCCAGAGGTTTAAACAAACAGTTTGGTTTTGGATTTCATTCTGCACCCTCTGTGTTATTCCAACCAATTTTCTGGGGCCTGACCAGGGATGGCACCATTAACCAAGCAAGGCCTGTGCATTTGCATCACAGAGACAGTGGTGAAAATAAATGGATGGGGACTAAATTGAGAGGGAAAGCTTGACAGTGGGTCCATCATGTTGTGCAGTCTGTTAATCATTTCTTGAGCCCCTCTGGCTCCAATAAAGGAGAATAAAAGAATATAAAAGAACAATTTGGTCTGCCCCAGCTGTGAATAACCAACCTATCATGCCACACAATAGCCCAGTCACGCTTGCTATAATTTAGCTTGTGATCTCAGACACGCCCCTCTCTTGCCACATCTTTGTTAAAGTCACCCGTCAGGCATATTGTTGTGCTCTCCCCACCCTTCCTGCATGGCCAGATGGTTAAAATCCATAATTCACTGCCAAAAGAACCTCCCATGAACCCCCACTTCCACATCCATCCATGCTTTGACATTACTCACACCATGGCTCATTATTGGCCAACAGTAACCCCCCCACCCCACAGCTAATTAAGCTCAGCTTTGTTGAGCTGGGGTGCAATAGCTTAGTGATCTGGGAGGAGGTCGGTGCACCTGGGGAGTCTACCTGTTACAGTGCATGGCTCATCAACCTCACAAGCACAGTTAAAAAGGAGGCAGCTGTCTGGCCTGCACTGGCACTTAAAGAGGGCGCTAGGTGTAAAGTGTCGGTTGACACACCTCAGTCGGCACAGTACGTACCTGGACACACTTTCTCATTGAATTCAATGAGAAAGTGTGTCCATACTTTTGAGCAAAGGATGTCTGCAGCGTCCTACACATTTCTTTGTTTAATTTACTAAACTACACTTAATTCCTTTTCAAAAGCAATAAGATAATAAAAAAATGGCAGTCTATAGTAAACTTGATATCTCTTGCCATGAATGTCAAATTAAATTTGCAATATTTTTTTTTTTTGTCCGGACAAGATGAATGTTTTCTAGTCTTACGAGAAAAAAGAAAAAAAGCCCTTTTCTGTAAATGATGGGAAATGCTACATTTGTACATTGAGTACAGAAAGAAAATATTTGAATATTTTATGTTATGTTTGGCAAATTATTTAATTGGCGTCATATAACTATTTTTTTACGCAAACCACTTATTTCTGGAGCATTTGAGGCAAAATCCTCACTTGTGTTGATCAAGTGTTGATGTTGATGTGTCATCAACCGAACAGCAGAACACAGTGTGAGTATGGTTTTACGATAGTTATGCTTTGGTAAAATGTCTTTTCCTGGTCTTAACCTGTAACATTTTGTGCGAAAGCCTAAGTATATTATTATTGCATAAGAAAAATGACATCAGGCCTAAATATAAGCACTAATACGATGCATCCAGACCCAGCTGATTTTATCTGAGACTTAAAATACGTGTAATTTGGCACTGCACCTATATTTATACCTATATTTTACGTCAATGGCTGAGATGTTCAGATTCACCAGATTATATGACAATGACATCAAAGATGGCTACATCTCACCGGGTAAGCTTAAGTTAAAGCACTTATTAAGCTGTGACAGGAGCTTGCCATTGATTTTCACCTGGATTGCATGGCCTCTTTAATGTTGGGTGCCCACTGTGCACAGCACTGAGGGAAAGCAATCAAGCTCAAAAGTTTTGCCCTCCTTGACATTCCGAGGCTAACAAAAAAAACTCTTTTTTTGTTGGTGCCAATCAATATGACACAGACCTATTCTCTCTTGTGCTGCAATGTTTTCTCTCTCCACACTGATTGGAATGAACTCCGGTGCTTCGAAGGTTCAAACATGTTGATTGTGGGAACGCGAGCCAATCTCACTGAATGGTACAAGGTCTTTTTCCAGCCAAGTCACATCGAAGTGTCACTGCTGTGTGGAGGGAAGGTCAGTTTTCAAGTAGCACTTGAAATTGGCCGGTCCCTGCCATACAGGACTGGGGCGAGTCTAACCCTGGGGGAGCAGACATGGTCTGGGGCTTACCACCATAACTCGAAGAGGTGGGGCTGGTCTGCACTGACTAATACATATTTAAATGAGTACTTAGCATTTATCTGCATTCATCTGCAAATAAAATGGTATGAAAATCAGAATAGAATGAAATGTGTATTAAAAGGTGTGAGGGGGGGGGAATTCATGAGATGCTAATGTTAGATAAGATAAATGACAGATCCATATTTTCCTACTTAATAGCCATGGTGTTTTGGTTAATTGTGCTTTTGTTGTGCAATTATCCAGAGTTTGCTCAGGGTTTAGAGAGTCGGGCTGAGGGGTGCGGCTATAGTGCTTTGTTTAACTTCCTCCCCTTGTGGACCTGCATCGAACTTGGGCCTCTGGAGATTGGATAATCCCCTGACTAAACCATATGGCCTCTGTCACTTCCAGTTATGCTTCCTGCTGTATGACTTGTGGCGAGTCGACGCACATACTGACGACTAACAAGGATTGCTCCTGCTCTTAAAGCGGCATGATTGTCTCAATTTTGACCACAGCAGCAGGCAGTTCAACTGCTTTGAAGCTGGCTTTGAAGTTATGAGGCAATTGGAGAAAATGAGGGAATAAGCGGCAGGGTTTCCAGAAGAGACACTTTATGAGAGGAATGAGTGGACACTGTCCCCCAGAGAGAGACAGCGGTCATTTTGCTCAGGGGGCCTGTCCTGCTGGCCCACACACTACACACAGAGGACAGAGGCACCAATTATAGTGCATTGACATATGGGCATTGGAGAGAATTGAGCTCTAATGATGGATCCTGCCAACTGCTTGCCAGTGCAGGTCAGTGGCATATCATATTTACTGCCAAAAAAAAAAAAAAAAAAACCACACCCCTCCACTCCCCAATTACTGCCTCCTCCTCCTCTCCTGATGTATCAGAGCAGGAGGCAAAGACTGAGGGGGTAGGATCATGCACCTGCAACTTGGGGTGGAGGCTGAATTTGGCTGTTTGCTACCTTTACCCAGTTGGGAGAGATGTGCATGTGGCTGTTTGTGCCCCAGCTCAGAGGTTCCCAAGGGGACAAACTGCAGCAGCAGAACCCAGCATTGCACACACCCAAACCTGGGCACAGATGTTCCACTATGGCATCGTGTGGTGTCTGGTGTCATATCGCTACCCTCTTGATGCCCGTCTGACGGCAGATGCTGGCAGCAGTCATGTCTCGCTGGTCAGGAAAAGTCTGACATTAACCACACTTCATCTCAACTGACGCTCATCCTGGGGAATAGGCCTCACACCCGGTCATTACACTGACAGGCACAACAGCTGACATGACAATCAGCTGCAGCGATGAGGCCAAAGATTTCTTTGGACATTGTATGTAAAATCAGCAACCTTTACCATATAACGCTTTCTCCTGAGCAAGAGGTAAATCTTCCCTGGCAGTGGGACAAGCTGTCATATCGTACTTTCACACTGGGTACCTTCACATGGTGCATTACATTATGATGGTTTTCGATTTGAAAGCACAGACAAAATTTAATATCTAATACATACTTTGATATTATACAATATACTTTGGGAATTCATTTTGGGCTCAGTTCTAGTGCATCACATGGACAAATGTCTGCCTTTATGGCAAACTCCTGTTTAAAATATTGAGTGAAAATGGCACAAATAAATTTTAATAAGGGTATTTAGTTTGCATAGTGATACTCTATCTTCTTCTGGTAGAAAAATTATGATCTGAATGAGTAGTTCAAATCTTTTGTCACAAACCAATCGAAAGACAAATTGTGGGAGGTAAATGGTGTAACCTGATTACTCTATGGCTATGTCTGTTCTGTCTCTATCTGACCTCCACCTTCACATACTGTATAAACATGAGGATTTCTGTTACTCTATTGTTACAGCTACCATTTGCCTCACTGCATTGTGGATCTTTGCTCACACGGCAAGCAGCAAAAGCTGCAAATTGTTCAACTTTCCAAGTAACAGTGTGAGTGCTGGCCAATCAGATCACATTTATGCTTTCAGCTGAAACATACAGGGTTCTTGGACATGGCTGTTCTCCCTGTTGCCAGTGTTTTTGTTGGACAGCGTGCATCCAAAAACAGGGTACATGGCAACAGTGGCAACACTTGTTATTGAGTTGCCCATGACACATACTCCTCTGCAAATTCTGATAACCCATCAAAAATCCTTTACTTGGCTGTTCAGTGGAGCTTAGCTTGAATCAATTAGGAATAAGCCCATTGAGTGATTTCAGCCATTCATTAGCAGGAGGAATATGGGGCATTCATAGCACATTTACAGAGGTGATTCAGGTTGCTAAACTTTGGCTACAGTAAACACGCTCTGGTTTTGAACTGCAGTTCATGTACAGTGTAGGACATCCATCAATGGCTGACAGTACACAGTTTAAAATTAACACGACTGCTCAATGCACCGTGCCAGATTATAGCTGCAACCTAATTTGCGTCATCTGCATTTTGCAGTAGCGGGTCAGAACAAAGAAAGGAACAGTACAGAACAGAAACAATTAACACAATCAAACAGGGACACACACAAAATGTAGTAGAAGACTACACAGTATCACAGCTGCATGTTTGTCTAATAAAAGCAAGAATGAAGATATGTTATTAAACTCAGTGAGACCCAATCAAAGCAGCTTTTAGCTGACTTTTAAAGTGCTGACTGAGCTGCAGCCTCTGAAGCTGTTGCATTGATTTGTGGCTGTAACACAGAAAGCTGATTGCCCAAATGCAGTGTATAATTCCATACAGTGAAGCAGGACAAACCATTATATGTATATATATATATATATATATATATATATATATATATATATAAAACCAAAAATCTAAAATTGTTAATTCTTATACGGTGATGGAAATGGAGTTTGGAGATGGAGTTTTTCCATCCAAGTTGTTAAAAAACAACTGACTCTAAACTGATTCACGGTCCCTAAAGCCCACCTTCAGCCTGTCTCTAAAGTCTTGCTTTAATTTATGTATTAATATTATAAAAATCCACATGCAATGCAGGAATGTAGTGTAGGTCTTAGTTATAGCATCTGTTAATTTGCAAACAGTATCTTTATCCAACTCAATCCTCAGCTCACTGGCTTATCCTTTACCAGCGATGTTAATTACTCAGTAGTTGGCGAGCTCAGCTGTGTTTCAGTTCAGTGAGATGGACTATGCTGTCAGAGCTCTGCACTGAACAATTTATTGAGTACTTTTTTAGTGAACTAACTCTAATGATTCAGTGTACAGCGAAGTACCGCATTGCGTACTTCATTCACGTCCTTCTTCATCCGGAGGTGAAACCGCCAACACTTAACCACATAGAAGACGCCCTCCTATTTCACATGCATGCTTTAATATGAAAGTTTTCTGATTATTTTGCGAATCAGTTGTAAACATGGATTTATTCAATACTTTAAATGGAGGCAGGATGACAACAACTGTCTGTCTGAGCTCCATGAAGCTGTGTGTACGGCCAGTTAAGCAGAGACTGAAACATAATTTAGACTTTTTCAGAAAAAACACGAATGAAAAAAAAAAAGTTTCCCTTAAGATCATGCTGAAAGGATTTGCTTCAGAATTTAAAAGGCAGTTAATACTCAGCCTTACCCAGATCACAGTGGAGTCATATTCTGTTCTCTGGGAGTGAACTGAGTTTTCACAGCCAAAAGCAAATGGCCAGATTTTGTCTTCTGTCTTTAATAATAATAATATGTTCTTTTTTCTTTTACAGACAACCTGGAAGTTTATTTGTTTATTTTTTATTATTCTTATTTGAGAAATCCTAACAGTTTCATTTGCACCCTAAATTCCCATCCTATAGCACCATATAAAGATGTTTTTGGACTATTATGCAAACATGAAAAACAAATCCATATCTCAACAGGTCAGCCAGAAAATGGACAGACACAAGATTTAGCAGTTACATAGTGTATGAAGATTTTCATTCATTTGTGACATGCATGTCATTGGGAGCTTTAAATTGCCCTCAGAGCAAGGAAGAAGCTAGAATAGACACATTTTTTACTTAAATTTGTCAATAGAATATTAGAATAGATTTTCCAGTGCAGTGGTGGTAGAAAGATGATATCATCCATGCTTATGCTGGTCCATAAGTCTTGCTTTTACCATCTTGTTTTTTTTGGCCATATACTTTTCAAGAAAAAACAAAGACTCAATTTGCAGCATAAAGGAACTCATTACCCATGACATAATCAAAGTAACCAATGAAACAATTAATCTGGTATGGATTGCCAGTTTTGGAAATGTCAAAACAGTGTGTACAAATAGAATTTCCCAAGCAGCACATCATTACAGATGGGAAGTACCATGATACATGAATGAGATCTTTTCTTGTCCTTACCAGATGCTTCTGCACCTCAAACTAACCATGTTGCATTCTGTTTTCACCAAATCTATTAAAATACTGTATATTTGGCTAAAATAGGTCAATGTTGCATTAATTTGCACCACGTGTTATATAGACTTTTAGTGTTTCATAATGATGTTTCTGTAGGACCTTAAAACTTCAGGTTTGGACTAATTACCTGCAAAAGTCAGTGACAGGAGGTTTGGGCTCATTTGGTGAAGATGGTGAACATGGTAAACATTATGCCGGCTGGCATCTACATGTATGACACTTGAGCATGTTAGCATACTGGCATCATCACAGAGCTGCCAGCATGGCTGCAGACTCATAAAGAGGTCAGGTTCTACAGCCGAATAACTAATTCAACATTCAGTTCGTTCCCCAAAATCACAAATACAGGGCGCTATGTGAGGAAACGAACACTGACAGCCACAGAATATGGTATACACTGTAAAAAACAAACATATTCTATTTGCACGTAAATGTGAGTCAGACAATAGCTGCAAGTATTGACTGAAGGATTCACACTGATATGAAGGATTTCAGTCCATTTACTCCTTTTGTCAGAGCTGTGTGAGTATGTTAAAAAGGCGGCTGGTAAAGTGAGTCACAGTGTTGACATTAATGACCCATCTGCATCCATCTCTGCATTAACATTTCTATGAAAAGGCTCAACAGTCCCATTTATCCTTTTCTTTGATGGATCTGCATGAAATTTGGTTTCATGCTTCAAACAGAGGTCACCATGCAGATACTTGCTGTTTGCTTCAACGCTGATACTCGGCTATTAAATGCAATCATATCAAATAGCGAAAACATGTGTTATAGTTCACTCATAGTGTTAAATTATGCTACTATTTTTTCTCCTAGTGTTACAATGCACCTTCCAAATACTAAGACTATCAAACTTGCAGTATGTAGGCTGTAGGACCCTGTAAAAAAAAGCAAAAAATGTCAACATATTCATCAAAAACATGGCCGTTGTGATGGCGGATATCATGGCCATGGAGACTCATTACAGAGAATTATGAGTAGCTGAGGAGAAAACCCACGGAGCATGCAATCATACACATATCATTGCAGTTGCACTTTTGCTGCTGCCTCATTATAGATAGTTTATTACAGAAATAAAAAAATCATGCAATTGGGTACTGAAGGCAGTTGTAACAACATCATCAACAATTTAGGGTTTGCTGTCTTGCTTACTCTTAACATGTGTTGTCTGATTGTTGTGATATTTATTGTTTCTGTTTCCTTGCCATAAAAAAGGCAAGCATTATATAATGGTTGGATAATATTGGACCCAAACATATAATTTTATACACAGTGTCCAAGAAATTGTAAATACAATTGTAGTATGTGTACAGTATTCTATTGTGCTGAAATAAATAACACGAGGCCATAAAAATCAACTTGTATTGTTTAAATTAAACTCAAATTCATCCATGACAAATGACATGAGGCAATCTCTTCATCTCTTAAACTCTAAACTGCCAATATAGCAGTTGTTGGATTTATTGTCTAACTTTCTTTTAAACTCTGTCCTCTTTCGGGTTTCTTTGCAGCGCAGAAAGTTGTTATCAATGCTGGAATAAATGCATTTCACAGAAGAGACCACCAGAGAAGTTGTAGTAAAACAAACAATAGGAGAACCATCTTTGTCTGAAATGCCCCATGATTGCTTAAAACGTCATGCGGTTCAGATTTAGCATTGTCATTGTTACGCTCTGATCATGTAACTGGCATTATGCTGAAATAAATTGCACTAAACCTTTACATTAGGGCTCTATATGGAGAGGTGGCCTCTGTGGCCTGGGTCATTCTTTCCCCATGTTGTGTCCTTCAGGAGCCGCTTTGCCGCTGTGGGTTTGCGTGTGTTGGCCCACACACAATCCACAAGCATGTGGACCGTAGCAATCCTCTGTGCACACCCAGACACAGAAACTATTACCTTGGCCTTCCTTTGTATGGAGTTAGAGATGTGTCACATGCATTCAATTTTAATCTATTTTGGACTAGAAGTGAAAAGGATCAAAAACCATGTGATTTTTGCCACTTACGTCTGCAGTACCTGCACTTAAGTCTGCAGTATGTAGAAGGTAACCTTCATCTGTGAGGGAAAAAATGTAGCGGATTGATTTCCATGTAAACTTTTCCCACACAGTGTAACCTGACTCTAAATGGGGAGAGTGTAGGTGTTAGACTGCTAATTACCCTGATACAGACCTGGTTGTGGTGCTGGAAAGCCTGCTCTTGATACGATTGATTGAGGAATTACTGTGTGAGCTTGCATATATACTATATCTGTGTGTGTGTGGGTGTGTGTGCACGGCACATGAAGTTCTGCAGTCAGTTTTAGTTTTGGTTGTCTGATCTGTACGAGTACAATTTATCTGACACAACTCTCCCTCCTTCCATGCCATGCCCATATTGCTCACCCATTAGTGCTGTGTGTGTGGACATGGGTGGCACAGAGGCCCTATGAATGGAAGACCTGCTGAAAACAGCAAGGGGGTGGGAGAGACCGGAAACAACCCCACGAATAGGGCACGGGACAGGGTCGTCACGGCGAGTTTGTTGGCGGGATGGCTCCCATTGTCGCAGTGATGGAGCAGGAGGACAGAGTCCGCATGGGGGACGGGCATCGCTAATAAGAGTCACACTGAGGCTGTCAGCGGGGCGTCCTTCGAGCCACATGCGACCATGCTGCTACGATCGCGCGTGCATTTCAATGATGATGTGTAGACTATGCATTAGGGCTGTAGGATGCTTGAGCATGATTGAAGGCATGTGGGTAAATTGCTGTCATCCATATGCACGTGCACACACACAGGCATGCACAACCCAACGTTTTTTGTATTTTGCTTTTAGGTCTTTCCTCTTTTTCTTTTATTTGTACTTATACTCAACTTTACATGATGTTATGTTGCTCTTTCGTTTTTATTTTTATTGCCATTTTGTTTTTTTTTTGTAGCTCGTACTCGTTTCTTTTGCTTCTGCCCCTGAGTATTCTTTATTTGTTTTGTCTTTGAGAGCACTTTTTTTTTTTTTTACTTTTGTCCTTGAAGGAGCTATATAAAATTATTGTGGCTGTTATGGCTGTTTGATACAGCTCATATTCTTCAGTTTTTAGGAGACTGTAGGAAACATTTTCAAAACAACACAAGCTTTGTATTATTGATGAGTGATGCAGGCATTGCTTTCAAGCTTTGACTTTACTGTGCATTATCATGTGCCTCAGGTATTATCTAATTGACAATGCAATCGTTTTACATTGCTTATCTTAAAATGTGAGGTTATTTTTGCCGTAAAAGTGGAGAAGAAATTCAATTTATAGTTTCTAAAATAGTCAAATTGTCTGCGCTGCAATTTGCTGCATAATTTGGCTCAAAATCAAAAATTTTCCCAAGCAGCAGTCAGATTATGTTGTAGAGACACATTAAGTCTGATGTTGTTTTCATGCCTTTTTTGAAAAACAGAGTCTTGAGCATTTTCATAAAAATATTGGCATGCAGTATCTGTAGAGAAAGTAAGAAGTGGAAAAACAAACACAGTGACATATGAAGCAGCAGGAGTTTGGCTTGTCCACATGTTTGTTTGTCTAACACATGCTGTATGCATGCATTTCTGTATAATGAGATGGCCTATATGCAGGTGTGTGTGTTGTTTGGGGGTAAAAACAGTGACAGTAAGTTTATTCTTCCCCTTTTTCCTCACCACCCTGATGTAGAGCCTCCTGGGATCGTTATTAATCTAATAATTAAACATTTATTGCCAACAGCACCTGCTCTCTCTCTCTCTCTCCCCTCTGGACCTCCCGGGAGCCCATCATAGAGTCAGAAAGAGAGAGAGGAGAGAGCAGCAGGGGAGGGAGGGAAGGAGGGACACAGGAGGAGCCAGAGGGAGGGGTTGGAGAGAGGAGAGCAGCAAATCCGAAAGGGTCATCATTACATTGCCGGATTCTTTTACACTGGCGAGCGGCTGTGTTTTTTGTGTTGTGGCAGACAGCGTGTGAAGTTATGTGATCCCAGAACAAAAGGAACAGAGAAGAAGGAACAATCCGATGCTGGGAAGAAACCACAGGGATTCACACACAGCTGGGGGGGACCCCAAACTCACTTTGACATCAGCAACCAATTCATCATCTCAACTTGCTTTTATTTTTGTCCACTTTGCTCTGTTTCTTGCAGTTTGAAGAATACCACTGAATTCAACTGGGGATCACCAAGACACTTCATATCTGCACAAAGCAAGGAAGTAAAGGACAGTCATCAGTGGACAGACTCACACTTTAAACAGAGACAAGAGAGTAAAGGACAGTGATACCTTCAGCAGAGGGGGAGTGCAGGTCCCTGTGTGGGGCAAGATGCTGCGCTATCTGATCAAGACCCTGCTGCAGATGAACCTGTTCAGCGACACGATGCGAAACCCATCCAACGGCACGGATCCGTTCTTCAACGTGTCACTGCCCTCCTTCAATAGCTCTCTGCTTGACTGGGGAAACTTCAGCGGCTCCAACGGTAAGACTCTCCTCTCCTCTCCTCTCCTCTCTCCTTTACCCCTCCTTTGGTTTGTCTTTGCCCTCTTTTCCCCAACACTTTGGTGGTGCTGCCACATGGCTTTTCTTTAAAAATACTTCTTTTGTGATGATAATGTGAACAGAGCCTTGGAGTGGGAAAAGTGTGGAAAAGTGCAAATGAATTGTACTGAGGTAAGTCTCATGTGAGGTATCTCAAGGTGGATAAGTGTATAAGTGCATGAAGAGTTTATTTTTCGACATTAAGATCAAATATAAAATGCATAATTATTTTGACAGATGATCAATTTGCTGTATATTTTTGCTACAGTAAAAGCTGATTGTGGATCAAAGCTCCAGATCTTAAGATATGAAATAATTAAAATACTTCCTAATTAGATCTTCATGTCTGTCCACTGTTATGTCTTTGGTCCTCGAGCAAGAAACTAATACTAATACATCTACCGGTCCCTCTGAAAATAGGTGTGCACAGAATTTGTGAGCGGCAGATGATCTTGGATGATGGATAACACTCCTGTCAGAGTGTGTTTTGTGGGCTGTGAGAGAAATCTGACAGAGCAAGAATGAGAGAGAGAGAGAGAGAGAGAGAGACAGGGAGAGTGCACTACCCAATAACACGCTCGGTTTTGCAGAGGCATGAGCCGGCAGTCTGTTTACGCCAGTAAATGAAGCTGTCTGCTGTCAGGCGTGATGGACAGGAGCTGTCACATCTCCTTAACTTTTGCCACCATAGCCTTCTTATTCTCTCTTCACTTGTGTCAGTGATGAGACTCTGTCTCACAGCACTTGTCTCTGTTGTTCTCAGAGTGGAATTCACAAACACTGTGTGTTGGTTTTTTTATGGCTGTGGAAGGAAGTGTGGTTTAATTGTGTGTTGGCACAGGTTTATTAGGAGGATGCAATGAAATGTACCCGCTGTGAGCGGCTGTAATGGCAGGACTGTATGTACATGCGTGTTTAAAAATGTGTGCGTGCATGTGTGTGTGTTTTCAATAGAGTAAAGTTAAGTCAAAAGATCACATTGATTTCTGCATTAATGAGGACTGCTTTGTCTCCGTGTCAGTGCTGAATTCAACCACATTTACGCACACACACAGGTTTGTACAGCTATCCTTGTTAGGAATCGGCATTGACTAAATTCATTTGGACTTTAACCAAAACCTAAACCGTAACCCTAACTAGTTAGTGCCAAACCTTAATCTTGACCTTACTACAATAACCACTATTTAAATCTTACCTCTAACTTTGACCACATCTTTCTTTCTTTCTTTCTTTCTTTCTTTCTTTCTTTCTTTCTTTCTTTCTTTCTTTCTTTCTTTCTTTCCTTTTGTCTGATAGTATTTCATAACCAGCTGTTTCAATTTTAAGGTTGAGGATGCTGTGTGTGCTGCCTTGTGTAGCTGTGTGTATACACAGGTAATTGATGTGTATTTTGTCACAGAGGGGAGCAACATTTGCCTTTTGATGAGTGGACACTGGTGTGAAAAGTTAGATTTTTCTCCATGCCCCATCCCCGCCGGCAGCAGCGCCATCATCCCAACAACCAGCTTTAAGCAGCAGTGCCGCTGGCTGTATTGACAATGCTGAGTTTATAGCTTCACCTGCAATGCTGTCACACTTCTATTCCTGTCTCTCTTTGCATCCACACGCTCTAATGGAGTGTAGATTGAGAGGGGTGTGCACTCCTGAGATCTATAGCACGCCCGATGAGAAAGTAAGCATGCGACACGAGGGGGAACAATGAATCCATTTGAGAGGAATCTATCTGCTGCTGAAGATCACTGATAGGCAGACGTGCCTTGGGTGCATCTGGCTTCATATTTTGTGGGATCTTTCCCCAGAGCTCCCACAAACACATTCTCCTCCCTACAGTCTTTAAGTGACATTGATGCATTCAGGGAGTCTAAATGAGAACTCCGGGCAGACGTAATAGATCGACTAGTTAGTGATTGTTGAGATAAAGTACACAAGGTGTTTTCCATTGTAGACGGAGTGTGAAGGATATGGAGGATATAGATCAACCACATGGAGAGAATGAAAGCAAAACACTGATATCTAAATTTCCATCTGCTCCAGAAATCAATGCCACTGTTTCCTCTAACAAAAAAGGTGTAACTAGCAATTTAACTAACACAAAACGTCCTTTGTCATCTTTGCCCGGATTTCCCCACATATTATTTACTATCTTTTGCCATAATAGAGATGTATTTTTCCAGCCATTGTGTGCCACTTCATGGGGGAGCCGTGGGTGGGTGGCTGGGGGGGGGGTTCTTCTGGTCAAGCCGTGGGTATCCAGGCGAGAAGCTCGATAGCAAAGCAGTGGGCGGACAGCTTGTGTGGGTTGACCTGGAGCTCAGAGGGAGGCTCAATGGGAAAATCAATGCATTGCAGACCAATAACCAATTTGGCAAATAATGGACAATTCACTCAAACACAACAGTATAGTGCTGGGGACTGGCAAGTTTATCTATTAGTTCTTTAACTCATTCACACACTCTCCTCCACTTTATCACACCTCCCTTGTTTTCTCTATTGACATTTTGTTTTGGGATTTCAACTCCCACGACTGAGGCATGGAGTCGAACCATTACCTGATTACACCTGACAGACAAGTTTGTTGATTGATTGGTTGGTTGATTCTTGGAGGTTGATTATTGGGCAGCTGAATCCCTTGAAGTTAAAATGGCTTATTCAACTGTGTGAAGAATGCTTCAACTATCAATTTCTGCTCTGCTAAACACAGAGAGAACTTCACTGAATTTATTTATTTTCCCTGTACACCCACATGCCCTTGTGCTCACACTCTTATTTGTGTGCCGGAAGAACTTCTGACTGTGATACATTCATAATCTACAAGGGAGTGCAGGATCTCTTTGTTGAGACAGGCAATCTTTTGGGAACAGGTGTACTTATCAATGTACGGCCTGTGAGTAAATCAATAAAATAAAATAAATGGGAAGACATTAAAGCAGAATGCTGCTTGACAAATGGCATCATAAGCATGTGTTTCTTACTGTCTCACACTTTTGATAAATCTTACATTGTGATGTCATATGCTGTGGGTTGTGTGTGTGTGTGTGTAAACACATATACAGAGGCATCTGTGCATTTATGCAACTGGGGCAGGCAATGGCTGATGCTGCACAATGTGTGTGTATTGTAATTTATGGGCATTAATGCAGCCATTTGTCCCTTCATTGAGGTCAAGAAGGCTCCCCTTTGCTCTGTTCACCATAAATCTGCTAGGGAGTCATTAAGCCAGTGTGTGTCTGTCTGTCTCTGTGTGTGTGAATGTGTATGGGTGTGTATGTGCATTTTCCTCGCTAATTAATCCAAAATATTTCAATATGCAAATCCCTTGAAAGCATACCCCCCCCCATACATACACATCAGCCACGACTGACTTTATTTGTACAAGGTCTGAAGCAGAGCTGCCTGCAGAATCTTTATCACTGCAAATCAGCGTTTCGTGAAGTCAAGCCTGTTCAATTTGCACACTCTGAATTCAAAAAGAGGCTCTTGAAACTACAGAGGGAAGATAGTCAGCATGGTGCCATGAAACCCTCCAGGAGTTCAGAGAGGAGGGTTAAACTTCCTTCACCAGGAAACCGTGAGCTGACTGTTTAGTGCTAGTGTGAGGGTAAGATGGTGTGAACCAAGTCAGCACCTGCACAAGGCTCTGGGTCTATAGACAGACAACGTAAAGAAACAGAGGGAGTATGGGATTTCCAGCTCTTTGAAGGGAGTTGGATCTTCTGGCTCTGTTATTTTCCCAGAGCTGTTCATAATGCTGTCAATGTCGCTGAGCAACTGCACAGTGAATTTAGGATCTTTTCTGTTTACAGTATAAAAACAACATCAAAAAAGTTGTTCAAAAGAACAGCTCATTATTTCTTTCTCTATTTTGGGGGTGGGGGGGGGGGGGAGGTGTTTTTATTTTGGGGGTGGGGGGGGGGTGAGGTGTTTTCACACACAGCAGCACAGCGGACATGAGGATTAGAGCAGTTTCTTTTTCAGGATTTTACAGAGGCGTGACTTTTCTCTGATAGAAAATACTCAGATAATTATTATTTATTATTTTATTATTTACTTGTCTGATTTACAGGCGATACTGAGAGTTTAGGGTGTGTACTACATGAGTGACATACCGTCTGCAGCCAGTCACCACCCGTTCAACTCCCAACAAGAAAGACCTTCACTTCATGACTCTTCCATACTTCTCTTGTGAACAGGCCCTACTTAGACAAAAAGACAACATGAGGAAAAAAACATTGGTTTGTACTTACTCACCCTGTTAATTCTCTTTATAATTCTCATAACCTCCCATTAAGTGAGGTTTCCTAACGACCTGACTGTGGTTCAGTGAGCCTTTTACCATTTGTCAGATAAATCAAATTTAGAAAATAATTCATGTAAAAGGAAGTGGTGTGGCATAGTGAAATTCAAGCACATTTACAAAAGGAACACATCCTGTAGCCTTCGACTTTGTTCCCTCCATTCCAACCAAAGGAACACTGAAAAGAATAGAGTCACATATGGTACGTGATATCAATAAAACAGAAGTTAAAGAGTAACAGTTTTCATTGCTGCTCACTACATTATTGCTACTATATTCCACATGTATTCACTGGGAATGTCTGCCTCATATAAATGCATTATTAATAGATTCTTAGGGAGCTTTTGGGAAGTCAAACATCTGTATTCATGGTGTGAGCCAAGCTCAGGGAACCAACAGTTGTCTCCCCCTCATTCTCACCTCAATGTAACTCTGCCAATGGTAAGTGTGGCTCAGGAGGTAGAGCGGGTCATCCACTAACCAGAAGGTCGGTTCCTCCAGTCTGCATACTGAAGTGTCCTTGGGCAAAACACTGAGCCCTGCATTGCTGTCAGTGTGTGAAGAATGTGTAGTGCTGTTTTCAGAGGCTGTAGGAATGTTTGTGTGTGTGTGTGTGTGTGAAAATGAGAGGAAACATTTATTCAAAGTCACCAGTAACATAGACAAAAACACCGTCTCTCATTTGGAGGCTGCACTTCCTGTCAAAGCTGGTTCCAACTCTAGCATGACGTCCGGATCATTAGATGTGACCTTTCTCAGCGAGCGGCTGCTGATGTTGGCGGTGTGGCCGCAGCTGGGACTTTGTAGTGCACTAGAAAGGGAATGTGAGATGACTGGTGAGGACTCAGCGGTGGCTGGCCAGACAAAGTATGGTGAGGGTTCTGATCCCCACACACGCTGATTGGCGTCTGGCCAAAACAAACCCATTATTCTGATAGGCGAGGGTCAGTACTTTTCACACATGCCTGGCAATGCTCTGCTGCTCTGTGGAGTGCATTTGTTTTGGGTGAAGTAATTTTAATTAACAGACACAATATGAATGAATAGTGAAGTGACACCAGTTTGACTGCCACAGTCATACTGTATGTGATGCTACTTGTTCAGCTGAAGTGCGTTTCAGAGCAAATTGAGGTAAAGCTGGACTGACAACCTCACCTTTGAATTAAAGGTGAATTAAAGGCGAATTAAAACAGCACCATTACACAACTTTGGTGTAAACTGTCTATGACAAAATGGTGCATAACTTCAATAGGGTTAGAAATGTTTCCCTCTTTGAGAACACAAGAATGTTCTACTTAAGTACTTTTTCAAATATCCCACATCTCCTGTCAGGGCCACAACTTCACAAGAGACGGTCCTCTTCATGGCTGTCAATTTTTTCAAAAATTAAATTCAGGCACTTGACATACTATTCCTTTGAAGGTATTCAGATGTCCCTATTTCTATCTGATCTAAGGCCAAGCTGCACTCAATGTGCCATTTGCCTGACCACATGTAATTAGATCAGTCAGTCTGTTTCACCTTTAGGCTGTACAGTATATTTTGAATTTGAATGAGTTTGAACGCAGGCCACACAGTTGGTGTAGTGGTAGTGTAGTGTAGCACTCTTGCCTTTGCATCAAGAAGACGACCCTGTCAGAACAAGGGCCTTTCTGCAGGGAGTTTGTATCTCCATTTTCTCCCCATGTGTGCGTTGGTGTTCTCCAGCTTCCCACAGTCCAAAAACAAGCAGATTTGGGGATCAGACTAATTGGACACTCTAAATTGTATGAAAGAGTGAATGGCTGTTTGTTCTACAATTGACCGGCAACCTTTATCCCTGCCTCTCTCCCCCAGTGTCAGCTGTGATTAGGCATCAGCACCCCCACATACAAAATGATTTTTGGTTTTGAGTAAAACTTAAAATGCATTCTAGACAAACTTGGTCAAAAAAATGTCATCATTCTGATCTAACGTTCATGCATCTATTACTCATTCTCTTCTTCATCACCTGTGCCACACCTCATCTCATTTTATCTATCGCCCCCTCCATCATTCATCCTCCATTCCTTTAACCTTCCTCTTCCATCACATTTTATATTTGCCCACTTTCACTATCTGCCTCGCTTCAATTTTCTTTCAATTCCCCTTTGATTTATGGGCACAGCTGTGACATAAACAGGATTGTCACATTGTGGGAAAACATCACCGAAAGATAAATAGAAAAAGATAAATAGGGGGAAAACAGTGAATATCTTTTTGTGGGGACAGTTTATCAAGTATTTGGGTATGGCAGTCTCTTACTAATGAAAGATCAACATACAGTACTGTGCATAAGTCTTGGGCCACCACCAGCTTTGTTGTTTTTATGTCAATTTTGTGATCATTTGCGTTTAGATTGAAAAGATGTGACTAAAAGTCAATCTTATAATGTGATCAACCTGTCGATGAGTTTTATAAACAGGTGTAACAGACCTTTTTCACTGCAGCTACTTGTTGGCATGAAATAGTAGGAGAAACACAGGTTTTACCAATAACATTAGGGTTCCATTCCAGGTTTAAAGGGCCATGGTTGTGTTATTGTTCAAGTGTAAATGTAGGTCACACTAAATATTTGATATTATAGAAGCATTTTTGTTGTTTGTTTTTTTCTGAAAAAGATGTTATTTTCAAACTGCATATGTGTTTCTCCATATTTTCAGGATGTGTTCCAATAAAGTTGATTGAGAAATAATTGTACAGTATGGTCATTATAGCATTGCTAAAACAACAAATCTAATGGAATCTAATAAGACTTATGCACAGTACTGTACATATTCAGTTCCTCTCCTTCTCCGCCACCTTCCATGCGTTCCTCCACATTATACCTCCGTCTGTTCCTCCCATCTTGCCCTTTAAGGGCCCTCCTCTCTACCTCCTTGTGGTAGAGGACGAGGGACATCAGGCGGTGCCCGTCGGCTCGGAGTCACCTCAGCAGTCTTGCTAGGTGCCCAATTACAGGCAAATCATCTCGGCGTGTTCTCAGCTGCAATCAGCTGGAGCCTCCTTGTCGAGGTTTCCATCAAACGTGGGCGAACTGCATCGCATCATCCACACTTTGGCTTTAAAAGCCTCAATCTCTTGCTCCGGCATGGGCGGACTGTTCAAACACTCAGACAAGTTGTTGCATCTTAGTTGTGTGAGGCAGTAAATGGTCAGTGGGTTTGGATAAACCTGGACTGAGTGTTTTTTTTTTGTGAGAACACGGCTTAGTGTGAGATGCTGAAAAAAACAACATAAACACAAACATATTCTCTGTTAAAAACAAAAACGTAGTTTGTTTCTAATCACTGTATTAATAAACAAACATTACTGGCTTTATGACCATACCAGATAGACCTTTCTTTGCAGTGGCTTCTTTTGGCTCCCTATGTCTGGAATAATATGCAGAATTATGTACATAAGCAAGTGGAAATGGTAATGAGGTTTAGTGAAAATGGACACTGAAGAAGAAGAAGGAGGAGAGAAAGAGAGCGAGCGAGCAAGAGAGAGAGGGCAAGTGAAGCCACTTTGTAAGCAGAAAATAATTCTGCCTATGCTAATAGCAGCCTGGACAGCTTCCTTCCGTCACATTTCTCAGGTGATGACCACGAGCAGATTGGATGATGAGAAGACTTAAGATGGTGGCTAGATTTACACATAAGGTGCAGTATGTGGCCAAAGATTAGTGTCGTGTATTAGCAAAGACAGGGGGAAAAGGGGGGGGGGTGTCGTGTATTAGCAAAGACAGGGGGAGGGGGGGGGGGGGGGTATGGATTAGGTGAGATGATAACGTCCTATAGACTTGTAATTGTCTGTATGGCTCATTCAATTTCCAGAGTGTGGAGGAGATGAGAGTATGATAATGCAGGATTGTTCCAGGGGGAGGGCATGCTGTTTACTGATTTACAGGAATAAATGAATGAATATTGTGTCCTTTTCTCTTCAGAGATGGGACTGTTCAGTTTTAGATAATGGAAAAGCTGACAGGGTGCCTGTGTCTGCAATTCATTTTACATAAATAAAGCCCAACCAGTGTCTCAGCATTTTTATTCCTCTTTTATTCCTCTTTCTATAAATGTGCGGCTACAATAAACACAAAGTTTAGCCTGTGTGTCCATGTGTGTCCATGTAACTTTCAAACTTTTTCGAATGAAGACGTTTTTTTAAAGGGTGCAGTCCTATGATATACGATATATAGTATGAGAATTTTTTTAAAACGAGTCAATGCTGTGATTCATTTCAAATCTGTAACACAGTAAATATTTACTGTAAATAATGACTTGTATTCCAACAAAATTGGAATACAAGCCAGGAAAAAACACAATTACATATTTTGGTCAGTGACAGCAGCAGATGTGCATGTGGTTGATGACTGAATATGCTTCTTTCAACAAAATGTTAACGTGAATCCATCTGATAAATCAATCAGTCTGTCAGGGCCATTTACTTTCCACACTTTGGATGTGGAGGAAAAGATAATGTCAATTCAAAATGTCATCAGCACAGAGAGGGATTTTATTTACAGCAATTACAAACACTGTTTTAACACGTTAATGGTCATGTAATGCTTCAATGAACCAAAATCACACAGTGGTTGCTTGCACACAGGCCCAAAAAAAAAAAAAAAAAAATCAGTGGATACGTCCTTTACCGACTGAGAAAGTCCTGCTTCAGTATATAAGGAGGCCATCAGTATTAATCATCTGAAGCTCACGTACGAGGAGGGGGTCATTCAAAATGAGGGGTTAAGTGTGCTGATGACTAAGGGGTCACCAAGAGAGGTCATAACCCTTAACCCGACTACAACCCCCGCAGTCGAGGTTGAATCCCTCCATCCATCCTCACAGCATCTGAAGTGAGAAGTGGCTTCCCGAGTTTATTGAGCGTGATGACACAGTGTCTTTGTGGATCACAGCTGGCCCGCACTCCATTGTTACCCGTGCGATTAGTCACCAATAGGTGTCAGAAATGTCTCCACATGATTGCATTAATGAAGAGGTACTGTAGGTTTGAGCCAGACAGAAATATTCAGTTCAACGATGGGGTTCTGAATACGGCAATCTCTTTATAACGTTAATAATTTAAATGGCATGTCTTCAAAAATAGTTACAAAAGTGCTTCACAAATAAGCAAATAGACAAGTAAAAATACATGAAATGGATAAAACACAAATAAACAGAAAGAATGCTACAACATGACATGAAGTTAGCAAACATTAAAAACAAAAAAGGGTAAAATCCATAAATGTAGGTTAAAAAAAGGGTGATTTATTATTCATTATTACTTATTTATGTAAGTTTAATTTAAATTAATTAGGTCTTACATACTTACTAAAATCTGATTTTCATGTGTTTAATATTTAGTGTAATCATTGTTATTTCAAATATACAGTATAAATATGCACTGTAGTGCACAAACAAAATGCAGATTGCAGAAAAAGACCAAATCAAATCATACTGTATATCGACCAGTCTCATATAAAGATGATTTCTGTCTATCTCATTAGTCCATTAATTGACCGTTAGTGGCTGTGGATACAAAAATGATATAACTTTTATTGTAACTGAAGTAAAAATAATTATATACTTATATATGTATAAAATGACTTTTACTTTCCTGACTTTTACGAATAAGCGTGACAAATCTCCACTGCCACTGTTACCTTTTTAAAGCCATTTGTTGGAAAGAAACATGCACTGACAGTGTCAACACTATTGGTCATGCATGCCTATGAATTTTAAAATATGAAAACAGTAATGAGTAAAAAAAGTGTAGGTCATACATGGCGACTTATATTACACCATAATGTGTTCCTCCTCCTGCAACATAGAATGTTTTCAGTGTCAGCGGTGTGTGAATATGCACAGATGTCCGTGCTGTGCATAATTCCTCCCACAAAGCTCCAAAAACAAAAGTTCTTTAATTTGTCTTTAGACTTTTATAAAATTTTAAGTCACATTTTTATATTCTCCCCATTTTTGCTGAGTGTGTATTTGTATTTGTAAAATGTGGCCTTGAAATATGAATCTTTTTTTTCGCATCCAGTTGCAGAGTCTTGTTTTGGCAACATCTCCATGGGAAATAAAACTGTTGATTGCAGTGGGGCGACGGTGAATAAATGGATTTTCCGGTAAATGAATTGAAATCAGAAGAACAACTGCTCTTAAACTGCTCTTGTACTGAATCCATAAATTGATTCATTCCCAGCTGGATGAATACAAATCTGATATTCAGTGTCCTGAAGCAACAACTCTGCCACTGTGTGATTAGTTCAATATGATTTAATGTTAATGCTCTAGTGAATCTGTCATACCACATGCCAATATTGATTAATTAGCTGATATTTTAAGTTTGCACGTGTATTTGTTACCTCTTTAGAACCTTTTCTGGTATAAGAACCTCATTTCTGCATTACTGAAGTTTAGGGTTAATATTTGAATTATGGTTTGGTTTTGAATTGTGGATAGGCTTTGTTTAAGTTGCTCAAAGGAAGCCCCCCCACACACACACACACACAGAGGGAGAGAGCCATGTGGATTTTCATCCGTCGCTTTCTTACTTCCTTCTTCGCATGGACTGAAGTTAACTTTTAATTGCCACCGTCTAAATGTAATGTAATGAATTAAAACCCATGTTTGCCAGATATTAAAAATTTGACATTTCATAATGTTGCCTGCCTGAATCTACGTGTGAGACGTGGCAATATGACTTAATTGGCTTAATTATAAATAGCCGTGCAATGTAAAGTAAATGTCACTTTGATTAGGCTTTTATTCATTTTGACTTTATGAAAGAGAGCACACGGGGAGAACAAACAGAAAGCTGTGTCAGCCCAAACCAAAACTATTGAAAGGTAAAGAAGAGGATAATGAGCCGGCTGTTTAAGTGAAAAGAACGTTGTCATTTGCGTGTCTCCACCATGTCACATGCACTCACCAAGCACTTTAATAAAAAAACAACCAGCCTTACACAGGCAGTCCGGGTTTCTATGGGTGTTGTAATACTGTGGGATTACTTTATTGATACCAATCAATTACTGCTTGATGGCTACAGTCTATTATTGCTGACCATGAAAATTTATCATTATTCATTTTGTTTATAGGCCTGCATTTTATCTACTAATTACACTGCATTGTATTTAAAAAAGTTATTACTTTCTATTTGCTAGTAAATGTTTTTCTATCCTGTATATTCTATGGCATTTATCATTTTCAGGATTTCGTGGTTTTTTAATCCTATTTTTTTGCCCATGTGCCTTCTATGAAGCACTTTCATAGTGCAGTACAGATGTGGATTGGGTGGTTGGGTGATGGGTTGTAGTTTACCCTCTTGTAAGTAAGTTGATTAGAGTCTCAATCTGGTTTTGTTCCATAGTCACCAGATGTGAGAAACCTGAATCTGCAGCGATGATGTCATGCAGTCATGTCAGTGTAGGAACAGAATCTAACGTTTGAAATGAGAAATTAGGCTGTTTGGACAGTCAAGGACGGATCTGTCCAGTATTATAAAGGTGTTCCTAATAAAGTGGCCATTAAGTGCGTTTGCTATAGTCATAACAGAGTTATCTCAGGTGACCATCATTTTGTACTGAAGAAACATATGGAATACTGTGACTGATGAATTTAAAAAGTGGGACTATAATGTTATAATTTATAATTTTACATATTACATCCTGAATGCCCATTGTTTTAGGATGAAATCTTGTGGACAGTTAATATAGATGTTATTTAGTTTTAACAGGGTCACTGATCGTACTTTGACATGTCAATAAAAAAAATAGTGATACTGAAGTGAACAGATAGCAGAGGCGATGAGAAAACCTGAAGATTGTCTCCATGGTGTCAGAGGTTTCTGGGAAAATGGTTGCGAGAGTGAAGCCCTGGGGATTGGGAGAGAGAAAAACCTGAAGGATATAGGAGGAAGAGTAAATGAGGAAGGAGCTGCTGAGGATGACGACAGTGGATTTTCTGAAGCAGCGGGTCTGTGAAGACTAACACCCCCTGTGAAACAGATAATAGAAGAGTAGATAAACTGCACTGTTGGGCTGCATCATAGCCTGGAAACCACGATGACTCCAATTTCAAACAGCAAGATTCCAGTTCTCTCAGGCCAAAGCAGGGGATTATTGTTTTTTTCTTAACAAAGAAACCAAAGATGGTGGTTCTGAAGAGTCATTCTTGGCGTGTGAAAAGCTAAAATGTGGAGCTGTTTCAATATTGAAAACAGCAAAGGTTTTTACACTGATACTCAGTCATGTTAAATTTAATTTCTTACCATTTCATTCTTTTTTTGTCTTTTTTGTATTCTTTTGTCATAGGGCCACGTTCAGTATAATCATCATGAGTTATACGTGCTTATTTTTTTTTACAATAAATAGTGCCTACATTTGACATTGACATAAAAAATACAATATCTCAACAGAGTATCAACAACTAATTTAAAATGTGAGAGATGCTGTAGCTCTGTAAACGTTTTAAGGAATTTCTAAATGTGTACCAAGCCTTGTGAATGTGTCAGATCTTTTCACACATTCATCTGCATGTGTGAATTGAGATTTGTACATTCACACATAATATTTGTATATATTCTAAAAGCCATTTGTTGTTATTCACAGTTTGTCACCCACTACACATCTCACACAAAGTTGTTTCACTTTTGCAAATATGTTTATGTGCACAATTATATTTATAAAACTACACAGCACAAACATTTGAATGGTAATCTATCAAAATTCCACCCTACTGACAAAGCAAAAGAGTTTTCAGTGAATTTGACTTACAGCTCCTAGAATGTTGGTTTTGCTACTCATTTTAAACGATTTCTCACTTTTCTAATACCTAGATACATATCAAGTGTAATTATCTTATTGCACTGGCAGATATATCCACTAGTTTCTAGCATGCACCACAGTGTGTATTTTTTTATTTAGATTTCTTTGCAGCGTAGGGTACATTTGGAATAATATTTGATGGTAACTTTTTTTTTTTTTTTTTAAATGTAACGTTAAAGTCAAATAGAAACATAGAAAACGTAGATGGGAATAAAGCAGAAACTCACAGAGCGACCGAGTAAAAGCCAAGGATGAATTTGAACATAAAACCTCTGGCCTTACATCCTCCATCCACTCTGACAGAGCTGAGGAGTCATGACTGAGGCCATGAACCGAAACCCGGGATGAACAATTGTGTCAGACGAGCCGGAGGGGAGAGGCTCAGTGACAACCAGCAAGAAGAAGGAAAAGTGAGCAGATGACGAAGGAAAGAAAGAAAGAAAGAGTGGTGGTGCCACAGGGCAACAAGGGAGACAGACATTTTCAGCCACTTCAATAAATTTATTAAGATTGGCAGTTTGACTCGCCGTTCAGCAGCCTGATTAGCATAAAACTATTTATTAGGCTGATTTCCCAGGCCGAGAGCAGCAGAGAGCAGGGAAAGGAGCGGTGGGGGGGTCGACCCAAGGGGGGGTGGTAGGTAGGCGCTGGCAGAAGGTTAAGGGCGCGTCACCATGGAAACAGACTGTGTGGTTAGTGGCGACTGATGGGGAGCTGTGGATGTCCATTTACAGTTGGAGGAGAGATACCGAGGAAGAGGTTATAGATCAGAGATGAGTGTGAGCTTGTTTGAGTCGACTCTGAAATCACTGCAGGGACTTTGTCTGGGAGCATCTAAATTCACGGCGGCATCCGGGTTTGTGACAGTGAAATATGCTGCGACTCCTACAGGTGGGCAGAGCTCGCCGCTCTCCCCTGCTTCACTGAGCCCATACACACATTTCACATGCAATTAGTCTCAGTGCAGCCGCTCTAATCTCTGCGCACGCGCTCACGCGCACAGACTCACTTCTTGCAGGTCTTCATTAGCACTAATCAGGGTCGTGCTGCTGCCCACAGCGGAGGCCATGCACACCTCTGTGTCGGAAGCACAGAAGTAAGAGCCTGATGTGTGTGTGTGTGTGTGTGTGTGTAGCTAGTCCAATCCACCAGAATGATTAATGGAGTGACAGGGAGAAGAAGAGAGGTGGTTGTAAACAAACACGTTTACAACCGTACAATTACAGCCGTGAAGATGTAATTCTCAAAATATCAGTGCTACTTTCTAACATTTTTTAACTTTTCTAAATCATTTGAACTTTTTTTTTTTGGCATTTTTTAAAAATGTACTTATTTATTATGTACTCTTAAGATTTTCCTCTTTTTGTTCAATAAAAATGTTTATTGCAGTGGTTCCCAAACCTTTTTTTTTTTTTTTTTTACCAAGTTTTAATAATATTAATTATTATATAATTATTATATAATAATGAATATAATAAGCAAAGTCAGTTTCAGATTTTTCACAGATTTATTCCCAATAAGATCATTTGCTCTCTCATCATCCTCCTCTTCCTCACATATACTTCAGTCAATAGTATAGTGAAATTAGATTAAGATGGAGTGAGAGATAATATGATTCTAATTATTCTAATTCAATTTATGATTTTTTTTTTTGTTGTTGTTTGTTTCACACGCTCTGGTGGTCAAAATTCCTTAGCTCCACTCTGATCACATACAGTAGGTTTATACAGTAGAACAGTATTTCTGATTTTCCTCCCAGTACTACCACAGGAAGCTCACGTAGCACTGGTGGTACATGTACCACAGTTTAAGAACCACAGACCATCTGTTTTTGTTCTACTAATTTTTTTTAAATTAAATTACTTATTTTACTTCTTAAAAAATGTTTTTGTATATAAAAGGTATTTGGTAAATTAAATTATGGTAATTTCTAATTCTCTTCATCGGAGAGTTACTGCTTGGTAAATTCCGTTCAGGACAGTTAATGAGCATGTCATTCATTCATTAATTTATTCATTCACTCATGAAAACCCGTAGCTTGAATAGAGTTTTACCTCATTAAGTTCCCACTTTACAAGGTAAGGCAGGCGTAAGTGTAATATTTCTACATGCAGACCACAAACTATTTGACCATCACCTCATTATAGAGGAATTCTACACCCTCATTATCTCTCATATGTCCCTGATGCAAAGGTTTAACCAGCATTCGGTCAAATATACAATAAATAAATCTGAAGAGGCTTTCACTTATTTGATATTGTATCAAAATATAATGTGGCTTATGATTGTAAAAGTATAACCAGCTGCAAAAACAACGCAGACATAGTGGAATACATTTTTTTTCCTTAGGTTGTGTTGTGTTGTTTCAGACAGAACCAACAAACTTTATATTTTATTCTCCTTTTTGTTGCAGGGTGTATCAAATTCATTTGAACAGATGCCAGATTTGCGTTATATAATAACTAAGAATAAAGAACCAGGCATTAACATCAGTACAGAGATAGAAGGAAACTTAAGAGGGAAGGAGGCTATAGCTTCAGGTGATAACACTTGTTATAATCAGCTGTTCATTTCTTCTTCTTCCTATTATTATTATTATTTTTATTATTATTATTATTATCTTTCATTACTACTTTTAATCAATTAAAATATTGAACTTGTACAGAATTTGCTGCGATTGATTACAGTTAATCTAATCCTGTCATCCTGTATGTGCACTTGTAATAATTCATGTTTACATGTAAAAATTCAGGGATTTGTATAGAATTTACTTAAAGGACTCATATTTAAACACAGATTCTATTGTGTAATAGCATCTTTTAACATTGATTTTCACTTCTAAACAACATATGGAACTTGTAATATTGCGATAATAATAATAATAATAATAATAATAATAATAATAATAATAATAATAATAGTAGCTGTTGCTGTTGATAGTGAGCACCAGGGAGGCCATACATATATTATATAGCATTATAGTGTGTGTGAGAGAGAGAGAGTTCACAGGTCAGGTTTACATCTCTCTCTCTCCCTCTGGTCTTGTTTAGCCACATAAGTTATTTATACTAATCGATCTGTCTGTTAAACATGTTCTGTTACTGAAGCAGTCGGCCTTTTTGACGCGCACGTGTGTGTGCACGCTTTAACATTTATGCAGTTTTTATGCCCCAAATGCCTGGAACAAACTCCCAGAACAGTGCAGATCTGCTACATCAATTCATTCTTTTAAATCTAGCCTGAAGTCCTACCTGTTTGCAACTGCGTTTAAATAGAAATAAAACAAATAATCTCTGCTGAATCTCATCCTGTAACTGCAACTTTTAGTCTCTTTGTATCACTTTTCTTCCCTCTTTCTTCTACTCCTCTACTTAAATGTTTTTATTTTGTTTTTATTATGCCTTTTATATCTGTAATGCTGCTGCTGCTGCTGTATTTCACAGAATCCTTGCGTATTCGCTTAAAGGTCAGAGCTCCGTCTTATTATTCTTTCTTCAGGCTGCATCACTTGTGCCAAATGTTTGCAACCAATATGCCAAAGCAAGCATTACGTGCTTCATGCATTGTGGCCTTTAAAATCAGTCACTTAATAGTTGGAAATTAATTGCAATAACAAACAAGGCCATGCAGATTGCGATGATCACTGGCAATGACTAAAACCAGTGACTTACATCTTCAGTTACTCATCCACTGGTATGAGGTCATACTCTTCAACTCCAGGCCTTCTAGGAAACGTGACATGTTCCTTGAAGTTTCAACAAAGCATATTACTGACCCGCATGTGTGTGTAGACTCCTGACTTTGTGAACATGTCTGCAATTTCTTCTTTTCTTTGTCTGGCATTTTGGACAAGGACACATATTCTCCCATGACTTTACATTCAAATGAGACAGGTGAGAGCACGGTGTCTGGAGAGAAGCAGCTGCTTTGTGTGAGGCTGATCTCATCAGCGCGGGGGACATACTTCACTTCCTCAAGTCTGGACAGGAGTGACATCATCACCTGATGTCATCATGTGACCTTGTACCGCAGCTGCTCACCTTGCCACAAAGAAAAGTGTATAGGAGGGAAGCCAGACGTGAGTCAGAGCAGCGTGATGTCACCTGTAACTAACACAATACAAATGTTCCTTGGACTGCTTTTATTTTATTTTTATTTTTTTTTATTTTGAAGACTAATAGGCCTTTCCCAGCTTCTTTAAAATTTGACACAGCTGCTGGCATCAACATGAATCACTTTTGTTTTGGGCAGCATCACCTTTTTGTTCATGTGCTGGATTCATCTCATAATAATTATAATAATGATAAAAGTAATAGTAATAATAATAATAAACCCTTTCAGGCCTTATGAAAACATAGAGCAGCTGGAATTGAGCCCAGAGAAATAAACAGGCTGTGAGCCAGGTGAGGGCAGAGGATGGGACTGGTTGTATAGGGTACAAAGTAATCTTCACGTGTGACTGCCAAGCTGTTCAGATAATGAATTCTAAACAAAGATGAAACTGAATTGCAAAGCAGGCAGAACACAAAGGAGACAATCAGATGTTATAATCCATGAATACAGAGTCTGTCTTTGTCATTTCATACTTTTTTTTTTTTTCATTCTATTTAATAACGGTGAGTGCGTCTCACACCAAGCATTTATTTAACTGAATAACATTGCTCTGTTTATTTATGAGCTGATTATCTTTTTTTTATTATTATTAATTTCTTCAATCACTTTCTGAGTCTCTTTCCATTTCTGAGTTGAAGATTAAATATTTTACCGGGGCTCCAAAAACATGAGAGACTGTTTTGTTTTAAATCACTTTTTATTTATTTATTTGCTTTTATGAGATTTTGTCTCCTATTTCTATTTCATTTGTATTCAAATGCCTTTATGTGATGTTGTCTTCCTATTTCTTTTTGCTTTTATTGATATTGTCATTTGGTGTTTTGTGGCTTTTGTCATTATGTTTCTGTTGTTTTCTGAATTTATGTCACTTTGTGACATAAATTCATATTTTTATGATTATTATTATTGTTACATAAAACAGGAACATACTCAGATAATAGTGTTGTTTAATGGCAGTTGGCATCTACTGTATAATGTTGCATCGCTGCCTTCGCCTTCCTAAGTTTTGTTCTTCTTCTTCTTCTCCTCCAAATTCTCAGTTCAGCATTTACCCGGACAATTAGCAGCTGCCTCACACCTAAAATTTCTGGGTAAATGTGAGTGTTTGGGAGGTGGCAGGGGACAGGATGTGTCTTTGCCTTCCTCTCACAGGAGGCCTCAGAAGGACACACCTTCTGAGGCCTCCTGTGAGAGGAAGGCTCTCCCTCTCTCTCTCATCCTCCTTTGGCTGAGTGGAGCTTTGCATTTGAAAGGGCTCTCTGCCTTTCTCTCAAACAATATCCTGCACATGTGAACAAATGTCAGGGTTAAAGGTCAGAGCCTCATCAATGGTCAAGGACGAGTCTGACTGTGAGGGACAATACTTTTTTTCGTTTTGCATCCTGCAGACAGTAAAGTGGACAAAAGGAGGGCTGATTTGGAGCATTAACCGCAGAAGCAGTTATTAAATGAGGTGAAATTTGCAGGTGCGAGTGATGAACAGGATTCTTGATGATCATACGTTTATCAGACAATCAGAGCTTGTGCCGGTGCTGTAAATGAATGACTGTAAATGAAAACTCATTAGGCGATGTCCAGTTCACCAGAACTTGCATGGCAATGAACAATATAATAACAAGAGCAACCTCTAGTGGACCATAGAAGCCGCTGACATTCTGGCATTAATCTCACTCTGCTTTAGTCTTGATAAAAAGAAGTCTTGACTTTGGGAGGCACAATAAATGAGACTTGACTTGTTTTCAATCTAACACTGTGCAATCAGATACGATGTGTTGTGGTCAAATCTCTCCCTAAATCAAATAAATAAGGCATAAATAACAACATAGGTTGAGATTAATTAAGCTATTTATGGCCACTGCGTGATTGAGTTCTCTTTCAGAGCTGTGGCTCCCTCTAGTGGCCTTATAGAGGAAGCACAACCTCGTCAATTAACCCCAGACATAATTTCTTATCTCAGACATCAGTCATCCCTGGTGTTAAAGCTTCATCAGTATTTAAGCTTAAACCCACTTTGAGAATAGATGGGCCTTTGTGTTCTGAGCTCATTCTGATCTCATTAAATAAATCAGGTCATTTTCACTGTGCTCCGATCAGTTTTAGGCAGGAAGGTTGCTGCGGAGAACAGCTGCAGCCAATTCCTCACAGCTGTTCGGTTCATTTATATTCATAGAGCAGGCAAAGAGGAGAAGAATTCCCTTGGGATTATGACTCAGCCAAACCAGAGTGTCCCTGTAATACCAGTATGAAACACCAGATGTCAGCAGCACATCACAGTGTGTGGCCCAACTGGCAGCAGCCATTCTTCTGTATTGGTCCAATCTGGGGTCTAATGATTATCACATAATACACATTATAATGATTTAAATAAGGATCCACAAATCACACATCCATGTCCAAATTTGATTCACACACTATATAAATCATTTTATTATAATAATGTGATCGTCAACACAGACTCACAGTGACAGTGTCCATAATGTGAAGGTGAATCAGCCAACACTTGATGTAAGGGTGAATGTAAATTTTATATATAGGAATATTTTTACTCTGCAATTATAATATGTTAATGAGCACTCCCATAAAGGTTTTTTTTTTATTCTATTCTAACAATAAAAAATACAGACAGGAACTAGTAATGCCCACAAAATATACTATTGTAAGTGATGGTGGATGAATGGCCTTTGTCATGGCTTTGACACTATTAAAGTATGTTGTGCTCACCTTTGACCACTAGAGGGAGCTAGAAAAGTGTCAGTCATCAAATCCCACAGAAGCTCCTGAGTGTGTGTGTGTGTGTGTGTCCACAGTCTCTGAGACAAAAACGTCTCACATGTTCTTGATCGTGGACACATCTTTGGACATTGGACGTTGTCCACTAGTTATTCTACGTCTGTCCTCATCAGTGGTGGCTGTTGCAGGCCGGCTGTGACAGGTGAGGGGGCGTCACAGTTCTGAGACGCCCTCCCCTGTTGTCCCGTCCTGTCCTCAGACATACCTTCATCCATCACTCTCTCTGGCATGCTGACACGCCCCCCAGCTCCATCTCTTATGGATATGTGTGTTTGTATGGGCGGCCCCACTGTCCTTTCCCCATGGAGATGTGAGTGCATTATGTGGAATATGTATGCACCGTCAACACTGGGTCCATTTATGTTTTACGTAAAGTCTAAATCAAGTGAAGGTCATGATAGTGGAGCCTGTTTTCATATTGATTTATAAAGATGTGTGGATCTAATTAAAAAAAAAAAAAAGTAGTTTCAAAATAATAACTGATGCTATTAAAGTGTCCTGACAGGGGATGCCTTGACATTTCGTTCTGCATTATACTTTTTTATCCCATGATGGAGGAAACTGTTCGCCATTCATCCTTCACTCAGACATTAAACGCACCATGTGCTTATAAATTCTAGAATGGGCTTCTGAGTGTTCAGACTCAGACGAATTTCCTGAACGTCTTGTATTTAAGCTGCTTCCTAAAGCAACCTACAGCCTAAAACAGGAGGCAAAAAAAAAAAACTAAGGCAAACACACAACATATGCTTCCACAAAATTAGAAGCTACTGAATATGAAGATTTACAGCAAGGAAAACATGTCAGCCCAAATTTACAGCTGTGTGCTTAAAATTCAACCTCATCACAGATGTTGTGTTGAAGTCTCTCTCTCTCTCTCTGAATGTCCTCGCTGAAGGATTCTGATAACAGGACAAAGGTTATGTTCAGATTACCAGGCAAGTGAAGTGACTCTTATTGTAGTTTTTCCATGAATGTTACTACGATTTTTTTTTCAGGGCTTTTGGGACACAGACATCCAATCACCAATTCCAAATTTCCAATCAGATTTGTGAAATGTCAGTATGTGGTGCTAGATCATATATATATATATATATATATACTGTATATCTGATGCGTGGCCATGCAGCATGAATGAGAAGAATCATATCAGAATCGATGAGGCTTTCTGCATGCGCTGAAACAATGACCTATTTGGCCTACATCTTTGAAGTGCGGCAAAATCAAACATCAGGGGAGGAGAGTGTCGGCCTCTGGAGCTAAATCTCACTCTCACATTTACTGTGCCACCTTCTGTTTCTGAATTCATCTCACAAATACACACATGCAAAAATATATATGTGTACATTATATGTGTACAAGCTTGCTGTTCAAAGAAAGTCATATACAGGTAAAAGACACTTGTTGTATGAATGTGAACCATTACATTTGATCTGTAATGAATCAGTTTTGAGCAATGTGGCTGGGTCTCTGAACATATCCACAGTGGCAGCTTGTTGGCTCGTAAGAACCCGCATGTGGTTTGCTATGTTAAAGTGAGGATGTGTGGATCAGCTGTGCAGATTATCTGCTACAGGTGAGCAGCATCTGGCATCGGTGAGCACCACGGGAAGAATTGGGTGAGGTCCAGCAATGTCCCGCCTTTCTCAACTTCACACCATCAATTAACTCCAACAAATCTCCCCTTGCTCTCCTTAGGCTCTTTAGTTGCTCCTCCTACCACCATTACTCCACCCCCACTTTTACCTATAAATATATATATATATATATATATATATATACACACACACATATATATATATAGATGTTTTTGCTGGGAGCCATTTTGCCATCTTAGCTCCCACCATCCATTGATTCTCTTCTGGCATTGATCTGACATATTTGTACCAGACTATGTGTGCACATCTGATGTGTGCATGCATGTGCACATAGTTTGTGTGGGTGTGTGTAATATTTGTGTGTATACTGTAGGAGTAAATGGATTTTTTTGCGTGTGTGCGCTTTTTTTTTTTTGTTTTTTTTTGTCGTATCCCTTCAGTTCTGCTGCTTGAATCCAAACCCTGAGAGAGTCTTTAGACGCTTGCTTTATTTTCCTATTTTAGCAGTACATTGCTTTGAACTCATGGAAGTATTTTCAAAGTGAGCCTCCATAAATGCAATTGCTGTTTTTTTTGCTTTAGCACATGAAAAAAGCTTTTATCTCAAAGTAAAACTGTTATATCTCCACTTGATTTAATTATAACATTTTGTCATTTGAAGCACATAATTTCAGTTTTACTAAATTTATCAGGATATTAAGTAAACGGGAAAAAAAAACTATGCATATTTGTCAAGAATTCAAACGTTTAATACCATAGACTGTACACCCACTAGTCACACTTCAGCTTTATTGTGCGAACAGGAGCCTGTCCTTGTGTGTTTGCCGGCAGTCAACCAGTGATGGATTAAAGAAGACATGGGTGGAGAAAGCAAAGAATTTGCCCCTCATCGCTTGACGAGTTGGGGGATATCGAGATGAGGTGTTTAAATTCATTTTTGCTCTTTCCACAATCCTCATCACAGTCGTGTCTGAAAAGCAATTGATGCACAGGGAATACAGAGTTCTGATATTACTGTATGCTGTTGCCTATGGGGTGTGATTGATATCTGCTGTATGGTGGCTGATGCTTCTGCTGACGACGTCGGCCGGATTTCTCCACGAGTCGAACCAATGTGGAAATCACTTAAGAGTTGCTGATTTGTTTTTGTTGGTGCCCCTTTTTGCAAGGTGTGAGATCAGAGTACGGATTTAGACTGGTGAACTATCTGGGCAGGGATTAAAAATGAATCACACTTTAGTGCTGTTCCTCACTGTCCACTCACTCCTCTACAAACATGGTGTCTCAGTCGGCACACTCATTTTCCTCTCGAAGGCAGAAAACGCTCAAGAACTCGCATTGTTCTTTGTGAGTAAAAACCCTCTCATGGCAACACGAGGCTGATTATTTTATTCTCTTTCTATTGCTTTTCTATCACCTGACAGCCAGACAAAGTGCAAGCAGACACCGTCTGGGACAGGTTTGTAACCCACCATTGATCGTTTCATTAGCGTGACAGGTGTTAATTTTGAGCTGACTCACATTCAAGACCGTAATTAAAAATTTTAAAAAATATAATTAAAAAAAATAATTCATTGAAAACTGGCTGCAGGTAATGTCTGCAGCACTGAGGTACAGATTACAAAAAAGTGCACATTCACATTCAGTTCAGGTTCAGGACAATTAAAATAGAGGTACAATCATATTCAACATATTTGAAAAGAGACATCCTAATAAGCTAAATATGAAGCCTGAGGACACGGACCTAGAGACTAAGCATGCACATGCATTTTGTTTACAATTAATTGATATGATGTACATTGTATACCATTATACAGAAGTCCCAAGCCATTTAGTGTATTCACACTAGTAACTATTGCTTTAAAGCAGAAACACTCTTCAAACTTGATCTTTTTTCTACACTTGCGGACCTTAACAAACTACAATAAGCTTTTACATTAACGTTTTTATGTACATAAGTTATATTTAACCTTTTCTTTTCTTTCTCTCCATGAAAGGTGTACTTTTTGTATGATTCCTGCCCTATTTGTTGATAAGCTCCAGCTACAAAGCAGATCCTTATTGCTGACTGGTGAGGCCCTAATGACTCTCCCTTTGCATCACAGTCATCGATTCAGACCCATTCAGTTAGCTCTGCTGCAAACATTTTTAAAAGTGCAGAATGAAATACAACAATGGGCTGATTTCTCTTGCCGTTTAGTCAAGTGCGGTGCCTCAGGATATGTACACCAGCAGTCCTTTATTTACAGCAGCACTGCACGGAACCAGCCTACGTGTTTTCCGATTATTTCCAGGCTGACTTCGAAAGCTTTGCAAAATCAAACAATGAATTCGAAGCAAATTTATGAAGACTGCAATTTGCCAAACTATATTATCCTACACAGCCATCGATGGGAATAGTGTGTATCATTGAAAGGGCTATTTAATTAAGTGCAAATCTATTCGTTATTGTCTCTTCAGACAGGTTTTCTTTTCAGTTGTCAGTTCCTAAAGCTTACTACATTTTCATAGTTGTCTCGTTGAATTAGTGAATGACACAGCTTACGGCAGAATTCCTTATATATATCCATCTATACATACATCCATACATACCATTTTTCCTTTTTTTTTGATGGTTGCAGGGGGAGTGGAAGCATACATGCAGATAATTGACACTCACCAGTCATGCAGACCACCACTCTTGTAGGTTGGGGTCACTCTTGGGCATATTTGGAGAGGCCATCACTCATAGACTGTACTGTATCTAAAAAGTGGACATAGTCTTCTGTTTTGAAGCCTTGACCTTTGTAATTTGACTGATGCCATGTCAGTTATTGAAATCTGAAGTTCACAGATGTCACTTGCAGTCAGGCGCCTATTGGATGGTACAAACCGGTCAACCACACTGGAATCCGCTATATTATCTCCTCAGGAAAGTGTTAATCATTATAAATCAAGTGAGCAAACAGATCTTTTTGCACCTGTGGTATTGCCCTCTGGAGGCTGTTCAATATTTTGTTACCACCTGCTTACCCTACAAACCATCTGCTTTTTGTATGTGGTCTATGCCACTGCTATAAAGAAGTAGATTCTTCAGCATATAGGATCAAGTTGATCAGATAAAGTAAATTGATTTACAAGCACTCCTTCCATTCAGGGGACAAGGATCCTTAAACTAAACACAAACATAGCTGTACATGCGCCCTCACTGTGTGGATAGAGAAGGACTTATCTGTCCCAATCAGCCATCTTTCCGAATTGCCGATCCATCATTGATTGGTAGATTGCATCATTTAAGATGGTTGTAGTCAAGGTCATACTCTATAATGCTTCTCAACTTGTTTATCCAGATTAGACTGTGCTGAAGTGAGTAACATCCCCCGAGGCAAATTTTTGATTTCGGTGTTCACTCTTGCTAAGCCAAGTGTTTCCATTCACAGCTGAAAGGCACAATTTATATATAGTGTACAGTACATCTATAACAGAAATGCATCACCATTGATTAGACCTAGCCCAGTACAACCAGAGACTTGCATTCAATGCCCATGAGGTTAATAGCTGAGCACCTTTTATACTCTCTTGTAAAGTATTTTATAATATTAAATATCATAATATTGTGATCACGAAGCTCTTGCAGTCAATGGCTGTGTCTCAATTCAGGGTCTGCCTCCCGATGAAGGCTGTGGTCTACATAAGTGACAGAGTCTGTTTTCATTTATCGTTTACCATGGTCACTGCAAAAATAAAAGGTTTAACACAATTTTTTAAGCTACGTGTACTGTTGACTATTCAGTTTTTTTGTTGTTGTTCACCATTATCTCCTTTAAAAATGATCATCTTCATTGCACACTGAATCAAGGGATATGTTGGGCTAGGAAGGATTCAGCCTTTAAATCCTTTGTTGCTTGGGAATTAAAGAGTCATAGACTGTACATATAAAAATGGACTTAGTCCTCCAGTTGCAAAACAAACTCCTGTGTTAAGCCATGGCATTTGGTGCCATCACCAGGGTTTAAGAAAATCAATTCCCCAGGGAAAGGTTGTTATAAATAAAATGAGAAGTATAGGCTGATTTTCCCATAGACTTAAGTTCTTTTAGCAACCAGTGGAGTTGCCTCCTGGGGGTTACCTGCTACTTTCATTAAATTTGCCACACTTCACCTTTAAGCCAGAAGCCTACATCCATTTTTATATAATTTCTTGGAGGAGCACATACACACTTTCAGACAGATAAGTCTTCATGCTAAAATTAACTGTTTAAATACAGCTTCCCAAATGGGTTGCCTCTGAATTGAGACAAAGATTATATCCATTCAGCAAGTCACTGGTTCGCTGCAGAATTATTCTATTGATATGCAACCCCCGTCCAGCATGTGTTGCTCTTTAACAGCTGGACCTCAGAGATATATCTGCACATTTACCATTCCATCCACTCATCCTCAGTCTGTCATCACTGGGAGACTCGTCAAGATTCATCCTAATGAACTGACCAGGTGGTCTCTGTAGGATGCAGGATACAGGAAGGATCGGAGCCGTGCATCCTGGGTTAAGGGAGATATTTTGTGGCTTCCTCCTTCACATCTGTGGCTGCTTCCCCCTCACTGACATCAAGCAGGAAGCGGATGTTCTCTGCTGCAGCTATTGTCTTCTGATCGAACTCAATGTAGTTTTTTTTTCTACATGATTAGAAAGATAATTAACCAACAGCCTGATGAGACAGTTCCTGAGTGTCCATTGTAGGACAACACTGTATAAATGGCTTCACCTTTCCTGACCTCTCCTTATTCAGTTCAAGAATAGACTATATCCCCTCCTCCTCCTCCATCTTCATCATTATTTTCCAGAAAAATTGTAGTTGAAAAAAGGGGAATAAAACAGGGTCCTTGAAAGGTATTAAATTCCATAATAGATCATCTTCCTACCACAGAGGTGGTATGTGGGTGGAAGCACAAATAAATCAATACAACAAAGTGGGCTGTGCGGGTAAGAGAGACAGAGGCCTGAAATATTAACCAAGCGCCATAGGAACACAAGCCAAAGCCTATGAAACAGAGAATCCATTATGGGCTAGGCTGGAGTTGTCTGTGGAATTGGATTCAGTATCAGGAGGGAGGGGGGCGTATAATGCCCGTTCACCACTTTTATTGAGAACTCATTGTACGGCAAAATTGAGAAGCCATTGGTATCGATCAGGGTCTGAACAGGGAAGAGAACGCAGACTTTCGAAAACAGGCTGCATTTGCTCAACTTATTTTTCTCAGTCAGCCTCCGGCGCTGGAAGGGAGATGCATTTCCTCGCGTATTCTGTTGTTTATGTGCCCTTCCTTTATCATCGCTTCCACACAGTTTCTCTCCATGCCATGAACTTGTTTTGCTTCTTTCCCTTTCCCCCACCACCACCACCAGCACCACACCACAGGCTCTTTTGTTCTCATGCTTGCTTCTTCAGCCACATTGTAGTTTTTACTCTTTTGCTGCAAGTCGCAAAAGTGGATGAAACACAAAAAAGATATATTTAGACCCAATTAGGTTGAAATTTCGACACATGTATTAGTGTGGCAGGTCAACAGCACTTATAGGAAATAATAATAGGAAAGCATAATATCAGTTTCATCATTTAGAGGGGTTTTGTACTGTCCCTGCTCCAGTGGACAGTAGTAGTGCTTTTTTTTTACATTCTTGTTTAAAGATATTGTTTTCACGGTGTCAAGTTTAATTATTTTTAGTTTTTTTATTAGAAATCCAAGTAGAAAAACCCATAAAAACTGTTTACAAACTACACATTAGAAATATAAGATGCAGTTAGTGTGACGTAGCAAGAAAAAGGTCACGAGGAAAAGAAAACAAACAAAGGAAATGCTACCCAAATAAGGTTTTTGGTCTTTCTGGGTCCATTTCCATTGTGTCATTTGTTGAAAAAAGACAAAAACACAATAAAAATGTTTTTTTTCCCCCTCCCACAGTTAATTTTTAATATTTAATTGAATTTAGTTTACATCTATCTAATTCTTTTGTGGCACTAAAAAACCTTGGATTTTTTATTTATTTATTTATTTTTTTGATGAGTTTTTGATGAGATTGAAAAACATGTTGAATCCTAGTGAGAGTTAGGTGAGAGTTCCACAACAGATGAAAAGATTGTCTCTCCTGTTTGTGAATGCAGCACGGATGAAGCAATGGAGATTAATTTCAAAAATATAAAACCAGACATATTAAAAAAAAGCAAAAGAATGGGCAACACTGACATCACATTGAGGCGAAAAGTTTGAAGGACACGAGATCAGTTTTCAGTGAGTGCAAACACCTTCTGTGTCTAACATAGTCTCAGCGCACGTTACCTGCTACTGCACCATTCAAGCAAATATCCCCCTCTCCACTCTCAGATGTACTTGTACCTTCTCCTGCTCTCTCTCTCTCTCTCTCTCTCTCTCCTCGTCCTCAGTGCGACCCCCCAACCCACCAAGCCCCTCACCCAGATAATGACATTGGAAATCCCCAGCCACAGGTAGTGCCGACACAGCTCTTCTGAGAGCTGCGCCCAAAGCTGGGGCCGCTCTTGTAAACTTAGATTGCGAGATGGAAGGTGAAGGAGAGGCAGAGAGAGAGAGTCAGGCGTGAGATGAGATGGCGGTGGCCTCGTTCGCAGGAGGGAGATCGTAGGGGGAATGTTGTTGCTGAGGTCAGGGAGAAAGCTCATCCCCTGGATTTATACTCGTACACTGCTCGCTCTATAGAGCGGCAGGATTTGTGACTGCACTCCTGCAAACCATTTTCTCCTTATTTGTCTGCCTGAACATTATACAATTTATAGATCCCCACATTGTTACAACTCTTCCTTATATACTTCTGTTAATACTGTGAGTCCCAGTAGACAGCCATATTGTTGGCTGGTTGTGAACACTGTCTTTTCTTCAGCCATCACCAGTCGATATGTTTTTGTGTGTGTATGAAACTTTAGCTGTACTTTCCATGAGTATTTTATTTAAGAAAGAATTATATTATATTTTTACTTGTACAAAGAAAAGGGTAATACGTTACCTTCCCACTCAATTAAACTGTATTCTCACTTCCATTTTTTTTCTCTCTCAGGTTATGTTTTTGATATATATCACTTTTAGTGATATAGTATTTGAAGCATAAGTATAATCAGTGGAGGATGATTTAGAGATTTTGAGACCAATTAAACATCAGATGATGTATTGTGTAGTTGTGTTGGGGTGGGGTGTTTTGTTTTCATATAGAGGATTTGCCAAGGCTAGTTAGTTTTGCTAGTTTCGCTGGGGATTTTTCTTTCAATTTTGAAACATAAATTTCCAAGTACTTTTCCTTGAGATTGTTATCAATGTAGTGCTTATGTCCTGCAGTCAGACAAACCGGCGCTGCATATCTGATTAAACACAAAAACAGTGGGATCAAGCAAAAAAAGGGATTTTCAATTGATATTCAAATGTCTTAACTAATGCAGTTTCCAAGAAAACAAGTAAAAGCTCAGGAAAAAAAAAAAGAAAAAAAAATCGTAAAATAATTAAGTCTTTCCTCGCCTGGATTCAGCTCAGTGGTGGATGTCAGAGTTTAGAGGCTACTGTTATCAGTGCTGCACACTCCCGGATGTCAGACCCAAATGTTTCACCTCTTACCGAGAGTGACAACAGCAGCAAAACCATGATTATTTGTCTTTGCAGAATGTTTTACTATGGGAGGCCCAAGCGAAAGGGACCCCGGGGGCCTAACTTTGAACAAACCCAAGCAAGCGACATTGGTCTCTGCTCTCCCTTACGTGTACATAACTGATCGTACAATTCAAGGAAGTTTTTAAAAACTGTCATCGCTGCAGGCAAAATTATTCCACTGTTCTTGGGGGCCATTTTAGTTCTGCTTATAAAATGCCTAATTTAAACTTGAAATGATGATGATGAATGTATGAAAAATGACAAGATAAAATCAGTGAAACAGTTAAGGCAAATGTTTCTTTTTATGCTATGACTATAAGCCAGACACTGCTGCAGATGTAAAGCTGTAGGGGAAGTATGAATGTTTCAACCGGAGAGTTGAAACATTCATACAGTATACATTTTTTTTTCTTGATCATGGACACACATCAAGTGTGTGGCTGTGACTGTTTGAAATGCTTATTGTGGTTCTTGGTCCAGATTGACTGATGTCTGCTTCGCCAGCTTTTCTATTTGCTGTGAACCAAGTTGAGCTTGAGATCACAGGGATAGCGGGCCAGCACATGGTTCAGCTGCTTTCACTGAACTGTTATGAGTGTGCAGCCAGTGGGCAATTTAATTCAGAACCAGTAGAAATGACATTCAATCGAAAACTGCTGTTTCACCACATGTTTTGGAGCTGTGGTCCCACATTTAACAAGGCTGTTGTATTAAATACCGTGTGCCAACAAAAGCACAGCCCCCCCCCTCCCAATATTCACCTCTCGCCTCCAGTGTGTGTCGAAGCTGAAGCTCTGTCTCTTGAAGGAGCTCACATTGCTGACAAACATACAGATGTACAGCTGAAATACATTTTTAAAAGGCACAAAGAAAAAACATGCAGCTCGTATTTTATTCCTCTTTCCGTACGATCAACAGACAAACAGAAGCAATTGTGTTTTTTTATCGCAATGCATGGCCACTTGCTTTCACCTACATGGATTTATCGGCTGAATGAGCAGCTCCTCTCACCTTTAGAGTGAATTTCAGCACGTTGTTTATCCGTGACTATGAGTTTACTGTTCTGGTTCAACCTGACTATCCACATATAGCATCATTTTCAGCCACAGCAGGCAGAACGTTGCTGTCCACAATCTGCTCAGCACTAAACAGGAGACAGAATCAGTTAGAGCTGGGACAGATTATGAACCAGTTATGAACCTGTGAAAAATATTATGATTGTCATGTAGGGAATCTCACAGATCCTCCTCCTCCCACTAGCTAAATGTGCATTCTGTCTGGCAATACTTGGCTCATAAATGATAATAATGATATAAATGAGGGCTTTTTCGGTTGACCGAGGGCCCCATCTAAACATGAGGGATCGGAAACATAGCCTAAGCAACCCTATAAAGACATATAATAATCTGTGTTATTTGGCTAAAGGGCTTATTTCAGATATCAGGGGTGAATAACAAAACCAGTATATATCATGTAACATAACCAGTGTAATTAGACTTCAGGGTCCAATTTAAATATCGGAATGAAAAACGTAGTAGCAAAGATATTGGGATAATAGTGCAGTGGCTTGGCTTGAGGTTCAGGGCCCCAGAGCCCTTGGACTCCTGGTCCTGGGGCATGTAGGCTGGTCAGTAATCCCTCCTTGAGTTAAAGATAGAGTAAACATCACTGTAACTGCTGCGTGTGGTTGACAGTGTAGTTCGCTACATTAACTTAAAAGGTATCAAAGGTGTGTTCACACCTTGTTGTCACTGGCCCCAAGTGGCCAAAAGAACTGCAGGTTTAAGTAACTTGAAACACGTGTGCGGCAAAAACCAAAATGCTATTCTAATCCTAAAACTGTAGTTGGTAGAGCAAAAAAATGTTAATTGCTGAGTCTCATCCACAGGTCGATGGACACTCCTGTTTTTGTATCAGGGCTCTGTGTCCTCAGTTTCCCCCAACAGATGAGCATGGCTAGACTTCACCTCATACAGATGACCCAAGGCATTCTTTCAATATATATAATACTGCAGCCATATAGACATAGACGGGAGGCTTTGACCAGCCAGATTTCCCTAAGGCTGTAAACAGAGTGGTAAGGAGGTGCAGAAGTCTGGCTCTCTCTTTGGTACCACTTGATTTACGAACATTATGCTGAAAGGTTATTTTGGAATTATTGATCAGTGGTGCCAAAGGTGTATTCTCTGCCCAGCTTTAAACAAAGTCCTTTTGTTTCATCAACCTAACCATATGTGCGATTGATGAACATACTGTAAACTAGAGGCAGTTTCCTCCCTCAGTCAAAAAATATGGAGATTTGGGGATTAGGCAATTTGGACACTCTAAATTGACCATAGATGTGAATGTGAGCGTGGACGGTTGTTTGTCTCCATGTGGCCCTGTGATGGACTGGCAACCTGTCTAGGGTGTACCCCACCTTTCTCCCTATGTCAGCTGGGATTAGGCACCAGCGACCCCCTGTGACCCTCATGTAGAGGATAAAGTGGTATAAGATCAGTGATTGAGTGAGAAAGATGACTCTCACTGAGTCTGTTTGAATAAACTGTATGGTACAATAATGACAACACGATCTAAAAAGCAGTATAAAAATTGAGCAAACAGGTTTCTTCAGCACTGTCGAAGACAAAATTAGTTGCTGACAAATGTCATTGGTGATATTGGCCTGTTATATTATCAGCAGCTTTCCCACGTTGTGGAGCTGATCGTCTTTTGCGGAGTGAGTCATCTCAGTTTCTACCTGCTATCTCTCTGTAGTATCTCTGCTGAGAGTGACAAAGGCGACAACAGCTACTTGTATGTGATGCCTCCGCTGACTCCATTTACTCCACTAGCTAACAGCTGAGTCCGCAGATTTATTGGGTTCTTTGCCATGAACCAGAACTTCTTCCACATGTTGCTTTTCAGGTGCTTCGAGGTCATGACTTTCTGCACAGGAGGATACTTTAGTTGCACTGTGGCCCCATTGTCACAGCAAAAACCACAACATCACTGTTATCTTCTTCTGATGAGCAACAAGGGCTTGACTCTAGGCCAAGCTGCACTTGCACCCTCTGCTGGACATTTTTGGTAATCACTTCAAACAGTCTAATGCCCCTCTTGGCTGTATTTTTTTAATTTTTGGCTTTAAATGTTATGCAGTTTGTCGGTTAATCGCCTCAATAGTTGTCAGTTGATGCCCTACCTGGTAACAGATGATATAAACGTAACCATTGTCCCTTTAAGGTTTTATGTATGTATATATATGCATGCTATTGCACTTTATTAAGACTGGTGCCACAAAAGCTGCATCTAAATGACAATGCTTTGGCCATGTGTTGGCCCATCTGGGTGGTGATCCACAGCCATATAGCACTGCGCCTCATCTGACAAGGCACGGCACACTCTATATACAACCTGGGCCAGTGCAAACAGGGGTCAGCCTCCATCTCCCCCTCCCCACTCTGAGCTGCTTGTTTTTCAGACATCTCTTTTCTTCATTGCCGTCTGCCCAGCCATAACTGGACAGGGGTCACTTCACTTTCATTTCCATTCATGTCAGGAAATGAATTGTAATTCCACTGGGCCACAATGAAACACATATTCATCTTAACAAGTCAATTCATGTCCGACTGAGACTGAATGTTTCACAAATCAGGAGAAAAATCTGCCAGCAGGGTGAGATCATTTTAGCTGTGCGTCAAACTCACAGTCCCAGCCGTTAGTTATTGTTTCCTTGGCAGTATATTGGAAACATGTGAAATAATCACACTCTATTTTGGCTCAAGGAAGGTAAAGCCAAATTACATGACTGAATAGAAAATGAAATAACTTTGCAAATTTGGCCTTTTCCACATATACAGACACAGTTTGTCAGTGGACTGTCCAACAAAAATGCCATTTTGTTTGATTTAATGTTATGTCAGAGCCTGGAGTCTTTCACTGTGCATTTCCTCAAAGTAACATTACCTAAAAAAGAATTTTGATTACAACTCTTTGTGGTCCATGGTCTCAGTGGTTTGTGACCATGTTAATAACCCAGTATTTGAGCAAAGGGAGTGGTCGTCTTTGGCTGCTGTAGATATGGTGAGATTAGATAAGAAAGTTAATAGAGCCACAGACTTGATTGTTTACTTAAACTAGAGTTTAAACAGCAATATACAATACCTATATTTACACGACTCTATTTGCATGAGGTCCAGTCGTAAAGTTATCAGATAATACAGTGTGGATAACCTGTGCTGCAGTGGTTTATTGCTGAGACAGTGACACTGTTGTCACAAGCTGAGGTCAAAGATTTCTATTGTCATAGGCTTTGTTTTTATTCATGTCTTTAGCATTAAAATGTGCACTAATATTTCCAAAGGTTTGGCCACAGTTTTGTCTCAATTTTCAGTTGAGATTAAAATATGTGAAATATGCTTATGATTTGTTTGTTGCATCTCCTTAAATTAAGATATTCTTATTTTTAAAAATATTTTGTGAATGATATAAATGAGCGGATGAAAGTTCTATAACTTTGAACCACAGTGTGTCCTCTGACTGTAAAAAAAAGGTTGCTATTTTCATCAAGGGGTTTTTTACTTAAACTGAGGGCAATTAAATATTAATGAATACTGTAATTAAGCTTTAAGAGCGAGCTTTTAAGTGCTTTGCAGGCTTTGTATTCGCTAGGATTTTTTTTTCCCTCTCAGGCTACACACAAACATGTGCTGACCCAGTGTGTTGTCTTAAAAGGAGACCTGCAGATTATAATCTCTATTTATTTTATTCAATATTGTGTGAGCAGGTGAACGTAACTTAAGGTGGAGGATGTAACCAGTGGCAAATCTAGCTGACATAAGAAAACAGATTCAGTACTGATGTAAAAAAAGAAAAGGATAAAATCAAATGGACAAAGTTGGAAGTGCAAATGTCTTTCAGTAGTTGTGACACAGGAAGCAAAGTGGTCAGTCCACATATTTGCTGTAGAATCTCTTAACTGCATACATCTGCTCCTCTGCCTCTGAAACAAAACCTGCATCAGTCAGAATCTCCCGGTACATGTGACTGTCTGTATAATTGTGCTGCCTGTGATAATGAGCCAACTGTTTCCAAATGTCTGCTTTGACTTTGGGATTTGGAAGGAGAACTTGTGATTTTACAGAGCAGCACAGTCTCTACCTGTTCGAGTTCACCGACAGTTCAGCTGCATTATTAAACTTTATATAGGAATGTCTAAAACAGTGCAGCACAGATATGCTGTTACATTCCAACCCTAGCTGACATTTAAATGAGTGAAGGGGAAATCTCATTGCCTGATGCTGCAGTCCCTCATCTCTGATGTTCATCTCAGCACCTCGATTCTCGTTATATTCCACCCTTCGGACACGTGCATGTATGAGGACTGATGGATTATGTAGCACTTGATCACAAAGATTGATTCCTCCTTGAGGCAATCAATCAACTCCTCCCTTCTGCACTTCTGTCTCCCCGTATCCTCTCACCCTTTCTATCGCCCTGCTGTCACCTGGTGTATCAGAGGGCTAATGAAATAAATGACATGATGGATACAAACAAAAGTGTGACTTCTGTCCTTTTCCAATGTGACCTACATTGCACCACTGCCCTCCTTCGTCTTCACTGCAGTATAAGCAAACCAGGTGACATATGGTCTTAAAAAGTCAGGATGCTCTTGCAGACAAGGTGGTTATGTTTCAACAAGCAGCCCTGATTTGTGAAAGCCAAGTGTCAATATTACAGTGATGCACAGATTTAACCCTTTCTGGGGTTTAAATGTTGCACCGTCCACAGTATATTAATGACTGACTTGTTTTTCTTCCCTGGTCTTGTCTCATGTTGATACATTGTTTTTGTATGGCAGGTTGGGCTACAATGCCGTGTGACGACTGCAGCTGATGACAGCCTCTTTGGGCGCACATAAACCAAAAATGTTAATGATTAGCTGGAGGACGATGCAGCACAATGAGCAGGAAAAAGTCACACAGATGATTAAATCTTTATTTTACACATTGAAGGTTGGATGATTGCAATTTTTCCAATAGATGTGACTCAAAATGAAGTAAATAAAAATGGCACTGTAATTGACAGGAGGCATCATGTGGTTCTTGGCAGCTTAAGGTGCAATGGAAGGCCACTGCGACAAATATTAAATTAAAATTTGTCACTCCACACAGCAGCATTCCACCGTTCTCCCCTCCACTTCTTCTCCTCCTGTTTTGTGAAATGAGACATTTAGAGGTTTCAGTGTGTTATTTGTTGTTATCTGATCGCCTGCTCAGAGAAGGAGCGCAGAGAATGGCGGTTCCCCTGCCTATCACAGGTTGATTATCAGTGCTGCATTGAATTGAAATGAATGACTGTGCCACCGTCGTAAATGCACAGACAAGGGACTCCCTGCAGGCTCTGATTGTTTGAAGGAGCGGGAAGAGTTAATGCATTTTGTGTGTGATGGCCATCATATAGAGTGGGGGTCGGAGGCAGGTCGATGTGTGTTTCAGGCTAGATTTTTGTACCCTGACTCTGGTCATATACATGTAATAGTAATTAAACTACCAATTAATTTTTATTGGTAGTTTTTCCTAATGTGCACAGCAAATCTATAATGTATATCACCAGAAAAGCCATCATTTGTCTGAACTGAAATCTGAATTGCAAATGTGATGTATTGCACATGCAGTGCTTTCTTGTTACTGGATGCATCATGCCAGCGTTGGAGAAAATCAGACAGGCAATTTTAGTTTAAATGAATTTGTTGAAGTGTCATTTTTTTTCCCCGGCAGCAGACAGACCTACTTGTTGGACCCACAGTGGCCAGGTAGTGTGTAATTTGTTATTCATGAAAAGCCACTTGTGCAAAGCCGCCTGTAGCTGCAGCAGTGGCTAAATTGGCCAATTAAACTAATGGAAGTCCATCTCTTTGTCTCTTTGTTCACAGCGGCCATATTGGCTGCGGTGGAGGTGATGCTGGCAGAGAAGTGTGGAAGTTATGAAAAAAAAAAAAGGAAAGGAAACAAATGTACCTGTAGATACGGAGACACAAGCAGAACAAGTTTAATTGAGGTCTGTGTTGGGAGGAAACCTTCATTATGCTTCGGAGGAGCCTCAGCTTGGACTAAATTACATGTGGGTTGTTTGCAGTGTCCTGGCACTGATGGTAGTTTGGGGGGTTTGGATGAAGTGCAAAATGTCACTAAAGCAGCTGGAGAGGGCTAATGAGGCTAGCAGGGTTCCTGTGTCCATCAGTGCTGGAGGAAATCATGTGGAATTAAGCTCAACCACTCTCTCTGGGTCAAGCTCACAGCTCCCTCATGTTTACTTTTCCACCTCCATTTTTTTTCACCATCCAGTCGTTCTTTTTTTTTTTTTATTTATTTTGCTGTGGGTTTACCGGAGCCCACTCTGTCCCTCATCTCTTTTTTTTACTGTTTTGCTACAGAAGAGTGTTTTGTTGATATTAACATGGTAATGACTGGAGAGCCACTCTACGGGCAGCTGACCTTTGGATTTAAGTCACGGTCAACAGGAAGCAAATGAAAATAAAAAAAAATAATAATAATAAATAAAAGCTACCTGCTGGGCCTTGAAGTGAAGAACCATGTATGTGAGGCTCAGCTGTTGGATCCAAAGCCAGAGAAAGCAGAAAGCAACATGCAGTTTTTTTGTTTGTTTGTTTTTTCCAACCGTGTTTCCCATTTATATATTTTATAAATTATTTCCCATTTTGGTAAGAAATAAACAAGGCACACAATAGTCTATTTTAAAATAACAGTCTTGTCAAATCATCAAAGGAGCAGTTAGAGGCTTAATCACTGAAAAACTACTGTCAACAATTTTCCATATCTATAATGTGCTTCAGGGGCAACTGTACATCAGTGGTAGAGCAAGTCGCCTTTTAACTTGAAGGTTATGGGTTCGATTCCCGGCGCCACTAGTCTACATCCCCATGTTTTTTTGGGCAAGACAAGTAACGCCACGTTGCTCGTGACGACTGTGCCTGCGGCACGTAAATGGGTATGAAAGATGTGTAATAGAGAATGCGCTGCATGAATGTGTAAGTGAATGGGTGTGAATGACTGAATGGCAAATGGTAGTGTGAAGCAGCTTTGAGCGGTCATCAAGACTAGAAAATGCTGTATAAATACACACTATTGAATTCAAATTTTAATGTGTCACTATTTTGTTAGCACACATATCAAGGGTCCATCTTCTAATGGACTTGTGCCACATTTAGTCACAGTGAGCTGGTCCGTGTGGACTGTAGGTGAACACAGCACATGACTGTGACTCTTCTTACTCACTCAGATCTTTGGTTTTTATCCTGATGTGCCACATCGTCTGTGGCTTTGCTGGATGAGAGAGAAAACTTGGAATGATTGGATGAAACATCTGTTTATTGTTTTTTTTGATTCAACATGGCTGTCAGATGTTAGTTAGGGGAAGAGTGATACCATCTAGTGAAAACTGATACCATCATAGAATTCACACCAGGAGGAAATGTTAGGATCAAAATGGGCTTGTGACATGTATTGTAATTACCGATGCACTGGTGCTGGTATTCAAATCTGACTCCCCAGCATCACTACTTCATGAGTCTCGCAGTGATGCTTAACACAGGAATGAGGGTAAAGTGAACAGTGTCACTCACCTCCTCTGTTACTGTATATTCAAGCCCAATTCAGGTTCTACTGTCTGCCAGGATCTATCAGCTTTACTGCTGGAGTTCTAGCCACTTCTCTATGTTAATTTTGTATGTATGCGTCCCCCATTGTGTATTTTTTGACTGATTTCTTGCCAATTGAGTTTGTACTTTTGCCCTATTTGACTGACTGCTTGTGTACCAGACCCCGCTTTCATTTACTAGCCTATACTTTGACTTTTTCTTTAACCTTGCTGTGTCATTACTAACAGAAGTTAAACTGCTGAAAAAGAAGCTGACAGAGGGATGACGGCAGTGAAAAGTACACAACTCCACATCCTGCATTAAGTATTCTTCAAATACACAGACATCATCATGTATCCACACGATTGTCCTCGTCAATTTATCGATTATGACAGATTTGCAGTGTCATAATAATCTGTCTATGGGCAACGTATTGCACATCAAACCAGAAGCTGCATTTCTGGTCTGTGTCCATACATCGTATTGTTAGGCTGAACCAAATGACTGTGTTCCAGGCACAAATGTTGAGTGAATTCTGGTTTAGCTGCCCTACAGTGGTGTGCGGTTGAATTTAGGCATTTGTTAAGGTCCAATAATGCTGCAAAACTAGAAACTGGAAAGGTACATTAACTGATTGTATTTGTATTTATTTAGGCCTACTCATAGTTTCCTTCAAAACATAATCCTGATTATGGTGAGCAAGCACTGCACAGAATGAGATATGTTTTTTCAGGCCCAATATATATTTTTTAATCTATTTATCATTTTGTTGCACATTTAAAAATGTTCCAATATACCATACATACAGCCATACATTTGTATTGAATTGTATTGATTTCTTTGGACCCATCTAATTTTATAATTTATGCAACATTTTTAATAACTTTAATGGTGAACTTAATTCAGATGTTAATTTACAGTATATGGTATAAGTAAAAGTAAAAGTATGCATCTCAGTTTGACTTGTTAGGACTTAAAATTGAAAACAATTAGTAGCATTCATGGCAAAGCATTTGAGATAAAAAAATGTTAGGTTTTTATTAAGTTAAACCTGCTGATGAGACCGTGGAAGCAGATGTACATTACATAACCTGTACATTATCCCAACAATAAAACAGTTTATCATTCAGCCACTAAGCTTTTATCTCCATACTGAAAAACCCTACACAGCATATGGTGGAACATAATTGCCAACATTTACTGTTTGACCTATACATACAATCTGACATTTTGATTCTAGTTGCCGCATGAGAACTACAGTCATGACAAGCTTGTAATACAAAAGCACCACAAGCAATCTGTAAATGAGATGACAGGTTTTTGTGTGTGAACGGGCTGAAAATGAAAAAAAGAAAGAAAGCACCCCACCATTTCAAGTTTCCATATAATCTACAATTACCTCTCGTTGATTGTCTAAATAAAGAAATTACAATTCCAGGGTAGCTCGAGCACACTTACCATCATGCTTTGTAATTTGCAAGCGTATTGTTGGACCTCATGTGTCAACTTCTCTTCATTAACATTCCCCGCTCGTATTGGTTTAATATCATCCTAGAGCTGTGTTGGCGATCCACACATGCAACCGCTATGAAGTCCAAGCTTCTGGTTTTATGACTATAGATGAAATCCAATTAAAACAATGAAATCAAATCAAGGAGGCTACATCTGGATATGCAAATTTCTAGCTGGTGTGCTGCTAAATGTAATTCTTTCCCAAAGGTCATTTTTCAACATGCCTGTGGCCTGTTACTCCGGTGCCCCTCCCCCCCGAGGACATCTTTGTGAGTAGTAATTTGGCAAAGCTATGGGATTTTATTGGCTAAATTTCAATTAAACGCAATTACAATCTGTTTCAGGTAATTCAATGACACAAACCGCAGCTCTGTGTGCATGAGTGTGGTCCCACACATATGGCAGCTTTGTGTGTGTCATGGGTGTGTTGCAGCTGCTGACATGCTACAACATGTGGGCAATGAAAAGACAGTGAAATGTCCTTTAAGCATAAGTATTATGAATTCTAATGAACCATGATGAATCAATTTGTTTTCGATTTGCAACAGTCTATCTCAGGTGTCGAGGTAGACAGATGAAAAATTGACATCATCCGATTATTTAATTAACTGCCTGATTACTTCTTGTTTATGTTCAGTAGGTTTATAGACTTTGGTTCTCGGGAACTTGATAAATACACATTACATGTATAAGTTTAGTTTTTTGATGATCTATTTCATGCATTAAATATTTAGTGTATATATTATTTGTTCCTTTAGATATGTATAAGTCACAAAAGCAGACCCCAAAGGTGTTGTTAAATAAGGAATTCTCTGTATCAATTATAATTAAATTATTAACAGTTTGAGGAGCAAACTTTACTCGAGGCTAAAAAATGCTTTTTTTCTAATGCACATATACTACACAAAGAAAAACACATAAAAGACATTTTGGTCCAAACTCAGTGCCTTGGGCAGGTCCCAGCATCCTGAGGTCTGCCGCAGGCCTCAGCCATGCACATTTCATCCTTCTTCAGGAGAGAGATGGACAGACTGCAGACAGGAGAGGAGGAGGCCAGCTAAGAATGAAATATTAATGCCTTTTCCCGTGGTCGCTGGCTTTACAAGGTCATCTGCTCCATGTTCATTGTTGGGAAAACAGCCTGACGGCTAAGGCAATTGAGACTGAAGCAATTTCCACCTTGTCCTCGCACAAATTAAACCAAGGAAGCCATGAGTCTTTGTTGCGTGACCTCGGCGCACATTGTTACCTGCAGGGAAGGAGGGACTGGACAGAGAAGGTGCAGGAGGAGGGGTTGGGGGGGAGGGGGGGTTCATTTGTGAGACAGAGGAGAAACCTTTGTGTTTTTTGCTTCTGTGCGAGTCTGTCACATTGATGTCATACATGGCTGTTGTGTGGTGAGTAGCATTTGTGTGTCACCTATGAGGGAGACGTCGTGTGTGTTTGGGGGTTTTGTCAGTTGCTTTCCTCACGTTGAAGGACGGACACACTCAATAGAAGCAATCAGTGTTGCAGGAGGGAAGACACTTCCTGATGTGTCCCTGTTGTTTTGTTTTCACACACACAAATACAAATGCACACACAGTCCAGTAATGTATCCCAGGCCACTGGTGTCTGCGCTTCATTCATCTTCATGAAGATACATGCTTTGCCTTTGTGTCTAACTGCAACCATTTCCTATAATTTCTCTCCCATGATGCCTTTCATCTTCACTACCTGTGTGTGTACTGAAAGATAAAACCAAGCCCAGTGGATGATTACAGCTGAGGAAACTTGGCTGAATGTCTCACTAGTCGCTGTCTACTCTGGCAGCAGTGAAGTATGCAGCAGAACAACAACAAAGGCTGGGGATGCTTCATATGTTGTTGCACGATGGGGATGCATCTAAAAAACTAAAAAGCCTAACTCGTACTGGATGAAAAACTCAATTTAGAGAACAGATCACTCATTTAGAGCAACAGAAAATATTGATAAACTGTGTGACAGCTGTTCTTATAAAAGATGAAACAGCAGCTCACTTCACATCACAGAGCCATATTGTAAGACAGTTTACTTCTTCCATCTTATGTCTCCTTTTTCTTCATGTCATTTTAATGTTAGTATGGACTTGTTCACTACTTTTCTGCCTATTAAAGCAGATATCACTGTATTAGGGCTGAAACAATGACATGATTAACCCATTCTGAATCGATTACCAAATTAATTGCTTTCTATTTTATTATAGATCAATTGCATTGAGGTTTTTTTCCAATACTACAACATGTTCTCAGATTTTTCAGCTTCTCAAGTGTGAATATTAGGTTGAAAACATCATTGAGTCAGATCAGCATTTTCTGACATTTTATGGACCAAACGATTACTCAATTAATCAAGAAAATAATCAACAGATTAATCAATTATGAAACGAATCATTAGTTGCAGCTCTATGCTGTATGTTACTGTATGTATGTTACTATGGGTAACAGAAACCAGTTTTGACCCTGTTGATGGTGTAAACCAATACAGTGAGACATGATGAAAAAAATGGATTTGTCACCATGCAGTAAATACGGGACACTGACCAAATGTCATTGCATATTTGTGAAGGAAATTATGTAAACTCTTAGATTACCAAAGTGAAAAAAAGAGCTAACTTCTTGGATCAACCAATCAGCTTCCCTGAATGGGTGTAACGTAGGTAAAGGAATGTTAAAGGCAGTAATGCAAAATTGCAGGCAACTTTTAGAAATGCCAAAGAAGAAGAAGATGCATGAAATACTGTTCAAAAACTGTGCGTCATGGTTGTCGTCAAAGTGACATTAGAGGGTTTTCCAGTTTCCTTTGGGCTTAACCCAGGTTTAACAATATCACAAAAGGGTTTAGATCACCATAGTAACCTAGCCTGCTCAGGGGCAGGTCAAAGCATGCCTAAAGCTCATGACTAAACCAGTCACATCACTGGAAAACAGAGAGTGAATCTGTTTTTTTTGTCCAAGCAGAGATAAATTTACTGAATCACCACATAATGATGGTCATTAACGACTTGAGCAACAATTACTGACTTTATTTATTCATTTATGCTCCATCCCTCCAGTTTCATCACTGCAGCTCAGAATAACACAAGCAGACAATGCGTGAAAATGACTAAGACTAGACACTCTTGTTTTCTTTTGTGAGGAAAATAATTCACATTCTTTAATACTGCACATAGAGCATACTGTATATACACACAATTTCATGCACATAGTCCCCATAAAACATTATGAATTCTTATAGTTTTCCTCTGCAGCACACACTTCTTCTATTAATATGGTTTGTTCTCTGCATTCAATGATTATTAATCACTCTATACTGAAGCTTAAGGGTAAACAATAAAGTCTTTCTATTTCATGTTGGACTCCAAGCCAAACTAAATAACGGAGTTTAGTAAAGCACTTTAGATTACACCCGTTAACACACACTTTTATTGTATTGTATATACACTTTAATATCTATCACATTGTCTATTACTTCTATTCATACACTAGGGATTGATCCATACCTACTTGATATTATTTCAACAATATTATTTCCATACTTTATTTACATACAGTACAGAAAATTTTGACTCAAATTAACTCTAATTTTCTATATTTCTCTTAACATCTGTGGAGATGAATGCCAGTGTAGGACAGGAGCTTGACAACACATCATAGCAAATGAGAGCACTGGAAAATACAATGAAAACAAAAAGATGCAAAGCAGCAGGTTTATGTCCAGGTAGAATTAAGATACCATCATCAAGTCTGTTTTATGGTGAGACCGTGCCATGGTTAAGATTTTGTCAGCCAAAAAGCAATGGTCTAGAACCTAACAGGTCATTTTATCCCAGTTACCAAGGGACATTTCTAAAAGACCGAAGTGCAGATTCAGCAGACATCTACAAATCAGAGGTAGCCTTATGGAAAACAGCTCGGTTGGAAATCCACGCGAGTGGTGCTCATGTCAAAGCAGCCCCATTTTGGATGACAGGTTGTGAATGTTTCTGACCTGTTGCAAAATGGATGGAAAGCTGTGTGAACAGAAGGATTGGGCTGAGTGGGTGGTTGAAGCAACCAACATAAGCAAACGAGCTCCCTGATAGGACTGGGTTGAGGTGGTGCAGGGAAAACAGATGTGGTTAGCAGTTGGTTAGGGTGCAGTCACAGCCACAGTAATAACCTCATGGTTATGGACATGGCATTTTAATGTTGGTTGGTTGGAAATAGTATGCAGAGGAGAAGTTTATTCCAGCTAATATTTTTAATCCATCCCTCGAGAAACAAAAACATACAGTAGATCAAAATGATTAACCTCCAAGTAAAACATAAACAGACAGCTATACATCAAATATCTCACAAGGGGCTACGGTGAAGGTAAAACTAAATGGTTGCTTGAAATGCATGCACTGATATACAATAAATTGCTTTCTACCCCTTTATTTCAGCTTCTTTTGTCTGTTGCTGCCTTCAGCCTATAGGACATCCTGAACTGACTTCAAAAGATTTGGTTCAACTGATCATGAATATGACTAGGTTTGGTAAAATGTGCTTGTCTCATGAATCCATTTAGTGTGCAACATAACTGTATATGGCGTTCCAACAGGTTCGCAACAGGTGGACTGTTTCAAACAATCAGAGGCTTGATAACAACACAGCACAGCAAATGAGTGTTAAGTCACCCCCAACCCAAGACATCAGTACCCTACTATTTGATGAATATTTGTTTTCCAATTTTTGGGAAGCTGAATGTTACATATTGGACCGATTAAAAAATACTGTATTCACACATACAACGCAGATCCCAACAAAAAGCTAACAAAATCAATCAAAGACAGAATTCTGTGGTATCCTGCTGACTGAACCGAAAGAGAAACTGAACTCCACTTCTTTTCCTCTTCTAAAATGCTCACCATGTGAGCTGTTACAAAATAATACAAAAGCTGATACACATTTAAACAGCTTCACTTAACAAATTAAGACAACCCTTCCCATCAGTGAAGTTCACATTGCTCACATGTTTTTTTTTTATACTGTAGTATAGTTTTATTTGTATTATTAATTTAAGCCTGATTCTATATGCACAGCTGAGCAAAGTTATAAACATTATATTACCAAATGGAATGGAAATGGCTTGTAAACAGTGCAGGTTGATAGAGGAGATGGATAACTGTGAAAAATAGTCTGTATCACAAGTCTGTTCCATGAAATAAAGACACATTCCACTCAAAGCGTTAATCCACTGAAGGTTAGAAGATGAGGGGGAACAACTGGGACTCCTGTCTGTTTGAAAAATGATAATATAAATGATGATGGGGCACCTGTTCTCACCAGCTTTAATAATTTAACAAGGTAACTCTTTGAAAGCTGTTATCATCCACAACTTTCATGTATATTGAAAGATAAAAGTGATATCTTGGTCTTGAAAAGACATCACACTGAATGAGCTATATTATATTTGGCACATGGAGAAACATCATATTTAGACTCGATATTAAAGAACCCTCTTCATGATTCTGTCTCTACATGCATTGAACTGAGGTGCAGATCGAGCTCATACTGTAAATGCGACGTGAATCATTTGGAGAGCAACAGTGGAGGAAACAAAATGAGGTGATGAGGCTGCGTCGTTCGTTTAGTTCATAATCTCTCATGCCCCTAATGCTCTTCACTTTTTTACACGCGTCCAGACAGATGACATTCAACTCCCACGTAATTAACACATCTTCACCAGCCTCGAGCACTGAAAAACCACTTCAGGCGATGTGCCCATGCAATTTCAGAGCGAGGCGAGCGGAGGCGGTGAGGGGAAGAGCTCTGCGAAGGCAGCTCTCTGATGTTGCTGCAGAGCGTTATTAGTTTCACTTGGAGTGTACAAACTGTTTGAAAGTGGTTCCACGTGATGAGCTCCACAACAGTCCCTGCAAAAAGGCATGAAATCTCACAAACTCTCAGTGTTAGCCCTCCATCCGTGCTGTACTTGAGGTTTTTTTTTTTTGCCAGACATTGATTTTTGGGAGGTTGTTAATTATGTGGCTTTTGTCCCCATTGTCATTTTTACAATACTGGCTAAAAAGGACTGGATTTTAGCTGCAAATGAGTTAGTTACTGTGAACTGACCATTGGGATCAAAGAGACAATTTATTCTCCACAGAGGAAAGAATTCATTTGAGTTTAAGGTGGACACAGAAAAGGTCTTCGGAGCTGGAAGTGCAAAGAATCATTTTGTTTGTGTGGTTTGATATTAATAAGGTATAATCAAAGCTGGGTATTCAAATGCATTCGGGTACACAGAAACAGCTGGGCGACTCATGTAGAAGTTGTTTATGCACGTTTTGGTATGTTCACTTTTGTGACTTTGGTATATGAAAGCTGTTGTTTTGAATTTGAAGTAGCACACTTGCCAATCAAGACAGTAGTAGACCAACAACTTGTGTGCTCTTTGACATGAAATTGTTGTTTTCGTCCATGGAATCTGGCGCATGCAGGTGAGAGTTTTACAAAATGAGACAAACTTAATTTTCCTGTCGGTAAGTGCTGTCTTACAGCAACGCAAAGCAGTGAACTTATTCTTTCCACAGTGTAAACTTCAATGGATGCATATTTTATGAAGTGAACCTTTTGTTAAGTGGCTCGGGTTTTATCTTGTTTTTTTTTTTTTTTGTCCACAGTGGCAACCATGTTTCACCACGCTTGTACCCACTTATAGAGCATTGCCAAGTACAATCACATGTATGTAATGCATGTATGTAATACATGAGATTGTATGTACCTCATGCAGCCCTACTTGAAAACCCCAAATTGTCACCACAACTACCACCGACCCCAAACAAGTGAAAATGTTTAATAAGTGGACAAGCATGAATGCTCCATGGTTACAGTCTGCTGAGGACTCTTGTGTTTGAGTGTTGAAAATTAGCATAGACCCACCTATTAAACAATGTCCACGCTACAAAAAAAGCACTGCAGTGCTTTAAAAGCAAGATAACATGGGGCAACTGCGCATTAAAACCACCAGTTACTCTTGTTTCTGCATACAGTATAAAACGGTGGTGGATGTGAAGATACAGTTGGAGGGGGTAAAACAAAGAGGGTAGTTGTGAAAAGGAATAATTGCCTCTTTTAATTGAATCCCTGTGGTATATGCAGATCTTTCTACTTCGTTCTGTCTTTACAGTGGCTTCTACATTTGTGCTGCCGCACACTTGTTTGTTCGAGTTTCCTCTCTCCCTTGTGTTCTCTGCTGTCATCCTCTATCCCTCCTCCTTTGGTTTCTCCATGTGTGTATCCCTTCAGATGTTTGCTCTCTCACGTCCCAGATCCATTGCAGAGCCATGAGTCAGTCTGCTTCTTCACGTCGCTGTCTGTTTTGTTTCCTTGTCTTACCCATCCTTCCTTGTCAGTGCCCCCCCCCCCCATGTCACTCTTTCTCCTTCCTACTCAGTTCGTGGCTAATTAGGGAGATTCCTCTCTGACTGATCAATACACCCTCCTCATGGGAATGCAGGAGGCAACAGCACAGAATGACAGTTTGTACATGTGTGTTCATGCACATGCATGAAGAGTGGAGGTTTATACTGTAAATCCTCTAAGCAACCACACGCACCAGCTACATGTTGACTATTGAATGTCATCAACTGTTATCACATGCTTGGTGTTTGTTATGCTGACTTGATGCGTACCTTCATTGAAAATTAAGGGAGAAACAACAGCATGATAATGACAACAGCAATGAAGCTGAAACCGACAATTTACATTTGGCTCTGCAACTCTGCTAATACAATTATATTCTGCTGTGCATGAATATCGTTAGATTTCTATCTCCCTATGTAGTTATATGGGTATAAAGTAAGTTTGGTATGTAGGTAGGAAGGTAGGATGGTAATTATGGTAAAAGGTAGCTCAGTATGCATGTGGGTAAGTCCATGGTATGTATGTACTGTATGTAGAGGTAGGTAGATTGTTTTAATGCTGCTTTAGTTGAATTCTTGTTTCACATAAACTCGCCCAAACAAAGCCTGCCAGTCTCACAATATCCATAATTAAATATACATTCTTGCTAATTTCCCATTTTAAAGCTGAAGAGGGACCCAGTCCGCCTCAAGGTCACAGCAGAGGCGATGTATTAAAATTTAATCGCAGTCATACACAGATTTAAAGGCGGTAGCATGGGGAATTAAGCAGCCAAGGAAAATCATAAAAGGGAGGCAGTATCTAATGAGTCAGGAGTGAATGATGAGAATGTGTTTACGTGCCACTGATGTGAGAGCAGAGGGCCCAGGGCCACAGACAACCATCTGGGGCCCCCGAATTTATCAATTACACTGAGCGCTGTGGCCACAGGCACATTCTCTCTCTTCTTCCTCTGTCAAAGAATGTATATATGTGTGTGTGTGTGTGTGCCAGTGATGTACATGTGTGTCTCTCTACCTCCTATTTTCAAAGAAATCTCTCCTAATGTTGCTGGAAAACAACAGCCAATTAAAAAGAACTGCAATTTGTATGCATAAGCCTTCAGCCAATTTACCCAGGGAGCCTTTTGAAAGTACAAGAGTTCAATATGTGCCATGTTTGTGCTTGGCTGTGGGTGAGATTTAGCTTTGCACAGCATTGAGGAGGCAGAGTTAAACAAAGCTAGAATTGTAGCCACTGTGCACAGACTCCACAGAGTATACTGTCTCATTAGCTGCTCTGGGATTAATATAAATTCTGCACCCGCGCAATTAGAGAATATTGTGTGTTTTTGTATACACCGTCTGTTGAGTTTTTAGCAACAGGTTTTACGATTACTGCTGAATGTCAAACACACACACACACACACACACATATTCATTTTATTCATTTCATTTCATGGTTGTCTCTGTTTTGTTTGTGACTAATGACAGCAGGTTCATACGTATGCACAGAGATAATTGCAAATGTTTATCATATTTCCCCACTTTTATTTACGCCACCGATTGTGGATCACTGTGCACTCCACCTGTTCTTATTCACTTGTACGTACTGTATGTTTGTTTGTGTGCGTGCATTTGTGAGTGTGTCCTGTTGCCTCTTTCCTCTGGTGTCTTTAGGCTGATTACTACAGGGCCTGATGGGAACACACCATTGTTTATGTTATTTATGAGCTTCATTTAATTGGACTGAGAGAAGCAGTGCTCAGTCAGAGTCGCGCTTCGGCATAGAACTCGGTCAGTACTGGAGGCTGTGTTGAAGGTGAGGCTGTAATTAACTGAATTCATATCAGCTTTATGCCAATTAAAAGTAGCTGCTGAGTGACTGTCACACGTGAACCCACGTCTTTTAGTTCTGCTGCTCATTTTATGTGGCCATTGTGTGCTGAATCATTTACTCATTCCATTGGCTTTGATGATTGCATGTGGACGTCTCTGTTAGAGGAAAGGGTCATGCATAACTAATGTCTTTGGATACAAACGTGCCTGGAGACAAGTCCAGTGAATCAGTTAATACTATGGCAGTTAATTCAGAGACTGTATCAAAGACCTTATGTTTGTGCAATAACTAGTGTCAGAATGTTTACATCACTCTGTTTCCACCCGTACACAGGACTAAAATTTCTATTCTATTTTGTAGCATTGTATTAGATTATAATATTGTATTTTAGTCATTTTGTTGCATTCATTGCGTTCATTTTGTACTAACTACAGCGACACTAATGTTCTTCTTGTTCTTGCCTTAAAACAAAGCTTCTAAACTCACAACTCAGTACTGTTTCTCAGTATTTCCTCCAGTGATTTTCCCCTTCTCTAGAATTAAAATGTAGTACCAGTCTCTGTGAAGGACGTGATTGTCAGTCACTCAGCTAATTGATTAGCTGATCGACCGAAAATGAATTGAACACATACAAATTTGATTATTGATTAAATAATTCAAATGTCATGTGTCTCTTTTGTTCAAGCTTCTGCACTGCCCAGCTGTACATTGTAGAGTGAATAGAATATATTAATTTTGGACTGCTGGTCAGACAAAACAAGGCATAACCTACACAAACAAACATATTCACAAAATTGCTCCACAATCAAAGTAGAAAACAGCTACAGACCCTTTTTGCTTCTACACTAAGAAATACATTAAATAGAATGTAGAACTCATTTTATTAATTTCTGGTCCTTAAGAGTGGAATTGCAAATTCTTTAGAAATACTGTCGCTCTTTGAACTAAACATACAAATTATAGGATGCACATTTCCAAGGCAACAACACGGTGGCATCGGGTAAAAAGTGCTAGTTAGCTATTAAAGGGTGTTAGAGGTGTTTCTGAGAGAAGATGTTCTCAGGAGAAATGAGTCTTCTAGAGGTTCTCTAAGATTGAGTGGGATGGCCCTGCACTGATTGCATGTGTTAACTTGCTCCATCATTGAGGAACCACAAATGAAAACAGTCTGGACTGTTATTATCTTACTGTGTGCAGGGATAACAGACAGCATTTCTCCAAGGAATGTCGTCTGTCATTCCCGGTCCATCTCAGTGCATGAGGCAGTCACAGGCCATTAGCTGAGCATACCAGTCAATACGTGTTTGTAGCCAAGACATATTTTGAAAAGGATTTTATATTTAAAAGTGATTCACATGGTTCACAGGTCAAGAAGGAGGGCAAAGGCTACAAATAAAAAAAAGTAAAAACCACATCTTCTGTAACAGTAACATGTTTGAATTTTAACTTGCTCTGTTAAAGCTTTGCTGCTTTTCTACCCTCTTTCTTGCCCTTTCAGATGATAGTTAAAAGTGCAATACAATATCTACCATTGTAATTATTATTATCTGATAAAAAATGTATGTATGTATGTATGTCCAGACATAATTACTAAATTCCCTGCCCTCAGAATCTTGCTCTTTGGAGGAAATAAATATGTTTTAATTGTTGACAGACTCCAAAAAATGTCAAATCATCATGATCTGGACATTTCTTTAATGGAAATGACAAGACGCAAAAATGATCAGTTGTTACAGTTATGACTCAAAATAATAAATTGTGTATTGCTCCATTTCACATTCAACCTATCTTCCATTCAGATCTCCAGATTTAAAGATGAGAAGACCCAAAAATACTTATCTCAGTTATTTCTAACTAAGAATTGTATATTCTAAGAATATACCATGGACATACTGAAAGGTTGGAACAATAGGTTACCATACATTGTAAATCTGATATTATAGCACAGCTCTGCCTGTTGAACTTCAGAGATTTGAAATGTGTCCACCTAAAAAAAAGAAAGTCTAATTTGATACTGGTATGCCTCCTTTTTGGCCACGTACAGGGCTGGCATATGTACTACAGTGTTTATAAGTTGTTTTGGGGGGTTTCATATTGATGAAGACCTTTCCTGAAATGACAAATAAACATTCACATTGCATTCCGTTTCTGTGTGGATAGGGCTTTAATGTGGACCAGGAAACAGATGTGACCACAGTGGATTAATTTCACATCTATAAGAGTTTTTCACATCTGACTGAATCACTGAGGATGCATTTTTTAGGCAAATATACAGGACCTTAAAGATACATCTCTCCATAATTTGATCTGATAAAATAAGAGAACTCTTATATTGATTCATTTTCTTGCTGCTTTGTTAATCTTTTGGTTGGAAATCTCCAACTGTGATTGTTCAGAAATATTGAATTCCGGCAACGTCATGATGTTACCAGGGATTTGACCTATTGGTTGTTTATTGTTTGAGTTCACTCGCTCAGCTCGAGCAGGAGACGCAGTCATTTTCTAATGAGTTTTTGGAAAGGAAAGCCCTGCATCGCCTGTCCAGGAAGAAAACATTGGCATATAATTGGCCAGCTTCATAGCTGGGATGTTTTCTCTGGCCCGAGACTGTGAATTAATGAGCTGACCATAACAATTTTAAGGATCAGTTCTGATTCAAGAAAAGACAGAAATCGATGATGGTTGACTTAGCTAATGATGCATGTCATGAGCTTTGCATTGTCATAGTCGTCATTGACAGCAGCTATACTCTTCTGACAGTAGAGTAGAGTATAGCTGCTCTTCTGATACTCTCACACTTGTTAATAATACGGGATTACTATTAGAACAACACAGGAAAACATATGTATTTAATTGGAACATTGTAATGAATAAGTCAAAGCAAATAACTCTTGCCAACTCTAACCATTTTATTTAAATGCACTATGGCTTCTCTTTCATCCACTTGTTAACAAAGTATTTTTAACTGCTGAACAAGTAAGCAGTTAAAAATTATTTAAATATTAAATTATTTCCCAACTTTATGGATTTTACTACACACTTTGGTTTTTGATCTGATATTTAACTGTCACAGATGATGATTCACATACAGTAGGATGCAGTTAATGTGCATATTGTAGTTGACCCAAACAGGAATCATATCATTTGTACTATCTTTAAAGCTGAAAAAGATGTTTTTTTAAACTTGACTTCACTATAATGGCAATAGAAAAACAACACCATAAACCACACTTCATCATGTTTCACAAGAGTTGGCAGAAAAATGATGACTTGATGAAGAATGTACATTAT